>JAVALU010001543.1:232500-325000 GCA_030770095.1 Gila robusta | reverse complement strand
AGCAGTCCTTAACCTGCCAACGTACAACACTATACACACTCAGCAAAATATTGTCTCATTATCGAAAAAATCCAAGAAAATGTAGAGATATCATTTTTGTCGATGTTGCACAACCCCTAATGCAAATAGAAAAAACACCCGCACTTTAAGAACTTCTGCATCAGTTTGACAACACGTGCTGCACACACAGTCAGGATGGCAAAATACACAACGAATGCGCCTTTCAGGTCATGATAACACCTCTGACGAGTAGACATCGCCACCTAGAAGCATTTCCTCTGTGGGCTGTGCTATTGGCTGCGTGTTTCTGTATTTGGTTGCGGTGTGAGTATTTGCAGCACACGTTGTCAAACTGATGCAGATGTTTTTCTTTTTGCATATGTTTTCTTTCCATATATAGCCTACAACTTAAAATACTCTGTCAGACAAGAGTAAGATATCATTTAAAAGTGGTAAACATTACAATATATTTTTATTTGTGTACCTTAAGATAACAGCAAAACATCATACTTTTGCAAAATAAAGAAAACAAACAAAAATGAGCTTGCCGTCTCGGTGTCCATGAACAACTTCCTGAAGCCATATACCAAAAATGAGCCAAAATTCAGCAGAAGTTACTTCACACAGATATGAAAAATATATCTTTAGAAACCTTGAAGTTTTTACTTTTAAGTGTCTTATGTTTTGCTTATTTGACGTTAAATGCATTATATAAGTAACTTTGGAATTTAAATTGTAACACGTTTCAGATGATAAAAAACGAGACTTGAAGTCTGGGAATACGGTATAGCAAATTATTTTGCGGACCCCATTTGAAAACCCCTGGCTTAGTGTTTTAAAATCTGTTCAGAGTTTAAAAGTTGTGTAGCCTTTAGTTGAGATCTCATCCAATAGTGTCACTGCAGTCAAATCAGTAATATTGCTGAATTTTAGTCATAAACATTGGCACCCCCCCCCCCCCCCAATACAGCATTAATTTTATTTGTGCAGGTCTTAAAGAAAGTTCTTAAAAGGCTTAAATTTAATTTTAAAAACCCTGCAGATGCCCTATTTTTTTATTTACAGTAGTACATGTTTATACATCATAATAAACAACAAACTGACTGGCAGCTGCTACTGACAGGTCATGTGACCTCATTGTGTACAGGCAGATTTACAGGAAGCGTCATGCAGTGTTGCAGTGTACCCGTTTCATTTCTCTTTATATTTGCCCAACAAATGCCAGCTGCGATGCCAAGGAAGCAGCAACACATCTTTCTTCCTCGTTTTGAATACCTGTACCCTCCGGAGGTCGCATCGAGGAGGTCTCATTTCAGAAAATTCACAGTAGAAAATAATTTATTACTTATTACTGTAATATACTGCTTGTCTGAATTGAGTCTCGATGTATGTGTCCTCTGGAGGGTGGAGCCTTCGCAATGAGACAGCAAGATCATCGGAAAACAGAAAAAAAAATGCAGGGCTGGGACTTTTTTTTTTTCTTCATCCATCGTTTGTTGATTAGATTGAGATGTGGGCGTGGCACTCAAAGTTATGCGCGCTTGCGTTTGATTGTGGAGAGGCAGGGATTAAGTGGGCCGCTTCATTGGAAAAGTCCTGCATACGTCACCAGAGAGAAGACTGTTCCTACACTGGAAACTGCTCAAAATAAAAAATAAAAGTATGCATGGAAGAATCATTCACAATAAGATCAATTACATGCATTTAGAAAATAGATTTCATGCCAGCTACTAAACTCTTTGCGCTCACTTTTCCACTCACTCCAACCAGTTACATTTATGTCTCTGTTTATCTGTTCTCATTGATTTATTATGCATTATCAACATTTTTCGCTGTTTGTGAATTTTGAAAGCCGTCATACTCCTTACAGACAACGATTTTGCATTAAAGTCACCATGAAACCAAAATGGACAATTGTATTACGTGTGTTTTATGCATTATCATTGTTTAATGGAGGTTTTGTCTTGATTAAAGTGGGAGAGAACTGAGAAACTGGACTTGAACACATCTCTTTCTTCTATAGGTCTTGACAATATCTTGGAAGTGTTGTGGAGGACCTCAGTCGTGGAGGACCTCGGGCTTCTGACAGGTATGTTTCTCAGAGGTAACCGTACAGTTGTCGTCCCTGCATAGTCTTTAGTGTATTTATTATAAATAAATCAATTATTAAAGCTACTGAAGTTATTCAGTCCCTCTTTTGTTGTTTGATTAACATTAATGACAGTCAGCAGCAGGTTTATTATATTAAGACATAATGCGACAGATTAAGACAGATCTAATATAATGTCACACATCAGACCCCCCCCCCCCCCCTAACTGTTTACGTTCATTTATGACATAACCAACTATGTTTACATGAATGTTTGTCAAGACAGATTTAAGTTAATATGCTTTTAAAGAGACCTGAATTCAGGATCGCATGCTGTCTGAGAGACACGGCTTTCTGTGCACCGCAGTGTGTGTGTGTGTGTGTGTGTCAGTGCGAGTAATGCATTGAGATCTTTTTCAGGTTTACTGCACTTAATAACTCTGTTTAACATCAAGCACGTCCCGCACTTTATTTTCCCATTCATGCATGTTCTTTTTGCTTTGCTTACGAAGGACATGTGTAACTTTATTTTTATTTATTAATATAGCCAGAATAAGAGCACTTTATTTACAATAAAACAATACATTAATACAGTTTACACCAATGAATCGACGGTGTATCATTTCTATAGCAACTAATCTATAGCAATTATTTACTTCAGTGTTTGTCAGTTTCCTGTAGCGCAGCTTTTGCTCTTCCAGTGAAACAACTTGGAGCGTCTAGCATTCAGACACAGTTTCACATGTGCTTTTTTCTTGTTTTCCATTGTAAACGTTCATATGAATTCTTCTTGTTTGCTGATTGGCTGCCGTTTGTGATAATCTACGTACTTAAAGATCCAATGCCGTTTATTTAACTCATACATTTTTTTTTTTTTTTGCTCCTTAGGAAATTAATGATAATATTTTAACTGTTAGTCAAATAAAATATGTTGTTGCATTCGATGACATGCTTTATATAGGTGAATAGTAGTAATAATAATATATGCCAAAATTAGGTGTGTAACGATACATCGTTACATCGCGATATAAAAATGCGCCGTTATGTATCGTTGATGTAAACGATATGATTCGCGATACAGAGTTAGTTTTATCCAAGACTCCCCACACTGTATTTATTAAGTATAATTCACCCAAAAATGTAAATTCTGTCATGTTAATTCTGTTGTTTCAAACCTATGAGGTTTTCATTAATCTTCCAAACAATAATGAAGATATTATGAAACCTGAAAGATTTTTAACCCTCCATTTAAAATCAATTCCCCTAAAACTTAAAAGATCTAAAAAAAAAATCATAAAGGAATTGTGAAAATAATCAATCCAGCAGTCTAATCTAAATCCGAGTCTTTTGAAGAGACAACGATGGCTTTATAGGAAAGAGTTTAGAGTTTCAGTTACAGTACAGACTCTAAACTGAAATGATTGACAACTTCAGTTATAAAACTTTGTTTGTACTTCCTCCTAGCACCACGCCACAACCGTCCGCTGATGCGTGCACACATCGTTTAGTTAACAGGCTTTATATTGTACTATTTTCAGAAATGATAGGGGCGGATTGAAAAAAAAAATCCCCTAAGCCAACAGAAAGTAGCAGTGAGAATAAGTTTGACAGAACAAAGTCATATCATATCAAGCTTTAATCTAGTTTTTGTTTTGATGTCTTGGAAAGAAAGAGTTTTGGAAGGTTGTGGATGTGCAAAAAATGTGATGCACACTGCCTTGCGAAGTCTTTCACAAATGTGCTTTATTCACAAATGTGTTCAAGAGAACAAAATCATCACTTCCAGGAAAGTTGGCGCACAATATCAGTAATAAAACTAAGTTACTGCAATCAGGCTCTTTTTCCCTCCATCATAAACGAGTGTGTCTCGAGCATCAGGCGAAACACAATAAACGCTGTCATGTTCTCTGGCGTTCGGATGCTGGTGTTCGGGAACACACTTGTGTTAGACGTTCTGGAGGGAATTAAACCCAATCATTCTGATCACACACTTTGAGTTTCAGAAACAACAAACCAACATTAGAGATGCTGCGATGCCATTGGTCCACTGGTTACTCCAGTTATCCAATCACAGCTCACGCTGAGGCAAAGTCACATGAGTTTGTTGCGCATTGAGGGATTTATTCAATAAATGTGTTTCGATCATAGATTTTGCACATATTGTCTTATTGGATAAACAACTGATCTGCCTCAATTTAGTGCTGAGTATTTAATGCACATTTTTAGAATTTATGCGCATTTTGGCATTTCCATCCATTTTTTTTAAATGCAATATCCCAAAATGCACATTAAAAAATAGTTGGATGGAAACTAGAGTGATGCAACAGATGGGCAAAACAAACCTGATTTGTCTGAATATTTGGCAAAAACCAACACCACCTCAGTTTGTGCGTAGGCCTAGTGGTTTTTGTTTTTTTGACAGCACCATTTGTAGGATAGGAAGAGGGGTTCCCAACGTCACCTGTGTCTGTGTGAGGGATGGTAGATTGGTAGATTGCTGATCCTGTGGTGCTGGATCTCCAGAGCGACACAAGAAATCAGATTTACCCAAGTTGGGAACGTGAACCGTCTGAAATGAATGTGAATGAATTGCCTCAGGAATTCAGTAATAAAAGGATCCTCTCGTTCACTGATCGGCTCCCCGCCACTCTCTGCTCACATGCTCTGATGATAGTAGCTTTGTAGGAATTAGTAACAAATAAATTTGATTCTTTTGCATAGAACCGAATAAAGAATAATAGGCTGCTATTTAACAGCTAGTGAGCTGGGGAAATTCACGTCTAACACCTGCACCATCAGAACTGGCGCCCCCCCCCCCCCCCCCCCCCCCCCAAGGGATGTGTGCTCTCCCCACTGCTTTTCTCATTGCATTGGATTGCAAATGACCCCTCTGTCAAACTTTTAAAGTTTGCAGACGACACTACCGTCATCGATACACAATCCTAATACACAATCGTGATGAGTCTGCATATCAGCAGGAGGTTGAACATCTGGTGCAGTCATACAACAGTGGAGATGAGTCTTCAGGAGAACCCCCCCCCCACACCACACCACCACCACCACCACCACGAACAGCACTGTGGCAGCATGATGGCACCACCATCTCTCAGGACCTGAAGTGGGACACGCATACTAGAGCTTAGATTGGGCCCAAAAAATCAAGCCTGACCCGACCCGAGCCCGTGCACATTAACTGTAATTATGAGCCCGAGCCCGATTTAAACCCCACCATTTTTTAATACGTGGGTCGTTATAACTGACGTTCTCAACTACTTTCTATGTTACTTTCTCCCGCCCGCAACATTTATGTTTTGTCCCACTCCCGCCCGCAAATAGACTTTTTTTCTGCACCTCCAAATACTTTCAAGTTAACCTACATGTCGCCATCATACACATCAGCATAAATGCTCCTGATAAATTATTTGTTATTAAAGCATTAACACACAAACCACTGTTATAATATAAAGCAAGCAGTTACTGCGTGCATGGTTTGGCATGACTGAATGCGCGTAAAGTGCGCTCCCTTAATAATTCCTAAAAAGCTGACATCAGTTCATCGCGATTTCACACATCTCTGTTATTATCAATGAAGCTGACTGCACAATGAATCTTTCATAATATAACACTTTGTTTGTTATAATTAGAGGATTTGCCAGCATACAGAATTCAGCACTGAACAAAAAGTCAGTTTTGAGCAGTGAGGGGAGTCTATCTTGAATGCTTGTGATTGGCCATTGCGTTAAAGAAATCAACACATATGTCTGTGATTGGCTACATCACTCAACGCTGCAAACATGTTATAAAAAGAAACTCTGGCCTGTAAATCATTTCTGTTTTGTTTTAGTTGTTCTTCTTGCTTTTCTGCAACAGATGAATAAAAATGTATTCACAGAGTGAGTGCATTACAGCTCGCACTCGGCCATCAAATCTAGTCCCGCGCCGCACTCTTTTGCGTCGGGAGTGCACGTCTCTAGATCAAAGTCCCGGCCCGAGGATAGTGACGGGAAATATCGACCCGACCCGAGGGTCGGGTCGGGTCAAGTTCGGGCTCGGCAGAGAATCTAAGCTCTAACGCATACCCCTTTTCCACCAGCATGAACCGGGTGCTAGTTCAGAGCTAGTGCTGGTTCGGAGTTGGTTCGACTGACGAGCCTTCCTAAGAACCTGTTTGCATTTCCGCGGGCCACATAGCCAGGTCTTACGTCACTAGCGCAGCGCAGCACAGCCGAACACACCATCAACAATTGCGGTCGTTACGCTACTATTGATGCCCATGGCTTTGTGAACCTACATCGGCATTCAAACACGGCGAATCTAACTTGTTGGTGCAGCTCGCCGTAATTTGTATAATTTGTGTTTTGGCTTAATTGCGTCCATTGTTTTTAGCTGCTATGTCAAAAATGGCGGTCACAAGTTTCTGTTCATCTTCTTGGTCACTGTAACCCCAGCCCTGACGCAAGCAGTTCTTACTTCTAGACCAGCAATGTTTTGGTGCTACTTGCAATCAACTTTTCCTGTTTCAGAGCTGGTGCTTTGAGTGTCGAAAGACAAAGAACTGATTTGAAACTATGCTCTGGCTCTGATCCAGCACTCAAACTGCCTTGGTGGAAAAGGGTATTACATAGGCTCTATTTGTGAAAAAAGGGCCAGCAGAAGTTGTAGTTCCTTCACCAGCTGAGGAAGTTGAACCTGCTACAGGACCAACTGATGTATTCTACTCCACCATCATGGAGTCTGTCCTCTGCACATCTATAACTGTCTGGTTTGGCTCTGCTTCAAAATTAGACATCAGAAGACTACAGAGGACTCTTCGAACTGCTGAGAGGATTATTGGTGCTCCCCTGCCCATCCTCCAAAAACTGTATACATTCAGAGTGAGAAAAAGGGCTCAGAAAATCACTTTGGTCCCCTCACATTCAAGCAATAAATCTGTCTGATTCAAATATTTAAGTTACCGGAATAAATCCAAATCCCCAATCCTCTCTGCTGGCCGTTATAATGGTTTCAGTTCTCAAAGAACATGCATACTGATAAACCGATACCATGAATGCACTTTGTTGCCATGCACCTTTATGGCAGATGCTTTTATCCAATATAAAAATGTACGTTTGTAAGAGAAATGGAAACTCAAATGCTGAAAAAGTTGTCTTTTTGCTGCTTTTTTCCCCTTGCCAGTGAGTGGCACTGTCACCAAACTTAGCAGGTATGGTCAGATCATGTGATATTGATTGATGATTATGTGAACCGAATTTGGTGAAGACTGGACAAAACTTGGGAATTTTCAACCCAAAACAATAGTCAGACTTTGAGCTGGTGCTGGCACTTGAGGATTTTAACAATTTAATTACACTGGTACAAGTAGGCTTTTGATTTACTATTTCAGTTTTAAATTGACAAAGTCATGCTAACTAAAATTGCTAACTGCTAGTTAGTCTGTAAACCTGCTAGTAGTTTTTTAGCAGTAGCAGCATTCTGTGTTCGGTACAGTTTGGTCTTTCCCTTCCCTGCACACACGGTTGAATTTTGCCTCTTCTTTTGGATCCACAGATTGTAAGCCTGCAAGTGTGTCAAATTGGTCATTTGATGAAAGTTGTCTTTACTGCAGCGTAAGACGAGAAAAAGTGAAGGTAGTTTTTTTTTTTCATTTATACCCCCCCCCCCCCCCCCCTCCTGATTTGTCAAGACACCTTGGAAGAACCGTTTTGATTTTTTTTACCTATCAGTCTCTCTTGCACTAGCTATATTATGGACTCTACAGTTATTTCAAGTAATGTGTTCAAAGGACACAATGGTTTCAATTATAGCTTTTTACATGTTAATTTCATTTTCCATTTTCCATGGTTTTTAATACATTTTAAGTACATGTTGCATGTGTGTCTCTTAGAAGTATGTAAAATAACACCTTGTGCACACCTCCATTCTTATTCCACCCCTTTTTTTTTACCCCATGAACAGGAACATGTAGTTGCACTCAACAAACAAATTGTGGAAAGTGGAGGAAAACCTTTACTAGGTAAAGATCCTTCTAATATCAACAGACTCGAGTGGCAATCAGAGGAATTCCTGAATGCAGTGCTACAGAGGAAAAGTGAGTATACCTCATATGGTCTGTCATTTGTGTAATAATGCATGATCAGTGATGGTTCATTATAGTAATGGGAATGACTGCAACTTTTTCTCTAGTATAAGCAGTTACTGCCCACCTTAAAGGGGTCCTATTATGCTTTTTCACTTTTTTAACGTTAGTGTGTAATGTTGCTGTTTGAGCATAAACATATCTGCAAGGTTACAAAGCTCAAAGTCCACTCCAAAGGGAGATATTTTATTTAACAGAATCCACTTTCCAAGAACTTCAACAAACGACTCGTTTGGACTACAGCGTGATTTTTCCGGATCTTATGAAGTCATAATGTTACTCATTTAAATAATCCCCGCCCACAGAATATGCAAAAAAGGAACGAGGCCTGTTTAAGGTGCATTAGAGAAGACAGTGTTGTCGCTATATCAAAGAGACAGTTTTTTCCACCCCATTTCCAAAACTCACGTTTGAGTTTGAGACTGACGAACTCAGTGGTTAATTTATTTTAAACGCTGTTCCTGAACATTATAACACTAACGTTTATCTGTGTGCTGCACATTTTACGGAGAACAGCTTCTAGAACCTAAAAGAGTATGCACAAAAGCTTCTCCTGAAATGGAGCAGTTCCCACATTGTCAGGACAATCTTGTTACACAACTTGTTAGTATGTCTTATAATTGGAACTGTTAATAAAAAAACGCAACAAGAAATGATACGTTTTATGTTGTTGCTATGATGTAAACGGAGAGCAATATTAGTGTTGATGTAGTGTGTACTGTAGCTTTTGTAAGCTCTTGCTTTTGTAAGACTGTTCACAACTCCTTAGGAAAATTAACCTTGGTTTTGTGATCGATTACTGTTTGTATTACCATAGTTTTCCGTGTACCACGTGCTAAGCCGTGTGCCAATCACAACACACTGGGCCAGTTAACCAATCACAGCACATTTCGTATTTCAGAAGGAGGGGCTTCATCGAAACGGGAAATAAATGGCGTGTTCGAGCCAGACTGGGGAGAGAAGTGACACTCTCTTGACAAAATCAAGACTTTGTAAAAGGGCATTAAAGGACCCCTTTAAAGGATTAGTTCACTTTTAAAAAACTTTTGCTGATAATTTACTCACCCCCATGTCATCCAAGATGTCTATGTCTTTCTTTCTTCAGTCGAAAAGAAATTAAGGTTTTTGATGAAAACATTCCAGGATTTTTCTCCATATAATGGACTTCAATGGGAACCAGACGGTTCAAAGTCCAAATGAGCGTTTCAGTGCAGCTTCAAAGGGCTTTAAACGACACCAGACGATGAATAAGGGTCTTATCTAGCTTAACGATCGGTCATTTCAAAAATAAATAAAACACTTTAAGTTTTATAAGCACAAATGCTCGCCTTGCTCTGTTCTGTGATGCACGTTTGTAACGTCACGTTGAAAAGGTCACGCTTTTCCTCTGTGTATTCTGGTTCAGAAAGGTGAAAAACTGCATCTCATCTTCTCCTCTAAGTTCAAAATCGCCCGACATCGTTGTTTTACCTTTTAATTTCCTTTTTTTGTAAACGGCGTTTGACTTTGTTTGCGCGTTCAACTTGTAAACACTGACTCGGTACTTCCACAAACGTCAAGAAGCGTGACCTTTTCAACGTAATTGCGTATTACGTGACGTCACTAGCACGCATCACAGAACAGAGCAAGGCGAGCGTTTGTGCTTATAAAACTTATAAAATAAAGTTTTTTATTTCTTTTTGAAATGAGTGATCGTTTCGCTAGATAAGACCCTTATGCATCGTCTGGTGTCATTTAAAGCCCTTTGAAGCTGCACTGAAACGCTCATTTGGACTTTGAACCGTCTGGTTCCCATTGAAGTCCATTATGGAGAAAAATCCTGGAATGTTTTCATCAAAAACCTTAATTTCTTTTCGACTGAAGAAAGAAAGACATAGACATCTTGGATGACATGGGGGTGAGTAAATTATCAGCAAAAGTTTTTTAAAAAGTTAACTAATCCTTTAAATGAGTTGATCAAGTTTTAGCATATCCATATGAAGCATTTCACAACAAGGTCACATCAACTGTGATTTTTCAGACTTTTCTCATGTTGCCAAATCATTTGTGTTCATTTTAACACATCTAATTGAACTATCAACAGAATACACACCAAGAATTCCGGATCCGCACATCCCTGTGGTGGCCTGTGGTATCGTTCAGCAGATGATTAATGAGTTAGCTACGTATTATACCTCAAGAAAAAAGTGCTCTCAGGACTCGCTTCAAAACAATGGAAAAAAGGACCAAAGCCTTCTGAAAACTAGCTGTGTCACTTCACCCACTGCTGTCGATACAACTTCTGCTCAGAACAAGTTCATCATGGTGGACCAAGATGCCCCGCTGGACCTCTCTGTGAAAAAGGTCAAAGTAGAGGACATCGAGCAAGGTGCAGTATAGAATTATGAATATATAAAGAGCTACTAGTTTAAAAGAATTGTTCAATTTAGCTTTGAATTATTTGTCTCTTTAGATGGAGTTCTTGACCTCTCGACTAGGAAGAATTCCAACAAAAGTCATACGCCTTTAAGGAATTCTAATAGCCCGGCTACACATTTGGTCAAAAGGTAAAGGAAATCAGGACTCTATTGACCTGTTTTAAATGTATTATTTGCTCATCACATAAATACATGTTTTTTAGTATTATCCAGTTGAGACGGTGTCTAATATACTTCTATTTTTTTTTTTGCATGGTCTTTCAGGGACTCTGTCGACCTGAGTCTCGCCCGAGAAGGAGATCTACAGTCAGTGTCCACTTTGGAACAGTTCATGTCTAAGCTGTGTTTGCATCACCAGCGCCAGATAGTTGATGCATTAGGCTTCTTACAAAGCGAAGTCAAGACTGTGGCTTCTTCCAACCCTTTCCAAGCACCCACTCCAAATTTGACCGAGAAGCAAGCGAAAACAAGCTGCAGTCATGCTTCGTTTGAAACAAGGTCTGAAAGAACATGCTCTGTGGATGCTGCTGTGAGCATTACAAACTCTCAAGAGGCATCTGTTGTCAGGACAAGTCAAAAGCCTACTGGAGAGGTTTTAAATGCAGATGTTTCCAGTGTTGCACGTGTAATGACTGAAAAACCAGTAGACCTTTGTAAGATAGAAGTTTTGTCGTCTTCATCTTGTGGAGCAGATGTTGAGTGTGGAAAAGAAAGTTCTCCAAACAAATTTTTCGTCCAGACAAAGACAACTACTGATCATCAGGAAGCAAACCAATTATTAGGATCAAGCATTCAGCAAATTCAACATAGCGATTCTGTATGCAGTGCTGAGCGATGCTTGCCGACATGTACTGCAGAGTCTGATCATCTGTTATCACAATGCACACAGAAAAGCTCATTTGCACAAAGCGAAGATGCTGTTGTAAAGCCCTCCACAATTCACAAGACATCAAATGTAGTTTTACCAATATCTCCAAGAACAGCCAGGAAAAGCAGAAAAGGTTCTTGCCTTAGGCAAAGTAATGGCTCTTTAAGTTGTATCATAAATGATACCGATAGCCATTGTGATCTAGTGTATATTAGAAAATCAATAACAGAATGTCAGCTTCAATCTCGTAACCGACTGCATCCACGACAAAATGCTCGGAAGAGCACAAGAGGGCACAAGTACGTTGAGGAGTACTTGGAACTAAAAACTGTCCGTACGCTAGCTCGTAAATCTATAGGTAATTCCAATGGGAATTGTCCAGCTCATATGCCAGACATGCACACCTCTATTGCTCCAAAGCAGGCCCTTTCTATTTCTGGCAGTGTCCCTCTCATAAATGCACCTTTTGCAGGGGACTGCATGGAAAATGTTATTCAGAAATTCGCATCGGAGCAGATCGCGGAGAATGAAATGCCAGGAGATGTTGTAAAAGTAACTGGTCTTGGTCTGGTGGTTGAAACCAGTCAGACAGGTAAAGTTGAAAATAATGGGCAAATTTCCCATGAACCATCTTGTAAACTGAGTGAATTAACCATGCAACCAGATTTGATCACAGAAGCTATCATTAATCCTAATTCAGAAGTACAAGGAGACATGTGCATGGTAGAAACCACTGAAACAACAGAACTCACTGTACAGAAAGAAGGATCTGAGTCCCAAATTGGACCCATGCTGGAAGAGGTGGTATGTGGTACAGAAAGTAAGGCTGAGTGTGAGGATAAATCTTTGGAGCCATCACTGATCCCTGTATCCTCTAACATGGCCAAAGAGTCATCTGATGGAGTGGACGTGGAACCGAGAAGTGAGAGAGAAATGACAAATCCCACAGAAGTCGAGACTGCAGCAGATGTCCACAAACAATCTGAGACATCAGAAATAAAGGCAAACACTGAGGAGGATAAAAGTTCTCAAGAGCAAGTTTCGCATGACACTGAAAGTAATCTCCAAATGACGAACTCTTCCGAACTACCAGCGAAGAATCAAGGGGATTCAACAGTGTCCAGCCTAACAAAAGTCTCTACTGTACAACCACTTTTAAAATGCAAGGAGAAGGATACGGATCCACATAGTCCAAAAGTTGTGAATGCAAAACATACAGTGTCCTCAGACAGATGCTTGCGTAGTAGAGTTTCAAAAGGCAGCTTTGACATAATGAAAGACTCTGGGAAGTGTGGTCCTTCTGAACTTGAGCGTGCAAATGATAAAAGCCCAAAGACTCAATCTACTGAAACAAATTTGCATATTGAGGATGAGCGTGATTTGAAAGCTCTAGACATTCTTGAAACTGCACAGGAGCTCCCATCCTCCAAACCCTGTAACAGTCTGGTTGTGGATCGTGCAGTCAAAACAAGACCAAAATTAAGAAATGCAAAAGAAAGAGATGAATATCCGGGTCCAAGCGTCAAAATGAATGAGGAGTTGCCAAGTGTTTTGTCACCTGAGGTTCTTCCAGAAACTGTTAGCACCCCCTCCACCTCCACAGAGAGTGGGAAACACCACAAACTGATTAATCAAGCCTCTGAAAGCAATGAAAATATGCCAATTAAAACTGAAAGTAGTCCTATTAAACTGTCAGATAGTGTAGATTGTTCACCCATCAAGAAGTCCCCACCAAGCTCTGAAAATATGCTTTTGAGGAGCAGAAGTAACACTGAACGGACTTTTGGTAGCAAATCGAGTAATCCAACAGAAGGCCTTTCAGAAAAGCAAGGGCAGATGCCTTTAAGAAAGAACAGCTCTGCTAGTGAGCAGGCCACGAATAAAGATTTGTGTACATCTTCCGAGGGGGTAACACGCATGCCCCTTCGAAGCAGGACTATTAGCACAACTAAACAGACTGTTACTAAAGATTCTCCTGTTAAGGGTTCCATCAAAAGTTGTGTCAGTGAACAACCTATCAGTTCACAATCCAGTACTACCTGTAGAAAAACCGAGGCCACTGCTCACATGCCCTTAAGAAGTAGTGCCAGTTTAATTGCAGAACCTCTCCATAATAAATCCACTATCGTAGATGCATTAGAGAGCCCTGGGCGCATGTCGTTGAGAAGAGGGAATGTGTCTAATACTGAAAAGTCGGTTGGCTCAACAACACCCCCTAGTAAAAATAAGCGTCCTTTGAGACAACAACGGGTTTCAGCATCCTCAAGTGGGGAAGCTGAAGAGAGCCCATTGAGTTCAAAACCTAAAATCCAAAACCAGAAGCATATGGAGCCCCAAATAAGAGGCCCTTTGAATCTCCCAGATAAGTCCTTATGCATAACTGGCTTTCAGAGAACTGAACCAGTTGTTTGTAGTCCCTCAAAATTTTTTGAGGTGCTAAGGGGAGAAGAACACCAGCAGTTAATTTCAAATTTAAATACAACGTTTGATAAAATGCACAAAGGTTGGGTACAAATGGACAAGGAGGGTCAGCCTGCACCGAAACCCAAAAACAAGGCAGATAGACTCAAAGAAATCTGGAAAAGCAAACGCAGGGCACGAAAGTCAAGACCATTGGAAACACAGAAGTTTTCCCCTGTGCAAATGCTTTTCATGAAGCCCTTTGACTTGCCCAGTATCTGCAGGTGGTTCCTGCAATCAACCGAAACAAAATCCCTTGTAATTGTTAAGAAGGTGAACACCAGACTTCCTTCAGAAACACAATTGTGCTTTCACACTTCATCAGCAGGAGCTGGGTCGTCTCAAGGCATATTTCCGAGCCTGCAGGCAGAACGGTTAAAGAAGCATCTGAAAAAGTTTGCTATGGCATCACCGGTGAAGAATAACCCCAAGAATCAAAGGCTAATCTCAAAAGCGTTAGGTCAGGGTATCTCCGTAATGAAGAGTAAAGAGAAGCACGAACCGACAACTGCCACGCGGATCTCTACAAAGGCACAGAGTCTTAATGGAGTGGCACCGGCACAGACTCCTGAGAGCCTCGGTGCGATCGCAGGCGTTGCAAAAAACCCAGCAAGTGCTCGAATCCTTAGGAAATATTCTAACATGCGTGAGAAACTTCAGGTTCAGCAAAATAAGAAATGCAAAGAGAAAACCTTCAAAGGGGCTCGTTTGAAGGCGGCATTAATTCCAAAGAAAGTCGACAAACAGAAATTACAGTCACGTAAAGGACCGAAGGCTGTGGTTGTCCAAAGGATCAAATCACTCACCAAGAAGGCGAAAGCAAACTCTGCCCTCAAAGAACAGGCTTTGAAAAAGAACCAATGTCACAAAGACGGTGCCTCTCCAAAGAGGTTGCAGGCACTCAAAAAAGTGACGAAAGCCATTGGTGAGCATGTCTCAACTAACGCCTTGAGTAAAAAACAGATACTGCTCAAATCCAGGACTAATAAGGCACAGAAAATGAAAACAAGTGGGACTAAAGTTGACACAAAGAAATCGGTGCTCCAAAAAGGCCCTAATAGTTCTGAACCACAATCTGTAGATATGGACATTAAGCCTCTGGCATTGGAAGACCAAGTGTTAACTAGGTCTCAAAGAAAGATGGAGGTCACCTCTTCACAGACTGGCTCTCCTAAATCCTCCACGAAGCGAGGCTTGGAACCACTGGTCACTCCAACTAAACGTACACGGACCTCAAAACCCTGAGAAATGTGTACAGGTACTAGAGCTCATGTAGAAATGTTTCACAACAAAAGGGTGCTGATGCTTTCAAAATGTTCCTTTTCTGGAAGGACGTTTATTTTTGAAGCTATTTTTTAAGCTTGGCAGTACATTTTCAGAGTTTTGAATATATTGAGAGAGATTTGTCTTTGAAAAGAAGGAACTTTGACCGCTCTACCTAACAGTGTCAAACTTTTCCAAATATGCTTTAAGAAATCTATTTGTTTTAGAAAACTGATATTTTTTTCCCCTTGATGGAGCCATTAATGTAAAAACAAGTCAATAAATAAAGGTTCCGATTCCCTTTAATGGGTCATTTTAAATATGGGTTATGAATAACTCAACTCTTTGACCGTTTGTTTGTTTGACCGTTACATTTGTCCGTTACATTTGTATAGCTTATTATTACAACAACTTGTAATATTGAACCAGATATTATTTAAGGAGTGATCCACAATTCTAAAACGATTAATAATTGTAGTTAAAGTGGGTTTGTAACCTGAATAATGTGCCTTTTTTCTTATCTGTATTTATAAATAATTGAGTTTGCCTCATGAAATAAAGCCTCATTGCACATCGATGAGAGTAATTTGTCCAAAAATTCTGGTGATCATGACTATTTTTATTTTTATTTTTTTGTCATAATTACTCATTTCTCTTTTAGAGCACTGAAGTTTAAATATGTTGTATTTTCATACAGTCCACCAGTGTTGTACCTCCTCATTTTGTCCGTTCTAGTGAGATGATGATGATGATGATGATTTATGCATAGAAACTTGTGCGTATCACTGTTGTTTCTCAAGTAGATTTTCTATAGATGAGTAATTTATGCATTATGGTCTCAAACGTTCTAAAACAGCTGTATTTATGATGCTAAAAAGGAAACTATGCAAGATTACAGGTTTTCTAAAATATCTTTCTGCTTTAATCTAGTTTGTTAATTTAGGCATTCAGTTAGGTGAAGAATTATGAGATTTTTATTTCAGCTTACTCTGTTTTGTAATTGCATTGTTTTATTTTATTTTTTAACATTGCTTAAAAGTCAAAAAAGTAAATGTAAAATGTAGTTTACATATACCAGGCTTGAAGACCCCGTTTATATGTGTTTTGGTGTGTGTCATGAGGAAAAAATGATAAAAATGTAAATGAACTTGGTTTTGAGATGTATGCATTTTGTCTTTTGTCAATTTATCATGCATTTTGTTGGGATGGGTTTTAATGTCCCCCAAAGTAAATAAGTGATGAGTAAAGTGAAGAATGTGCAGTGAAAGTTGGTTCTCAACCGTGTAATTTCATCCAGAAAAAGCAATTTGCTAAATACATGAGCTACATTTATGTATAGTGAATCATTAATAATTCAAAAAAGTTTTTTCCCCCTTTCCCGAATACCAATGACAAGCAGATCCTCATGTTTGCTTTGATTTAAATGTGCCAGGAACCGAATCTTTTGCTGCTTGACACTTTTGTTGTGGTTTTGATAAAGCAGACATAGACACTGATATAGTCACACATTTTAATGAATGAAAAAAGAGTTCAGTAAACATTTTGGTGGCGCTACTTACATTCGGAGTAACTGCAGTTAGTCAATGTAACTATCAACGTAACATCAGAAGAATAAACAGCAAGAGCTCTTAAATGTTCTATATGCAACAGCGACAGTATCTTTCACAATAAAGTTTCTTGAGTTCATGATGCAATGGTTGTGATTGGCACAAGACCATGAAATCTACAGGAAAAGTCTGAAACTCTTTCCAATGATTTGTGTGCACTGAAGCGATGACATTCACATCAGCTTTCATTCCCAGAACCTCAATGTACAATAAGAGCAATAAGTATCCACCGTAGAGTAAGAAAACCGGTTGATGTTTGCTTTATGGAAACATCAACCATGTGGTTCAATGAATATATGGAGAATTGAATTACTTCTCAAATAGTGCCACTTCACTAAAGAAGAATTAACTAAAATATGACTGCATTTTTCTGAGCAATCGGGGCTATTGACTTGCTCTTTATTATGAGGACTGGATGGTAATTGCACTATTAAAAATGCCTTAATCTCAATAACCTCTTTTTCCTCTTGGCTTTATTCACAACTCAAAATCAGCTTTCTATCTGGACAGGTCTTAAAATAAATAATTACAAAAATCAAGCACAAAGATATTTTAAATGAATTAAATGTGGTATTCACATGGAAGACAACATTTACAATATTGAAAAGAAAAAAAACCTTCCGAAACAATCAACACTGGCTCCTATTACAATAAGGCTAATAGGCTAATTATCATCTATGCTTTTGGCCAGTCTCAAACCACTGTTGCCTGTATAAGCAAGTGAAATAAATGACCGAATAAAACACCAAAAAGTCACCAAATTTCACACTGCTGCTTTGATAATAAAATCCTGAAAACAAATGTATTCTTTAACATATAAAAATACTATACCAAAATGAAATACAAATATATATTAGAATCTGTTAAGCATTTCTGTATAAAGTGAAGGTCTAGGGAAGTTAGGAAAAGGAAATCAAAGCGAAAACAAACACCCACCGAAATTAAATGAAATTAGCCAACCTGCACTTATTCGCGTTTTTAATTCTAGGACGATGTTCATGGCGATTTGCAAAGCTTGGTGAACGCAGAGGTAATACTGTAGGAATCGTTACGGTGCGTCAGTGGATGGGAGATTGGTGTGTACAGTGTTGTGGTCATAACCCATAGTCATATTGTACCCCTCAAACAGCTTCAACACTGACCCATATTAAACTGCAGTGGCATTGCATACTCAGCAGTGTTTCGATAAGCCATGGTCTATTTTCTGCTCGGCAGTGCTAATATTAACCACAATCCAGACATCACATGACAATGAGCATGCATCTTGAAAACGGCGTGATGAGATCTATCTAGCGCTTGATTTCAGCTCTCCCTTACATTCGGTCAAGTTTCTGTTTGAGGTAATGGAATGACAAAACACTATGGAATAGATCTTTCTTTCTGACTCGCTTCTCGATCTATTGAAAGTCGAAATATTATAAAGAAGCTCCCGAAGGGTAACTCTACGTTATGGCACCAGGAGTGTCTCTTCATGTTCAGATGGAAGGCTTCTGGGTGGTTTTGGCCCCCATGTAGTTTATTAATGAATGGAAGAGTCCCATTACACACAAAACCATTGGAAATATCTGGTTTGACAGCATGTGTTTCCATGCAAAATCTCCCGCCGTACTTGTGATTTCACATGCTCTATTTTACCAGCATGTATTTTCCCACACAGGTATATCATACATATAGTGCATGTTCCTTTCATCACCATTTTGGAGCGCAATCTGCTCAAATACACGTCCAGCACTGCAGAGAGAGTCATCGTTTTCTTCTAATACATGACTAATGTTCTGCTTTAGGCCTAAAACAAGCCTCTGCTTGCCCTTCTGTCAGCAGAGTTGGTGTTATTTGACCCTTTGAAGGGTGTAATATAAAGGTTGTGTGGGGTGGGGCGGGGGTATGTCTATAAGCTTCTGTTGTTGTGATGGCTCTTTCTGTGGGACTGTGGTGTTGTGGCTCTACATGCACCCCGCACAGCCACACTTGACGGTCTTCTCCACCTCCTCGCTGAAGGACGAGCCGTCGCTGCACTCGAAGGTGTGTGTTCTCCTCTTCATGCGCTGGCTGGCGCAGCAGGAGCCGGAGTCGCAGACGCCACTGCACTCCACCCACGTCACCATGCGTGTGGTCTGACAGATGGAGTAACCCCGCTGGACCTGGTAGAAGTCCCGCACCGGCTCCCCGTGGCACTCGGACTCTACAACAGATCAGACAGCGTACAAGACACACATTTAACTCTTTCCCTGTCAGCGGTTTTGAAAAAAGTTGCCAGCCAGCGCTAGCATTTTTGATCAGTTTCACAAAAGTTTCACGGCCCCCAGAACATTTTGTATGAATATGAATAGATGTTTCATAAAAAACAGAGAAAATCGTGTTCCCCGTGGCACTCGAACTCTACAACAGATCAGACAGCATACAAAAGGAATATATAAAGTTTTGGAATTGAGAATACATTATTGATTTGTTGATTCTGATTTGTATACTTCATTTCATTTAGAATATTTTTGACTTGTGGATTTTGATGCATATATTCCAATTTATTTATTTATGATAATGTATTTGTAATCAAAAAAAACTTTTTGGATATTGCTTGGTTTAGTTTTTTTTGGCGAGATATATTTTCTTTGCAATATTCAAACTTTCTCTCTTCTGTTTGTTCTGTGCCGCATAACCCGGTGATTGTCGTGTGATTGATGAAGGATGATTGGCCGCAACGCGTAGGTGTGCCGCTGCTTGTCACCTGTTTTTAAAATACCTAAGCCATGAGAGAATAGGCTTTTTATATTTTTCTAAAAACTAATTACTTTCTTTCACTTTATTGCTTTAATCGCTTGCTTCTGCTGCTTCTTCATCTGCGTTTTGATCCGGAGATTCAGTACTCTTTCAGAAGATGTGTAATAGCGTCGTCAGTGGCGGGGAAAGTGTTAATAACAGTACTGAAGGATCTATCTATAGTGATGGCCACTTTCTAACCACTGCATTGTGAAACTTCCGAAACTGTTGCGAATCATTTGTTTCAGAGCATGTATCAAACTGCAAAAGTCATGTGATTTCAGTAAACAAGGTTTCGTCATAATCGTTTAAAAATTAAATTATGAATTTCGGATCCGTTTAAATTTTTTCACAAGGCTTCCCCGCCATTAAAGCGCTGTTCCACCAATGAGTGTTTTCACCATTATATGGTAGGGGGCGCTGTGACGCATCTTTTTAAGATCTCCATCTGTGTTTTGATCATTGCTCTGAAACCCATCTGATAGCAGAGGCTCTGTTCTTTCTTTTGATATATTGATTGTAGAGTTGTCAAAAAGTGCAGACTTCGAAGTCCTAACCAAGTCGGTACTGAAATTTAAATTTGTGACGCTTTGAGCGGAATTGTAAACACCTCTGATTGGTCATTGTGTTCACACACTCATAGGATTTGTCTGTGATTGTCTACAATGATCAACGCCCGGGAGCGTTTGAAAGTGTTTTAATAAACGTGAGCGGAAGCGCCTGAAAGCTCAAGCACGCGTCTATCAGCGGACCTGCTTTCAAACGCTCGCGTGTGTATCTGTGCAAGCGCTCGGGGAAGAGCGTCATTGATGCATATTTACAACATGTTTTTGAAGCACTGATTATTGTAGCCAATCACAGATGTATCCTATGAGCTTGTGAACACAACGGCCAATCAGAGGTGTTTATGATTCCGCTCAACAGCGCACAAAGCATCACATTTTTTACATTTCAGTACCGACTTGGTACCGAAGTCGGCACTTTTTGACAACTCTAATTGTTTACATATTCATACAACAAAATATTCTGGGGACCATGACAGTTGAGATCAGAAATGCTGGCTTTTTTTAATGCTAGTGGAATGTCATATACACCTAGGATGAGGGTGAGTAAATCATGGGCTAATTTTCATTTTTGGGTGAACTATCCCTTTAACCAGCAGGCCTCACCAGTTTGTGTCAATTGAGCAATTGGTTCAATAAATTCCAAGTTTTGAAAAGCTTAGTTTCTCCTATCACCAGCTACCCATGCTTTGCCATCTCATCAGAAACAGAATACTTCACATATGTTATGCATTTGTTCTCTTACCCTTGTCGCATAACTCCCCGCTGTAGCCCACCTCACAGTGACAGTAGGCATCTCCGGTGTCAGAGATCTGACAGTGACCGTGTTTGCATTGCAGTTTTCTGCATGGGTTGAAGAGTTCTTCCTGCTGGTTACACAGGGCTCCATGAAAACCCTCCTGGCATTCACAGCGGTACGACTGCATGTCCATTGGAATACACATTCCATGGACACACCTGTGCAAAGCCAATGACAGAATTAGAGCATTACGTGTTGCGTGTCAGTCCGATCGGCATATTTCACTTCAAGAATTGGACTGACTTGCTGCCCAGGCAGGGGTTGGCTGAAGGCTGATCACAGTGTTGCCCGCTCCACCCAGGCTGGCAGTGGCATACGGGGCCCGTGGCAGTGTTGGGCTGGCAGATGCCGTGCAGGCAGTATATCTTTCGGCAGGGCTCACATCCGGGCACCACACCAGGTTTCATCTGGGTTTTGGTGAAGTCTTGTAGCTCATTATTGATGTAAAGGTTCTGAATGCAGCCATGGAAACTGGAGCCGTTTTGGATCTGCCATACACGAGGAGCTGTGGGGTGGACGCTGACCGGCATGCCTTATTAAGAGAGAGAAAGTGCTGTAAGAACAGAATTGGGAAGAAGTAATACACATGCAGCAGAACACTGATGCCAGTTACGGCTAACGCTGTGCAGTAGGGTCCCAGACAGTAACATAGTGTCGGCCCAGATCCGGCCCACATCTGGTACATGTGGATTCCACACATGGATTGCCCACTAAAGCTAAGCAGGGTTGAGTCTGGTCAGTACCTGGATGGGAGACCTCCTGGGAAAACCAGGTTGCTGCTGGAGGAGGTGTTAGTGAGGCCAGCAGGGGTGCTCACCCCGGGGTGTGTGTGGGTCCTAACGCCCCAGTGTAGTGATGGGGACAATATACTGTCAAAGACCACCTTCCTTTGGATGAGATGTTAAACTGAGGTCCTAACTCTCTGTGGTCATTAAAAATCCCTAAATGGCAAAATGTGCCCATTGGCCTCTGTCCATCATGGCCTCCTAATCATCCCCATATATACTGATTGACTTCATCACTCTGTCTCCTCTCCACCAGTAAGCTGGTGTGTGGTGGGCGGTCTGGCGCACTATGGCTGCCATCGCATCATCCAGGTGGCTCTGCACACTGGTGGTGACTGAGGAGATTCCCCCCTTCAATGTGTAAAGTGCTTCGAGGACCCAAAAAAAAAGCTATATAAAATGTAACTAATTATTATTAATTATTATTTTACCAGATCTGGCCCGACTCCATGTTGCTGTCTGGGTCAGCACTCTTGGATGGCCTCTCATCCATCAAATATGAGTAGAGTAACAGTATACCATGGTTCTTCACATCCGGTCCTGGCGGGTTGCTGTCCAGCAGAGTTTAGCTCCAACCCTGCTCAAACCCACTTACCTATACTCCTGAAGACCTGGATTAGAGTTGCAGCTAAACTCTGCATGACACTTGACCTCCAGAAGCTGGATTGAAGAACCCCAGACAGCAACATAGAGTCGGCCCAGATCCGGCTCACATCTGGTACGTGTGGAATCCATGTGTACCAGATGTGGGCCGGATCTGGGCCGACACTATGTTGGTGTCTGGGGATACTCAACCATGATCAGGACTAGAACTTTTAAGCTTTTGTTTCACTCCACTTGAGCATTCTAAACATCAAGAGCAATGGAACGGGGAGCATGTGTCATGTCTAGTTGGTTTCATTGGTGATTGACAGTATTGTACACTCACGATTGCTGTGATGGAGACAGATATCAATGGTGAACTCCTACCTCCCACATATAGTGGAGCTTCTCCCCTCAAGGGCTGCACTTTACCAAAGCTGTCCATGGTTGTTGGGATGCCACCATCTATGGAAAGGTTCACCATCTGGTCAAAGGTCACCAGTTCTACAGTGTGGAACTGACCATCATTGATGGTCTCAGTACTGAGTGTAAAACAAACATGAAAGATTATTGATTCCATATTTAATTTGCATCAACAGTTTATAAATGTTTAATTTGTAGAAGTTTGCTGAGTGGAAATTTAAAATGGCTTTAAGTGACATCAATGGTCAAAAAAATAAATGGTGAATCTTACTCCATCTTACCTTTTATTCTCAAATAATAATTTTTAAAGCATTATCATGGATTTATCAATTTTGTGCACATTTTCATAATTAATAATGTCCCTTCATGCCAACATTCGATTTGAATTTTAAAAAAACTCTAGCTCACCTGTAGATTGCATGACTTTGTTGGCTGCCAGGGTCATAGCTGACTTTAACATGACCTTCATCAAGCTCCACCGCAATGTGGTCATTGTCACCATTGTACAGAAGAATGCCATTGTCTTCTGCTGTGGACACCTGTAGACAAAACCAAAAATCTCATCAAAAGATAAATCTGACGGTAACACTTTATTTTGATGGTCCCTTTTGAACATTCTGTTGACTATAAGTAACTTTGGATCTAAATGTCAACTAACTCTCAGAGTATTAGTAGACTGTTTGCTTAATATCTGCTAACTCTTTATTGTGATGCTCCTCCAAAAGACATTATACTGACTATAAGTAACTTTGCAAGTACATCAACTTATTCTAACCCTAACCCTACCAGTCTACTAATACTCTACTAACACTCAATGAGAGATAGTAGACATGTAGGTGCAAATTTACTTATAGTCAACAGAATGTGTTAAAGGGACCATCAAAATAAAGTAAAACCAATCTGACCGCAGCGACCACCTAGGATTCCTATTCCAAGAAATGGACCCTGTCACTAGACTGGTTACCTGTTATTAAGCACAGCTACTTACAAAACCTCTATTCTTATACACAGCCGCATTTATTATTTCTGTATACCTGAAGCCATGTGAAAAATGTTATACAATAAACACTGACAAATTTCATCCAGTATTTGTTCAAAGTTCGGGCTTGGTTGAATACCTGTAGCGTGATGTTGGCTTGAGGCCAGTTCTTCAGGTCACTCAGTAGCAGGTAGGAATCTCGGTCCACAAAGTTGACACTGACCAACTTTTCACAGCGTGGTCCACCAAACCCTGCCAGGCACTGGCACAGTGCATGACCGCCCCGCTCCACACAGGGGGCGTTGTTCTGGCAGTCGGCCAACTCGCAGAGAGAACGCGGAGTAGATGGCACTTCACAAAGCTGTCCACTGCACACAAAATGTTCCAGATCAAATTTGATTGTGATTTTCTCTGTCATGCATATTCGTTTGCTGGAGTGAGCATCTATTGGAAGCATGCATGAAACTGCAATTTGCAGGTTAATGTGGGACTTTCTTCTCTCAATGTCTGAATCATATTTGTAGATAATAGCAGACACACAATCAATTAAATATCTTAAAGATGACAATACACACCATTGGAAACCCACAAGTGGTTATAGGGAGAAGTTGTGGACACCTGAAGCAGCACAAAAAACATCCACAGTGCTATCACCTAATAATCTTACCTGATAATCAGCAGCACTGCAAACAGCCAGTACACGCTCACTGTAAAATAAACCATGACCGCGAACTTAATTCAGCTGCTTGTACCCGCAATCTCGCTCTTTCGGTCACTAGCCAAAGATCATGACCGTAGGTGAGGGTCAGGAACATTGATTCATTGGTCCATTGAGAGTTTTGTGCACATGCTCAGCTATTTTCTCCTCAGCATAAAGAATAAGAGGCCCATCCATCACTGTTTTCTATGTTCGTAGAGTTAGTTGCGCCAAAATCCGGGTACTTCCGCCAATTGTTCTAGGAACTATGAAAAGGTTCCTCCGGTGCGAAAGCCCCTTATGTTGCTGTCTGGGCCTTCACCATTACAGCCTGGTGCAATCAGCTCATTACTGCTGCCAATGCCCTCATCCACCTACCAATCTCATGCTCTACCCTTACTCGAGAACAAGACCCCGAGATATGTTCGTAAACTCCTGCACTTGGAGAAGGAACTTACTTCTTACGCAAAGAGGACAACCTACTCAGACTGAGGCCCTGTTTCCACCTGGTATTAAGATGCGTTTTGGTCGATCGGATCACAAATAGACGAGTGAGACACATGTTTACACCTGCCGTTTGAATCCGTCTCGTTTGTCCATTTCGACCGCTTCTGTCCTGAATACGTTGAGGGGATTGTCAATGGGCGGGTCCCTTTGCTTCCGTCAAGTTTAAACCCGTCTGACAAGCGCACTTCCCAATAACACGTCCCGCAATGAATACACATTAGTTGACTAGGTGGAGGGTAGGCATCTTTAGTGGCTGTTTGAACACATTCGAGCACATGAGCGTTTACACTAAGAAAGCAATCCGGTCGCATGTGTTTTCCACTACCTCTGCAAGTGGTGGAAAGTGGACAAGCTCAAAACGTTTTATACCATTTCCACCTGTATTAAGTGTCATCCACTTGTGATCCGATCGACCAAAACGCATCTTAATACCTGGTGGAATGATATGATACCATGGCCTCAGAAATGGAGGTCCAGACTCTCATCTGGAGAGTGCATTGAAGGTCACGGTTAGCAAATGCCACCCTGAGGCCACTCCACTCCTCGGCTGTGCCTTGAGATCGTGTCCATAAATTTCACAAACAGCATAGGTGACAAAGGACAGCCTTGGTGGAGTCCAACACCAACTGAGAACAAGCTTGACTTGTTGCCGAGAATGTGGACACACCTCTAGCACAAGTTGTAAAGAGGTTATGCGTGTGACGTCACCGTCGGCCGGAGTGACTGCGGTTACACACACTGAGTGGCAGCATTTGTTTTCAGTGTGAATGCCGTGAAAAACACACAAAACACAACTAAAACGGGAAAGAGCTTTGAGACTGAACAAGCTTTGACAAGAAATCTGAGGTACATTTTTACAGACTGCTGAAAACTACAGAACAGAGAAGTGAATTGATTCGCTGCAATTCACAGAAACAACTGGATCCAGGCAGCGAAATGTGGATTTGCAGTTATCATTTTGTGTCAATATGTTGAATTATGGGGTAAAATCATACCCTATATATTGTATTGTTATATATTGTATTGACAACACATCAATTAAATATTTACCATTGTATATTCTGCATAACTGGATGTTTTTAAATAAACACTGACAAAAAACTACACAAGTTTAGGGCTAGACGATATGATGATATATAACACTGATATAAGATATCACATGGATTTAGACCTATATTGTATTTATATAAAGCGGTATGTATTTCCCTGGCGTTGAAATGAGGCACATATAAATGTTAGGAAACACGATTCCTAGCGGCATGTCAATATCCACGGATCACTGGATCTTTGGTAAGTTGTAAGAAACACTATATCGAGTCAAACCTTTAGTTTAAACTGATCATCGTTTGTTTTACTGGCGTTTTCTCAGTTTCCTCTATTAAATCCAGTCACGCAGCATCTCTTCTGACACTCAGTCCGGCTGTTCCGGCGGGAAAGTGACGTCAATGCAGACCCTCTATAAGGACCAGATGAAATGCATAAGTGGAATCCATTCTCCCATAGTTCTCCCAACAAAACAGCTTAGTGAACACCAGGACAGCCCAACAACATCCAGGGCTTTTAGCATCTCAGGGTGATCTACAACTAAGTTACAACAAGAGTTTTTTGTTTAGTGTTTTCCATATCATAGACAGAGTGTTTAAGTCCGTAGCTGATGCTCTAGGATTCTTCTTCTTCTTCTGCTCATTTGGCGCTGTACTCTTTCAGTCATGTCTGCAGGACGGCCTCCTCTAGGGAAAGCAGTTTCTCAGTTTATAGACAATACATCTAGCCATAGACTGCACTATAAATGTTTATGCAGTGTGTTCTATAAAGTCATGAGAGCATAACATCATTTGTGTGTTTGCCTATTGTTGTGACCGGTTAAATCACTTAAGCTTTCTGGATGACTAGTAAAAAATCGTCTAGGATCAGGTGATCACAGACTGTAAAATGAGTTGGAGAAAGTTGAGCTTTTTTAGAAACACTCAACTGAGGGAACAAAAAGGACTTCTGAACGGGGAATATCAGACAGCAACATAGTGTCGGCCCACATCTGGTATATGTGGATTCCACACGTCTGGGCCGGATCTGGGCCGACACTATGTTGGTGTCTAGGTCATAACAAAAGCAATTCATCCCACGGAGTTGCATGAGTAATGTCAGTGTACAGATCCACGTCAACACACACCATAACACATTCTCACTTCTTCACTTATCGAGTCAGATAAAGTCCCTCTAGAACAAAAAAAATGCTATTTTTTTTTGCAAACATATAACACTGACATTAGTTTCAGTCTTTCAAAAGATGAAGTGTCTTTCTGGATCACTGGTGACGTGGGGTTCATTCCACAGATGTTAAATGTACAGATAATGGTGTATAGAACTGACCTGAAGCCCTTCGGACAAACGCAGGAGTATCCGTTGACTTCGTCCACACACTGCGCTCCATTCTGACACCTGTGGTCCTTACAATCATCATAGTTCACACTGCAGTCGTCTCCCACATAACCAGGTGCACATAAACACCTGAATCAAACACACATGCACATGTTAAACAAACCACTGTACACAAACATTATGAAGCTCTCTGAAAAGATTTGATTTTTTTAAGTTAAAGAGGACCTATTGTGTCCTTTTCCAAAGTCTTGTTGTTGTTTCTGGGCATTACTAAAACAGGTTTTCCTGCTTGGATGTTGATTATTTTCGGATTATTTTCGACTCTGATTGGTCGGCTGGATCAGTGTGTTGTGATTGGTCGAGCACTTCGAGTGTGTTTGGGAAATGTCCCGCCCCTTACCATAACCGCCAGTTTAACACACTACTAACTAACTCAACCAAGCCCCGCCCCTTTATTCTGCATATTAATTATTTAAATGAGGAATATTGTGACTCGTTGTGTTCGTTCCCGGAAGAAACTCAAGATACAATGGAGGGTGAAACAGTGACACTGATGTAGAGAATAACTGGAGCTTTGCAGAGCTTTTTCATGCTCAAACAGCAACATTACACACTGAAGAAAGATGAACCAGGAGAAAAGCAGAATAGATCCTCTTTAATTAAAAGGCTGTTACTCATCTACTAGGATAAAAGAGATGTGGTTACTTTGGGCCAGTGACTGTGATGAAGCAGGTTGACTGGTGCTTGCAGGGACTGCGAGTAGAAGCGCACATATCCTCCATATCCTCACACATCTCCCCTACACACACACACACACACATCTGTAAGTTTGGTGATATAACAATTTGCTTACAAGAGTTTAAGACAAAAGACTGAAAAATTCTTTGATTTAAAGAAAACACAATTGTATACATTCAGTCAGTAATACTAAGGGCCCCAATATACTTCAAGCTAAATTGAAAAAAAAAGAACTGGTGAGACGTCATTTCAAACAAAATCAGGCCACCGAAATTTGTTTCTGGAGTTCACTAGTTCACACTTACAAATAAGTTAGATAGAATAAATGGTATGCATATTTGGCGTGCTGTCCGGGGAGAGGGCTCCGAGCTCGGATATTGGGCCTGAACCCAGAGTACTCCCCCCGTATTGCTGGTTTAAGAAGTAACCAGGCGAGTGTGAGGAGACGGGGTGGTGGAGGGATGCTGAAAAACTGTCGAGGAACATTGGTGAGTCAAATGAGTGTATATATAGGTCTCCAACTCAAGCTGATTGGATAGACATGTTGATTACTGATTGTCGACAGCTGGTTGGAATGATGTGATAATTTGATCAATTATTTGAACGTGCTCCTCCCGAACTTTGTTAATAAAACATCATTTCGAAACAATTTGCCAAAGTGAACTTTCCGGAAAAATTCCCTCTCCAGCTGGTTTAACCCCTTCAAACTCCCATTGGTCAGTGTGGTGATGATGTAGTAGGTGGGTGTGGCTCTGAGGCTCCGCCTTCTTTGAGCTGTAAATCTTCATTTCTTCTGTTCAGACGCGAGTAAAAACACGAACACACTGGAGAGCCGCTTTATAGTAGAAACTGAAGCTGTGATTCTAACTGAAAGAGACACTGACACTGTTTGTCATGTTTAATACTGTAAAGCTGCTGCTGTAAATCTATCTATTGTATAAAGTGCTGTATGAATAAACGTGACGTGACTGTAGATCTGAATCTCAGAGCTGGAGCAAACATCTCCACATCACTATGATCAGATGCTTTCTGAACTGCTGTTTTCTTATTGTTATTGTGTGTTTATTCTGTTATTGAGAGGAAAGAGCAGCTCATATTTACATATTCATGTAAATGTGGGCGGAGTCAGGATGTTCATTAACAGAATTGTGGGCGGAGTCAGGATGTTCGTTAACAGAATTATGGGTGGGGTCAGGATGTTCATTAACAGAATTGTGGGCGGAGTCAGGATGTTCGTTAACAGAATTATGGGTGGAGTCAGGATGTTCATTAACAGAATTGTGGGCGGAGTCAGGGTGTTCGCTAACAGTTTATCAAACTTTCAAACTTTCTTTTTACCCCTTCGCAGTGAGTATATTGGGGCCTTAACATGTACCTGTGTAAAAAGAGGCACATAAACATGTGTAATTGTTGATCCCGTCTATGCAGGTCGCTCCGTTCTGACAGTCGTTATCTTTACACTCGTCAGTGTCGGTGTCACACACAGGACCTTCAAAGCCTGCAGCACATGAACAGCTGACAAAACACAAATGCATTGTTTTAAATGGGGATCAAGCTTTCTAAGCACTGTGGGAATTAATTTCATTAAGAAGTCCTCGTCATATTTCACACAAAATATCAAATATAACACATCACATCACATGTTTTTGCAGCTTATTTTAGAAGCTAGAGGTGAAAAAGAGTAAATCCCTGGACTCTGAAGAGCCCTAGAGTCGAGCTCGATCCTACAGGAATAATCGACTCTCATTGTTGTTGATGCTGTTGCTGTGTCTGAAATCGCTCACATGTTCACTCACTATATAGTGCACAGCAATTGAGTGCACTATATCAGCAAGGAGTGAGTGAAATGAAGCAGGGAATTCGGACACTGACATACTACACCATGCGTTACATACATTTATCCTACTTAAATAAATAACATTCAGTAACCGTAGATTGTACTTATAAATACCTCCATGCCGGCTTTGTCCTTTCATTGATGTTATATTAATGCTATATATACTAATGTGGTTTAGGGATCGAGCTTGTTAAAGTGGACTAATTTAGTCACGCTAAAAGGCTAAAATTTAAAGTCCCCCTGTAGTCAATAATTTTATCTCTTAAAACTCATCTTTGATCACTAAAATGACATATTAAAGCGTTTTTTTCCTTAAAAAAAAATTCTTCATGTCTTAAAATATCTTGAATGTCACTCGACACCCTTGCCTCATTTAGTATTCGTGGTTCTATGAATATGCAAATGAGCCCCGCCTCCACTCACTCACTCACTCAGAGATCCACTCGTTGACGATCACACGTTGATCTGATTGGTTACAAGGTAGTTTGTGACGTCAGAAACACCAGCGATTTCAGACCGTGTTTTTGAGACTGTCTTTGGTTCACTGCAGTTTTAAGCAGAAAATACTCAGCAATGCTGTCGACTTATGAATTACACATGGTTTGTCTTAAAGCATATTAAAAACACCACATAGACACATAGACACATAAACAACATTAAAAGCTGGATTTTCACCACAGGGGAACTTTAAAGGCTTTGTGTTGGAAAAAAATTTAAATAAATATTGCAACTGTAATCTTGTATTCAATTCCTGACCCTGTTTTGATGTAAAATCAATGGTTGATGAAGTCGAGGAAATGATTCCATTCAGTCAGAGTCGATTCTCTGAAAAAACCTGGAATTGAACCACTTTTCGGACAATACAATTTTTATACTGTGATATAATTTTCAGAACAATTCATTTAGCTGTAATGCAGTGCTGTACGGACACAATTGTTTTAAAATGAAAATATGATGAATTTAGTACAAAAAATAATATTTTGTTGCATGCTTTCAACTAATCCACATGTTTTTAAATGATAAGAAAATGTGATGTGGATAGTTCACCTATAGCCTTCCTCCTCTTCTCCAGACATGTGGCACGTTCCTCCGTTCTTACAGGGCTCACTGACACAAGCGTTAATCACAGTCTCACAGTTCTTGCCCTGTACGTGAAAGGAAATGCATGAGCGTTTCACGTCCGTCTGTCAGCGTTCACATTGGTCACGTGTTTTGTGTGCTCACCTTAAATCCCTCAGAACAGATGCACCTGTATCCGTCCGTCTGATGCGCCTCGCAGCTGCCGTGGTTCAGACAGGGGCTAGACATGCACGGGTTACACTTCGCCAGTATCGCAGTGTCCACTTCCCCTGCGCACACAGACACAACAAGTCCCGCAAATATCAACAACACCTGCATCCATATTTCAAAGAGGCACAATGAGAATCTGAGTGGGTCTCTCTCAGAACAAAGACTGGTAACACAAATATTATGTAACACAAAGATTTTTATTTAAAGAGGCCATATTATGCACTTTTAAAAATCTTGATGTTGTTTCAGTCTCTACTAGAACAGGTTTTCCTTCTTGAATGTTGATTATTTTCCTCATATTCTCCATTGTTGCGGCTCCTCTCTTCCCAGTCTGTCAGTAACGCTCTGTTTACTTCCTGTCTCTATGAAGCCCCTCCTTCTGAAAAGCACACTGTGCTCTGATTGGTCGGCTGGAGCAGTGTGTTGTGATTGGTCGAGCGCTTCGAGTGTGTTTGGGAAATGTCCCGCCCCTTACCATAACCACCAGTTTAACACACTACTAACTAACTCAACCAGGCCCCGCCCCTTTATTCTGCGTATGAATTATTTAAATTAGGAATATTGTGACGTGTTTGTTCCCGGAAGAAACTCAAGATTTCAGAAACAGTGACACTGATATAGAGAATAACGTCTCGCGTAACTTGACTGTAAACCAGTTCCCTGAAAAAGTGGGAACGAGATGCTTCACTTGATTTAAGCGCTATGGGAACACTTTTGTGCATGACCAGCTGTGAATATATGTGTGCCTGAAGAGCACGGACTGGACACAGTCTGTGAAGACTCTCCTGACTCCGGCGTTGTGAACGGCGGAGGGCAGAAGGCCTCAAGAGTGACCGGATGTACAGTCGAGAAAGAGACCTTACGCAGGTAGTCAGGATGAGGATGCAAGATTGCTTTCACCATTCCTGGGGCAAAGTGTAGGCAGGACGGCGAGACCGACAGAGCATGCAAATCTCTGTTTTCAAAGAAGTGATAGCCATAAGAAAAAACATCTTTAAAGTCAGAAGCTTGCCAGCCACCGACTCAAGAGGTTCAAAGGGGGTCTCAACCAGACCCTGAAGGACTATAGCTAAGTCCCTTTTAGGGATCTTGGTTCTAACGGGAGGCCCATGCGAGCAAAGGATGCTTCCCAAGGGGCACCCCTTCAATCAAGGCGTGGCAAGCCGATAAAGCGGCCACATAAACACAGGAAGTCCAGAAGTGATGCAATCTGGCAGTTAACTGGATCTGCATTACGTGCAGTGCACCACTTTTCAAAGACACCCCATTCATTGGCATAACTTCCTCTAGTGGAGGGAGCCCATGCACTGAGGATGGTCTCTATGACATCAGCTGAAAACCCAGTGTCCGTTAGATGAAGGTTACACAACTCGGGCTGGGGATATTATCCCCTGCGTTTGAGACTGAAGGTCCCTCCTGTTCGGCATCGCCCAGGGCGAGTTGTCGAGGAGAGATATAGTTTCCGAGAACCAAACTCTGTTCAGCCAACAAGGCGCTATCAGTAAGAGGCAAGGACCCTTGATGACGAACCAGGACTCCTAAGAGCATGGTGATTTAGAGAGAAGAAGAGGAGACATTACACTGTTCCTTGAAAAGGCAAAGAGGTCACCTCAACTTCGTGAAAAAAAAACCTTTCCAAACCTGCTCCCAGGGGTGTAAATCTCCCTAGGGGACAGGAACTTGTCCTGACCCTAAAGCAGAGCCTGTTAGACGGCACGAACGCAGTCCGCCTGGCAATTTATCGACTGTAATAGTAATAGACTCTTCTCTCTGGGAGGGAAACATGTTCTATGGCCCCTTTGTTCAGAAGAGATTAACTTGTGACAGCAGATGCGCCTATTCCGGTTTCATGGTAGTGGGAACCACGCCGTTATAGAGCGATACCCGGCGGTAGCTTTAACGCTGCCAAAGTCTATTTAAAGGGGTACCGATTTTCATTGGGGTATCCAACATTTCACTGGAAACCGCTGCCCCCGAATCACCAGAGCTGGCGGGGATGTTACAGAGGTTTTGTGAGGGTGTCAGGTAGGAGCTGATTGATGTATTTTACATGCCTCGTCCCAAAGGGGCACACCCCCACAGACCTGGGACGAAAAACCCTCTGGACTTTTGTCTCAGGTCTATTGTGAGGCTCGACAAGCCAGTCCCCAGTCTTTACTCGCCACACTCTGCTTTTGAGCCTTTCTTTCATCAGGTCAGCCTGGTATATGCCTGCAACACTGCCATAGTGTGCAGAGCAGCACCAGCCAGTTCTGACTAAATGTTTATTGCTTCAGTCTGTTTAAAAATGTTTAATCAATTTGAATTAATTATTTTAAAAAGTTGATTTGGATGAATGATTCAGTCTTTATTTGTTTTATTACTGAATAAATCAGCATTTTTGAACAAATCTCTTTAATGATTCAATGACAAACATTTTTTATAGTCACTTGTCGCCACCTACTGGTGTCACGATTTAATCGATACAATCTTTATTTGAAACATCAAGTTACTTTCAAAAGGTGATTTACTGTATTTTGATCACTACTGTAGACATCAGTGTTTATATCCGAACTATAAACTTTTATCCAATAATATGCAATATACAATAATATGAATTATCGTAAGAGAAATAATTATACTGTGTGGTTGAAAAGATTGTATGTATATATATATATATATATATATATATATATATATATATATATATATATATATACACATGAGATATAAAGATAAAAGATAAAATCAGTTTGTGGTCTACGTAACCCATCATAACCATCTTTATAACCCAGCTTCATGGATTTATCTTTAACTTTAGTAACAAAATGTTGTTACCTGAAATGAAACTTTTTTTCATTGAAAAATGAAAAATTTTTCATTTTCATTTTAAGTTGATGTACTAAAAATAAAAATGAAATAAAAATGAATAAAAAATATATAGACATAAAAATATATAAAAAAGGGCAAAAACACAACTAAATGTAAAATTAAAATTAAAAATTAATTGAAAATATCAATACAAATCCTAGTATCTCAATGATAGGGAAATATCCCCGCTCTCGACATTGACGAATCCCTCACTCCCCTCATCTCACCTTGGCACTCGAACCTCTTGGCCGGCGTGGTGAGCAGCAGTTTTCCCAGCATGCCGTGCGGCCCGACACAGCGCGCGATCCCAGGCTCCTTGTATCCGGTCTTCACCCAGTCGGAGAGCCAGCGCAGGCGGCAGTCGCAGTACAGGGGGTTCGCACCGATGGCCCTGAGAACACACACACACACACACACACGCTCCAGTCAAACCAGCAGCAACCCAGTGCAAAATGAGTTGCATTTGAAAGCGTGTATTTGAACAAAACCTGTCTGTGTATATCGTACAGAACACAGCATAAATGAGCACGACCGCTCTTGTCATTGTTCTCGTCATTTTTATCAGTTTCCTGTCGCCCGCCTGGTTTCCAAAGTAAAAACTCCATTCATTTTCTTCATAGGGAAACTGATTTTTAACTATAACTTATAACCCTTTAAAGACAGCCCTACTGTGAGCTACGAGGTTGTTAATCGATGGAATCTGCTTCTGTTGAACTCTCCAATCCGCATGATTTTAGCTTGTTTTTTTTTAAATAATCATGTTTAACAGCAGAATTTGTGGTGAAAGACTACATTAACAAAAAAAAAAAGAAGCGTGAAGTCCGCACACTGAAAATAGCTGCTCCAAATGAATGTATTAATAGCACAACGTTTGGACCATCAGGTCTTCATCAGGCACATTACCAATGTAGAGTAAAGTCAACTTTAAATAGAAACAGGTACTCACCTTAATTGGGCCCACACACAAAAACATGTGCATAATAAACCCCAATATGTCTTCCATGAAAAGATAAATGTCTGAATGTAAGTTTCCTCGAGGGTGTATTACTCCATCATCACTGCTAGATGGCGCTGCAGGTCTGAACCATAAACTGCTGCAATGGCCAAACAAAGAGTTTCAATTCTATTCAACTCTTAATAAAGAAAAATGTCCCCAGAGGCTGCGATACAGACTTAAAGGGACTGTTCACCCAAAAATAAAATAAAAAATTTAAATTCTGTCATCAATATCATGACAAAATATAATATAAAAAAATATCTTAATTTGTGATCCAAAGATAAATGGATTTTCGTACAGGTTTTATGGGGTGAACTATATTTTATATTTCTAATATGTTATTTGAGTAACGGTTAATTTTATTTCAAGCAACAGAAATGTTATTTATGTTTTAGCTTCAGCTCATTACACATTAGACTAACTAACTAGGCTATTACCGTAGCCAGCGATCAGAAATCTCCTATCGCCATATTCTAGTGATGTGTGTCAGAGACGTGTGTATCGACTCCTTTCCATCAGCTTCATCCTATAAGATTGAAGAGCTGTTTTATAACAGCAAACGTGTGTGCCGCCGGACACGAAGGCTTACACTCATCCTCACACAGAAGAGACGCAGTGACGTGAAGATGTGCTGAACACCGATGTGTGTTTACACCGCTCTAAATTGCAGCTTAAATCCAAAAATGAAAATTAGTCCATGATTTACTCACCCTCAAGTCATCCTCGGTGTGTATGACATTCTTCTCTCAGACGATCACAATCAGAGTTATATTTAAAAATGTCCTGTCTCTTCCAAGCTTTATAATGGCAGTGAATGACCGTTTCTGTTTTGAAGTTCATTTAAGGGATAGTTCACCCAAAAATGTAAATTCTGTCAGTAATTACTCTCCCTCATGTTGTTCAACCCCGTAAGACCTTCGTTCATCTTCTGAACACGAATTAAGATATTTTTGATTAAATCTGAGAGCTGGATCACTCCTCCATAGGCTTATAATGGATTGAAACTTGTTCCCCGAAAAGTTATTAAAGACATCGTTAAAATAGTCCAAGTGACTACAGTGACTCAATCTTAAGTTTATCAAGTGACAAGAATACCTCGAGTGAGTTCACTAGTGTAACAGCGCAGCGCTTCTGTGTTGGAAGAGGCCCACTGAGAAGGAAATGAATAGTTGAAAAAGTTCAAGTTATTTTGGGGGGTTTTTTGCGCACAAAAAGTATTCTCGTCGCTTGATAAACTTAAGATTGAGTCACTGTAGTCACTTGGACTATTTTAACAATGTCTTTAATAACTTTTCGGGGAACAAGTTTCAATCCCTGTAGAAGCCTATGGAGGAGTGATCCAAATACTGACAGAATTTTCATTTTTGGGTGAACTATCCCTTTAAAGTGCATCTATCCATGATAAAAGTGAATCCATCCATCATAAAAGTGCATCTGTCTATCATAAAAGATGATGGATAGATGCACTTTTATGGACTTCAAAACAGAAACTGCCATTCACTGCCATTATAAAGCTTGGAAGAGCCAGGATATTTTTTAATATAACTCTGATTGTGATCGTCTGAGAGAAGAAAGTCATATACACCTAGGATGACTTGAGGGAGAGTAAATCATGGGCTAATTTTCATTTTTAGGTGAACTATTATGGAGCGAATTATGTGCCATAATTAAACAAACAAATACAGCATTTTGCAAACAAACTCGATCTGCTTTGCAAAGGAAAACTCGACTCGCAAACAAACAGAAAGCAATGTTCAAGTACAAAGGTCAATTTGAGTGAAAATGCAGTGGAGTAACAAATATGTATTGTGTTTTGCAAATATAAATAAATGAGCCTAGACAATATTTCACAAATAAATACAAACCATCCTACAAATTGCATGTAACCTTTGAACAAATACCAAATCTAGTGCATACAAATGCAGATCTGTCTGTTTTGATTGTGAGACACTTGGCTTTTTATGAGATCTCTCGGCTCGATTTTCTCACAAATGCAGTTGAGCAACTTCCTCTTCTAAAACAGTAGATGGCGCTAAACTAGGGGATTAATGTAGCGCTAGTCTCCCGGGAGAAGCACTGATTTGAAACGCGAGCTTGTCTTTGCCTACAGCTGAGGAAAATGAGCGGTGAACAGGAGAGTTTCTATCTTACTGTATCTATAATTTACCTTTTTGAGGTTTTCTTTTGCAAAATGTTATTACATATCTAGACAGAAATCCACATTAGCACTTAGTAGCACTTCACTCTAAGATAGAGGAATCTATAAACTGAAAGCTCTGCCATCATAATGTAGTTTTTACATTTTTCCTATCGGACGCGTGCGAAATGACTAAATTAGTGATTATGTCTACACTGAACAAGTCTATTTCTTTCATTCTCCATAAATTAATGAGAACATTTCATTTAATTGAAAGGAGGGTTTCATTTGTCTGTCCAAAATAATTTGGGCACTGCATATGTCAGAGGCAAGTTAAGAAACAATTGTATATTGTTTGTTTTATTCATTCATTTTTTTATTACATTAACAGTTAAGCTGACTGAATTCCAACTAAATAAATAAATAAGTGGGACCCTCCTTTCAATTAAATTAAATGTTCTCATTGGAGAACTCATATGGAGAACAAAAGAAATAGACTCGTTCAGTAAATGTAACGTTTTTACAAAAATGTAAAAAAGCAACATATGATGGCAGAGCTTTCAGCTTCCTCTATCCTAGAGAGAGTGAAGTGCTAATGTGGATTTCTGTCTAGATATGTAATAAACATTTTGCAAAAGAAAACCTCAAAAAGGTAAATTATAGATACAGTAAGACAGAAACTCTCCTGTTCACCGCTCATGTTCCTCAGCTGTAGGCAAAGGCACGCGTTTCAAATCAGTGCTTCTCCCGGGAGACTAGCGCTACATTAATCCCCTAGTTTAGCGCCATCTACTGTTTTAGAAGAGGAAGTTGCTCAACTGCATTTGTGAGAAAATCGAGCCGAGAGATCTCATAAAAACCCAAGTGTCTCACAATGCATTTGTATGCACTAGATTTGGTATTTGTTCAAAGGTTACATGCAATTTGTAGGATGGTTTGTATTTATTTGTGAAATATTGTCTAGGCTCATTTATTTATATTTGCAAAACACAATACATATTTGTTACTCCACTGCATTTTCACTCAAATTGACCTTTGTACTTGAACATTGCTTTCTGTTTGTTTGCGAGTCGAGTTTTCCTTTGAAAAGCAGATCGAGTTTGTTTGCAAAATGCTGTATTTGTTTGTTTAATTATGGCACATAATTCGCTCCATAAACTATCCCTTTAAGGCAAAGCAGACGTAAAAGACTCGGTGTGCTGCTCGGTTTCTGCTCACTTTAAAGCCAGCGTGTTCAATACTCTCAGTGTTACAGTGCTCAGATCCATCAGATGAAGTGTGTGTGTGTGTGTACTCACAGATGTGACAGTGACGCAGCGTCGGTGAAGATCCCATCAGGCAGCTCTGAGATGTCATTGCCATGCAGAGACCTGAGAAACACACGAGAGAGAGAAACATCAGACACATTACACTGCACTGGGGGAAATCCGTTACATGTACGGTGAAGAAACGGCAGCTGTGGTTGCCAGAAGTTTACCGTAAAAAATAAGGTAGCAAAACTTCAGGTTTTATAGACTTAACTTAAATTTACAGTAAAAAAAATGTATTTCATTATCTGATAATGTTAATTTACCAACATATTGCAGTACTAATATCTGTTTTGTACCATTGTAATACACTGACAGCCACCAATCACAGTGGAGATGAGAGTCACATGATGAATCAAAGCTCATCTCAAACAGCTTTTCCACAAGCTGAGAAAGCACAAACTAATATATAGAAGCTGTACAGTGTCATTCACACAAACACTAAACTCCATCAGGGTTTGAAACACACATGAAATTTGAAAAAAAAAAAAAAAACTATGAAGAAACATAGTTATTACAACAAAAAAACATCAAATGTGAAGTGTCATGCAGGGATTTTTTCACTGTAAATTATACAATGATTTGTTCTTTTCACGTCCAAAGACTGTAAATGAAATGCTGGTTAGATCTTTAACAGTTTTTCACCGTAGCATTTTTACAGTCTTACCGTGAAAATCATGATGATTTTTTACAGTGTGTTCTCAGACATGAAGAACAAGCTTCTCTGGACTCTGGTTTAATACTGTGATGAAGTGCTATAGAAATGAAGTGCTATAGAAATGAAGCTCTAGTTTGTCGTCCTCATGCTGTAGGTCACAGCGAGTCCTGCTAAAGCTGGAGGTTGGGTTGACCTGTTTTCATGCCGTCGGTTTGTCAGTGAAGCGCCTGAGGAATTTCAGGAAGCTGAACTCAAATGACAGGGAGCGACGGGGACGATCATTAGGAGACGAGACAGCACACGCCTCTCTGTCATCTCGGCCAATCACAGCGTATATGATTAACATACTGATTCTCATTCAGTTGTTTATCACACGTCGCTTGGTCTGGTCATGTCTGAAAATTGTAAGTTTTTTTTTTTTTTTTACTTCATTGCAATGGAACGAAACTTGGTAAAGGGTTTGGCACTCGCTGTGTAAACACACAAAAAAAAGATAATGGACATGATTCGAACAGGTTAAAAAAAATAGTCACACTTGTGCTCCCGTGGTCAGAAATGACGCATTGGAAATGAAGTTCCTCTAGTGGAAGCGTTCGGTACTGCAGCCGCACAACATCTCACTGAACGCTCATTTACTGAGATAACAAGCTCACATTTGGAACACGACTTGTTTAGATTTATGGCTTTAATTTTCTTGCAGTTTTAGAGTAAAACATGATTTTGAAAATATATATTTCATATAAAAAGTGAAGAGATTCAGGTCAGTTCAAAGTTGATTCAGTTCAGTTTAAAGTTAATTAAATTCGGTTCAATGTTGATTCAGGTCAGTCCAAAGTTGATTCAATTTAGTTAAAATTTGATCAGGTCCTTTCAAAGTTGTATCAATTCAGTTCAATGTTGATTCAGTTCAGTTCAATAACAGGGTTAATGTTACAAAATTCATCAGTTTTGAAAAAAAAAATGATTCAACTACAAAACAGAAGACAATAGTGTCGTTATTTACTTTGAGTTACCTCAGTGTTGATTCAATTCAGTTCAATGTTGATTCAATTCAGTTCAGATTTGATTCAATTCAGTTCAATGTTGATTCAGTTTAGTTCAATAACACTGTTAATGTTACAAAATTCATCAGTTTTGAATAAATTTGATTCAGCTATAAAACAGAAGACAATAGTGTTGTTATTCAGCTCAATTCAGTTCAAGCTGTTCTTAGTTGAGTGGGATCAGTGGATGGTAACGGCTGCGTCACGATCCGTTGGTTGGTGCGACTGACACTAGAATCGGTCGTACGTGAGTGTTGGAGACAGTGTGAAGTGTGTTCAGTGTACGTGAGTGTACAGTGTGAAGTGTGTTTAGTGTACGTGAGTGTACAGTGTGAAGTGTGTTTAGTGTACGTGAGTGTACAGTGTGAAGTGTGTTTAGTGTATGTGAGTGTACAGTGTGAAGTGTGTTTAGTGTACGTGAGTGTACAGTGTGAAGTGTGTTTAGTGTACGTGAGTGTACAGTGTGAAGTGTGTTTAGTGTACGTGAGTGTACAGTGTGAAGTGTGTTTAGTGTACGTGAGTGTACAGTGTGAAGTGTTTAGTGTACGTGAGTGTACAGTGTGAAGTGTGTTTAGTGTATGTGAGTGTACAGTGTGAAGTGTGTTTAGTGTACGTGAGTGTACAGTGTGAAGTGTGTTTAGTGTACGTGAGTGTACAGTGTGAAGTGTGTTTAGTGTATGTGAGTGTACAGTGTGAAGTGTGTTTAGTGTATGTGAGTGTACAGTGTGAAGTGTTTAGTGTATGTGAGTGTACAGTGTGAAGTGTTTAGTGTACGTGAGTGTACAGTGTGAAGTGTGTTTAGTGTATGTGAGTGTACAGTGTGAAGTGTTTAGTGTACGTGAGTGTACAGTGTGAAGTGTTTAGTGTACGTGAGTGTACAGTGTGAAGTGTGTTTAGTGTACGTGAGTGTACAGTGTGAAGTGTTTAGTGTACGTGAGTGTACAGTGTGAAGTGTGTTTAGTGTACGTGAGTGTACAGTGTGAAGTGTGTTTAGTGTATGTGAGTGTACAGTGTGAAGTGTGTTTAGTGTACGTGAGTGTACAGTGTGAAGTGTTTAGTGTTCGTGAGTGTACAGTGTGAAGTGTTTAGTGTACGTGAGTGTACAGTGTGAAGTGTTTAGTGTACGTGAGTGTACAGTGTGAAGTGTTTAGTGTACGTGAGTGTACAGTGTGAAGTGTTTAGTGTACGTGAGTGTACAGTGTGAAGTGTGTTTAGTGTACGTGAGTGTACAGTGTGAAGTGTGTTTAGTGTACGTGAGTGTACAGTGTGAAGTGTGTTTAGTGTACGTGAGTGTACAGTGTGAAGTGTGTTTAGTGTACGTGAGTGTACAGTGTGAAGTGTGTTTAGTGTACGTGAGTGTACAGTGTGAAGTGTGTTTAGTGTACGTGAGTGTACAGTGTGAAGTGTGTTTAGTGTATGTGAGTGTACAGTGTGAAGTGTGTTTAGTGTACGTGAGTGTACAGTGTGAAGTGTTTAGTGTACGTGAGTGTACAGTGTGAAGTGTGTTTAGTGTATGTGAGTGTACAGTGTGAAGTGTGTTTAGTGTATGTGAATGTACAGTGTGAAGTGTGTTTAGTGTACGTGAGTGTACAGTGTGAAGTGTGTTTAGTGTACGTGAGTGTACAGTGTGAAGTGTGTTTAGTGTACGTGAGTGTACAGTGTGAAGTGTTTAGTGTACGTGAGTGTACAGTGTGAAGTGTTTAGTGTACGTGAGTGTACAGTGTGAAGTGTTTAGTGTACGTGAGTGTACAGTGTGAAGTGTGTTGTGTATGTGAGTGTACAGTGTGAAGTGTGTTTAGTGTATGTGAGTGTACAGTGTGAAGTGTGTTTAGTGTACGTGAGTGTACAGTGTGAAGTGTGTTTAGTGTATGTGAGTGTACAGTGTGAAGTGTGTTTAGTGTACGTGAGTGTACAGTGTGAAGTGTGTTTAGTGTATGTGAGTGTACAGTGTGAAGTGTTTAGTGTACGTGAGTGTACAGTGTGAAGTGTGTTTAGTGTACGTGAGTGTACAGTGTGAAGTGTGTTTAGTGTACGTGAGTGTACAGTGTGAAGTGTTTAGTGTACGTGAGTGTACAGTGTGAAGTGTGTTTAGTGTACGTGAGTGTACAGTGTGAAGTGTTTAGTGTACGTGAGTGTACAGTGTGAAGTGTGTTTAGTGTACGTGAGTGTTGGAGACAGTGTGAAGTGTGTTCAGTGTACGTGAGTGTACAGTGTGAAGTGTGTTTAGTGTACGTGAGTGTACAGTGTGAAGTGTGTTTAGTGTATGTGAGTGTACAGTGTGAAGTGTGTTTAGTGTACGTGAGTGTACAGTGTGAAGTGTTTAGTGTTCGTGAGTGTACAGTGTGAAGTGTTTAGTGTATGTGAGTGTACAGTGTGAAGTGTGTTTAGTGTATGTGAGTGTACAGTGTGAAGTGTGTTTAGTGTACGTGAGTGTACAGTGTGAAGTGTTTAGTGTTCGTGAGTGTACAGTGTGAAGTGTTTAGTGTACGTGAGTGTACAGTGTGAAGTGTTTAGTGTACGTGAGTGTACAGTGTGAAGTGTTTAGTGTATGTGAGTGTACAGTGTGAAGTGTTTAGTGTATGTGAGTGTACAGTGTGAAGTGTGTTTAGTGTACGTGAGTGTACAGTGTGAAGTGTTTAGTGTACGTGAGTGTACAGTGTGAAGTGTGTTTAGTGTATGTGAGTGTACAGTGTGAAGTGTTTAGTGTACGTGAGTGTACAGTGTGAAGTGTTTAGTGTACGTGAGTGTACAGTGTGAAGTGTGTTTAGTGTACGTGAGTGTACAGTGTGAAGTGTTTAGTGTACGTGAGTGTACAGTGTGAAGTGTTTAGTGTACGTGAGTGTACAGTGTGAAGTGTGTTTAGTGTACGTGAGTGTACAGTGTGAAGTGTGTTTAGTGTATGTGAGTGTACAGTGTGAAGTGTTTAGTGTACGTGAGTGTACAGTGTGAAGTGTGTTTAGTGTACGTGAGTGTACAGTGTGAAGTGTTTAGTGTACGTGAGTGTACAGTGTGAAGTGTTTAGTGTACGTGAGTGTACAGTGTGAAGTGTTTAGTGTACGTGAGTGTACAGTGTGAAGTGTTTAGTGTACGTGAGTGTACAGTGTGAAGTGTGTTTAGTGTACGTGAGTGTACAGTGTGAAGTGTGTTTAGTGTACGTGAGTGTACAGTGTGAAGTGTGTTTAGTGTACGTGAGTGTACAGTGTGAAGTGTGTTTAGTGTACGTGAGTGTACAGTGTGAAGTGTGTTTAGTGTACGTGAGTGTACAGTGTGAAGTGTGTTTAGTGTATGTAATAAAGAGATACGTACAGCAGGCGCAGAGACCGCAGACCCCCGAAGGCGAGAGTCGGGATACAGCGGAGAGCGTTATAGCTCAGGATCCTGCGGGACAAAAGCACAAATCCTCCAGTGAGATTCAGTTTCACAGCTGAGGTTCAGCATGACATTAATGTGCTTCATGACGTACAGGGTCGTGAGCTGACTCATGTTGGAGAACGAAGAATTGGTCAAGGAGCTGATTTTGTTGTTACTCAGGTCTCTGAAACGAAAATCATCAAACCAGCTGATGAATGGCACTGAAGACGACAGCTTATATTATTATCTTATAAAGAGAGAGAGAGAGAGAGAGAGAGAGAGACATACACTAGCTGCAGGTTCTTGTAGTTGGACAGCTCTTTCGGCACTGCGCTGAACTGGTTTCCGTCCAGGTATCTGCACAAATTACATTCGAAGAACATAATTACATCTGTTTCTCACACAATCTTACTCACTACTGAATGTTTTTTATAGTACTGGGCAACGATTAATCACAGCAAAAATAAAAGTTTGTGTTTAAATAATATATGAGTGTGTACTGTGTATAATTATTTTGTATATATAAATACACACACATGCATGTATAAATTTAAGAAATATTTACATATATATACTGTATATATATATATTTATACATCATTTATATTATTATAAGTATAAAGTATAAATATTTTATATATAAATAACAAATTTTTTCTTAAATATATACATGCATGTGTGTGTAATGTGTATATACAAAATAATTATACTTTATATACTATCATATACTATATATATAATAATTATATAACTGTTCATTGATAATGTCAGCTCAGGTCTAATAACTAATATCAACAGACACAACTTTTGATTTTAATAATGTATCAGTAAATGTTGAAATTAACATGTAATATCTAGTTCAGTCATGAAACTCTAGAGGGCGCTGGCTGATCAGGCTTTTACATGCAATCACATTATTACCACATGACACAAGCTGATTGGCTATGCTGATCCTGCAGCCAATGAGATCGCTTGCTCAACATTTAAATAATCTGGTTCAGTGTTTGCTGTAAGCTAGTCCTGCAGCGCTGACAGAGTTCCTGTGAACCCCTCCTCCTCCCCAGCTCCACCTGTGTGTGTGTGTGTGTGTGTGTGTGTGTGTGTGTGTCCTGCAGCGCTGACAGAGTTCCTGTGAACCCCTCCTCCTCCCCAGCTCCACCTGTGTGTGTGTCTGTGTGTGTGTGTGTGTGTCCTGCAGCGCTAACAGAGTTCCTGTGAACCCCTCCTCCTCCCCAGCTCCACCTGTGTGTGTGTGTGTGTGTGTGTTTGTGTGTGTGTGTGTCCTGCAGCGCTAACAGAGTTCCTGTGAACCCCTCCTCCTCCCAAGCTCCACCTGTGTGTGTGTGTGTGTGTGTGTGTGTGTGTGTGTGTCCTGCAGCGCTAACAGAGTTCCTGTGAACCCCTCCTCCTCCCCAGCTCCACCTGTGTGTGTGTGTGTGTGTGTTTGTGTGTGTGTGTGTGTGTGTGTCCTGCAGCGCTAACAGAGTTCCTGTGAACCCCTCCTCCTCCCCAGCTCCACCTGTGTGTGTGTGTGTGTGTGTTTGTGTGTGTGTGTGTGTGTCCTGCAGCGCTAACAGAGTTCCTGTGAACCCCTCCTCCTCCCCAGCTCCACCTGTGTGTGTGTGTGTGTGTGTGTGAGTGTGTGTGTGTGTCCTGCAGCGCTAACAGAGTTCCTGTGAACCCCTCCTCCTCCCCAGCTCCACCTGTGTGTGTGTGAGTGTGTGTGTGTGTGTGTGAATGTGTGTGTTTGTGTGTGTGTGTGTGTGTGAGCGTGTGTGTTTGTGTGTGTGTGTGTGTGTCCTGCAGCGCTGTGAACCCCTCCTCCTCCCCAGCTCCACCTGTGTGTGTGTGAGTGTGTGTGTGTGTGTGTGAGTGTGTGTGTGTGAGCGTGTGTGTGTGTGTGTGAGCGTGTGTGTTTGTGTGTGTGTGTGTGTCCTGCAGCGCTAACAGAGTTCCTGTGAACCCCTCCTCCTCCCCAGCTCCACCTGTGTGTGTGTGTGTGAGTGTGTGAGTGTGTGTGTGTGTGTCTGTGTGTGTGTGTCTGTGTGTGTGTGTGTGTGTGTGTGTGAGCCTCTCAGCAGCTGGAGGTGGAGGTTTAATGACGGTCTGAGAGCAACACCTGGGCCGGCTCTACAGTCAGTGAGAGCGTGAGTAAATGACAGGTTTTCACGCTCTGAGGGACGACAGGCGTCTGATGTGTGTCACTCCCACGCTAAAACACACTCATCACACTCACACTCATTACACACACACACAGAACCACATTCAGGACCACAACACTTCAAAAAAGGTCATGTTCAGGTAACGTTATTTTGTTCATTGTTAGTTCATGTAAGCTCTGTTCCATTCAATAATATTAACTTTTGATATTAATAATGTATTACTAAATGTTGAAATTAACATTAAGCAAGATTAATAATACATGCTTGAAAATTACTTTTCATTATGTTCATGGTAATTAATGTAGGTAATGGAACCATATTGTTAAGTGTTACCAAAAAGTGTTAATAACTGAAACTGTATGTCTGTAAAGTAGCTTGTATCCTGTAACACTGTGCGGTTTGATAACAGAGCTGATCATCTCAGAGTTTATTAAAGAATCTGACATTAAAGAGTTTTTGTAACCAGCAACAACACTCGAAAAAATATTTATGCCTAAATGTATGAGGGACTGCAGATGAAAATGAGCTAATTTGGCTAAATCTTGCTTTTTTCATGTATTATTAATGTGTATTGTCCCTGATTAAATAAAGAAAAATAAGTAACATTTTCTCAGTTGCTGACTTTCTATCTCTGTGAACTGCTCTGAGTAGCTCCGCCCACTGTGGAATCTCATACGCTTATTTCACGCAGCCGTTATTTTGAAATCGAAAGCGAGGCTCCGGTGGGAAGAACCCCGGAAGTAAAGATAAACAACAATGCCTTGGACTACCAACCTGGAGCTGCTGCCGCGATTTACACTATTGGATGTTAATATCCAATATAGGATATGTAGATATAGTTCGTTCCTGCTTATGTTTTTACTTTCTGAAAAAGAAAAAAAAAAATTATAAATGAATTTCACTGTATATAGTCTAAAGTATGAAAGAAATGTATGTACATTTTTAGAATAACTAATTTCTACATTAAACACAACAATACGCCATCGCATTCGCGACTCTCCTGTGATTAAAGGCGACACTTCCGGTTTTCTTCCCACCGGAGCCTCGCTTTCGATTTCAAAATAACGGCTGCGTGAAATAAGCGTATTGGTTCTCATCTTGATACACATTAACATGATATTTGCTCTGATTGGCTGTGATTTTGAACGGGGCGTGGCTACATGTATATATCCACTCTGATTGGCTCGATCGTCTTTCATAGGCAAACATGATAGAAAATGTGTTCGTAGTCGGTGTAGGACAGAGTATATGTCATTCAAATCATAACTAACTTCTCTTGCCATTGCAGGATGTAGGCTTATGTTGTATTGTCTGTGCATTATATTAAAGACAACATTTCCTATCATGTATGCCTATGAAAGACGACTGAACCAATCAGAATAAGTGTTCTGCAGTGCCTCTCCTTGACCTTCCGGTCTCTCTCTTGAATCAACACTGAAGTGACTTAAACTGCAGTTCATCGACCGACCACTAGAGACCGGCTGCAGAAGAGAGTCAATCCCATAGACCCCCATGTTAAAATGCCCAACTTTACAGCAGAAAAAACATGTTTACAGCCTGGTGCAAAAAGTGGTTTTGGTCTATGTAGCTAATTTTGTCTTTCATAACAACTGTGAGGGGGGTGAATTTTTTTAACTCATCTGTTTAAATTATATTAAACCTTAAAGTTCTCCATAATTAGGGGCGTGGCCACTTGAGTGACAGGTGGATTGCCACTGATGTCACTACTAGCTGCTGTCTGTTAGCGTCACGTCCCCTCAGCTAATCCGCCTCGCTGCACATGTTCGTTTATCCGGGAGTGACGCTGCCAAGATGGCGACGGCCAGCTCCGCCCACTTAGGGCTTCAAAAATGCTCTTCAGAAACATTCGGGTGACGTCACGGACACTAACGTCCATATTTTTTTACAGTCTATGGTTAGGACGAGGGTTTGTTTACTCACTTTGCAGGGGAAGTTCGTGTAAGACAAATCTGTGCAGATTTAGCACAAATACTGAGTCATCATGATATATTAAATACAGTGTATTACGCAGAATCTGCTCATATCTGGATTACTTGAACACACACGTCACTACACAACAGATAACAGCACGCTTGTTCATTTGCATTGAAGCAATAGCGAAGATTAAAAAGCATTTGCTAAACAGAAAAGACATTGTTATTTTCCAACATCCTGCATTTTTTTTATGTTCTTTATACTGTATTGATAAACACATTTTTGGTGATGAGGATGAAAGAGGAATAGAGGAGATGCTGGATGAGGATTATATATGTGTGACGTAGTTAATCTACTAGCCAAAAAAAGAGAGAAATAAACCAGAAGTTCTGAATGGCCGGTAACTTGCCAAACTGGCCGGTGAGTGTAAAAGTAAACCCTGATCAGGACACACAGTGTAATACAGGTCCTTCTCAAAAAATTAGCATATTGTGATAAAGTTCATTATTTTCCATAATGTAATGATAAAAATTTAACTTTCATATATTTTAGATTCATTGCACACCAACTGAAATATTTCAGGTCTTTTATTGTTTTAATACTGATGATTTTGGCATACAGCTCATGAAAACCCAAAATTCCTATCTCAAAAAATTAGCATATCATGAAAAGGTTCTCTAAACGAGCTATTAACCTAATCATCTGAATCAACTAATTAACTCTAAACACCTGCAAAAGATTCCTGAGGCTTTTAAAAACTCCCAGCCTGTTTCATTACTCAAAACCGCAATCATGGGTAAGACTGCCGACCTGACTGCTGTCCAGAAGGCCATCATTGACACCCTCAAGCAAGAGGGTAAGACACAGAAAGAAATTTCTGAACAAATAGGCTGTTCCCAGAGTGCTGTATCAAGGCACCTCAGTGGGAAGTCTGTGGGAAGGAAAAAGTGTGGCAAAAAACGCTGCACAACGAGAAGAGGTGACCGGACCCTGAGGAAGATTGTGGAGAAGGACCGATTCCAGACCTTGGGGGACCTGCGGAAGCAGTGGACTGAGTCTGGAGTAGAAACATCCAGAGCCACCGTGCACAGGCGTGTGCAGGAAATGGGCTACAGGTGCCGCATTCCCCAGGTCAAGACACTTTTGAACCAGAAACAGCGGCAGAAGCGCCTGACCTGGGCTACAGAGAAGCAGCACTGGAGTACCCACAGTCAGTGATGGTCTGGGGTGCCATGTCAGCTGCTGGTGTTGGTCCACTGTGTTTTATCAAGGGCAGGGTCAATGCAGCTAGCTATCAGGAGATTTTGGAGCACTTCATGCTTCCATCTGCTGAAAAGCTTTATGGAGATGAAGATTTCATTTTTCAGCACGACCTGGCACCTGCTCACAGTGCCAAAACCACTGGTAAATGGTTTACTGACCATGGTATTACTGTGCTCAATTGGCCTGCCAACTCTCCTGACCTGAACCCCATAGAGAATCTGTGGGATATTGTGAAGAGAAAGTTGAGAGACGCAAGACCCAACACTCTGGATGAGCTTAAGGCCGCTATCGAAGCATCCTGGGCCTCCATAACACCTCAGCAGTGCCACAGGCTGATTGCCTCCATGCCACGCCGCAATTTCTTTCTGTGTCTTACCCTCTTGCTTGAGGGTGTCAATGATGGCCTTCTGGACAGCAGTCAGGTCGGCAGTCTTACCCATGATTGCGGTTTTGAGTAATGAAACAGGCTGGGAGTTTTTAAAAGCCTCAGGAATCTTTTGCAGGTGTTTAGAGTTAATTAGTTGATTCAGATGATTAGGTTAATAGCTCGTTTAGAGAACCTTTTCATGATATGCTAATTTTTTGAGATAGGAATTTTGGGTTTTCATGAGCTGTATGCCAAAATCATCAGTATTAAAACAATAAAAGACCTGAAATATTTCAGTTGGTGTGCAATGAATCTAAAATATATGAAAGTTTAATTTTTATCATTACATTATGGAAAATAATGAACTTTATCACAATATGCTAATTTTTTGAGAAGGACCTGTAGTTGTGTCTCATGTGGCGGAGACTCACAGCTCGGTGACGTTGCGAGGAATGCCTCTGGGTAAGAGGTGCAGGTGTTTGTTGCTGCAGCGCACCACCGTCTCCAGACAGGAGCACTCGCTGGGACACGGGGCCGGCGGGGAGCAGCTCGCCTCCTCGGCATCTGAGGGAACACCAGCGTTAGCACTCGCACAACACTGGCCATACACACATTACAGCTTTTCTGTCAGAGCGGTGTGTGTTAGCGGCCCCTGAGTTAATAACTAATGATCGTTGTGACGGAAGTGAACCAATCAAAACTAACTTTAGCTGGACAATAACTTTATTCTAGATCTGCTGTAAAGCCTAAACAATCTCTGTTACTTTAATTTCCTATTATCACTGTAAAGCTGCTGTGAAACAGTCTATATTGTTAAAAGTGCTACATACAGTGGATAGTATAAGTGAACACGCCCATGCTAAAGTTGACTAAAAAGAGGAATAAAAAATCATCTTTTGGAAATTGATCTTAATGCCTTAATTTAAAAAATGAGGAAAAATCCAACCTTTAAGGACACCAATTTTCTTTGTGTATGAATAATGTATCATAAATAAATAAATGTTCTTCCTTAAAATACAGGTTGCATAAGTCAGGACACCCCTATGTTAAATTCCCATAGAGACAGCAGATTTTTATTTTTAATTTTTAAAGGCTTTCATGGATCCGGGATACTATGCATCCTGATAAAGTTCCCTTGGCCTTTGGAATTAAAATATCCCACATCATCACATTCCCTTCACCATACCTTTTTTAAATTAAGGCATTAAGATCAATTTCCAAAAGATCATTTTTTATTCCTCTTTTTAGTCAACTTTAGCATGGGTGTGTTCACTTATGCTATCCACTGTAAATGAAGGTGACTTGACATGCAGTTGGCTGAATTACAGTCAAACCAACAATTATTCAGACACCAGATATCATTTTTGATATTTTTCTACTAGTGTGTGCAGGACACTGTAGTTCATTAATGTAAGTGAGGAGAGCAAAATAAAGTAAACTGTGAGATATTATACCCAATAATTCTTCATACAGTGACTACCAGTAAAAATTTGGGACCAAAAATGATTGGGACACTTTGAGCTGATCATGTTTTGCTGAAGTGTTTTTTCTTTAATAACTAATGCACCTTTTTACACCACAGACTGAACAACATGAAGCATTGCTTGGTGATTGGTTGAGCTAAACTGGTATTATCTAATTGTGTAGTTAAATTTAACAGCTGACAGATATTCAACATCATTCATGTGTGAGAGTCTAACAGAAGGACGGACAAAACCAGTCAAATATCAACTGAGTTCCTTGTCATATGTATAGCTATAGCGAATAAACGGTGATAATGTGAGAAATGTCTGAGTTAGTGTTTTTTCACCGTCGTCGCAGCGGAAGTCCGGCAGAGCGACGTCCTGCAGGGGAATCTCCTTGAGGAAGGCGGGCCGCTGGCAGCGAGGGTTCCCCGTCACGATCTTACGGCTCCTCAGCCACACGCTCAGCCAGGACAGGCGGCAGTCACAGTTGAACGGGTTGGCCAGCAGGTTTCTGCCACACACACACACACACACACACACAGAGATATTAATTAGCCTCGTCTGTAAGGTCCCTATAAGGCTACTCATTTCAGTTGGCGGCCATCTTTGAAACGCCTCTTAGAGTTTCCTCTCTTTGAATGGGGAAATTATTCAAGCTGCAGTGATGCAATGACTTTACCAATTGGCGATTGGCTCTTTCATTTAGAAGGCGGGGCTTGCAGATGCAAACGGGGTAAATGTGTTTTTTTTTATGTGTCTTTCTTAAAATACGTTTTTTTGCAAGATTACTCGTTAATTTTGGAAATGGAATGAACAAAATTCCATTATATTGCCACCCTGGATCCAAAGGTTCAAAGTCTCGACACGATCCCAGCCGAGCGATAAGAGTCTGATCTAGACAAACCATCCGTCTAAAAAAAATAAACATTTATATACTTTTAACCACTAATGCTCGTCTTGCTCTAGCTGTGATGCGCCACACATTACGTAATCATGTTGAAAGGTCACGCGTGTTCCGGTTCAGAAATGTAGAGTAGAGCGGAAAACTCATTCATCTCATTTTCAACTTCAAAATCGTCCGACATCGCTGTTTTACCTTTAATTTATTTTATTTTTTTGTAAAGGGCGTTTGACTCAGTCTTGCAGGTTAGCCTTGTAAACACTGGGTCTGTTCTTCCTCCTACGTCACGCGTGACCTTTCAACCTGATTACGTAATGTGTGTCGCATCAGAGCTAGAGCAAGACGAGCATTTGTGGTTAAAAGTATATAAATGTTTATTTTGTTATAAATGTGCGCTGGTTTGTCTAGATCAGACTCTTATTCCTCGGCTGGATCGTGTCGAGACTTTGAAGTCTTTGGACTCCATTGAAGTCACTATATGGAGAAAATCCTGGAGTGTTTTCCTCAAAAACTTTCATTTGTTTTCAACTGAAGAAAGAAAGACATGATCCTCTTGAATGACGTGGGGAGTAAATTATCTTTAACTTTAATTCTGAAGTGAATTTCTCCTTTAAAGGAACATTTCATTTTGCAAATATTATGGGAATGTCACTTTTGAATATTCTCTGAACGTTCTGAAACAAGTAGCAACAGACGAACGTACAACTAACTGTAACTGATGTATAAATAATGTTTTTGTGCTAATGCTTTGAGAACATCATTAAAGGCCAGATAACGTTGAACGAACGTTCTATTAACGTTCCTGGAAGAACATTAGTTCGTAACGCCCTGAGACGGTTGTGTTATCGCTGCCAGCTGAAGTGAGGTGAGAGGAAGCGTGTCTCTCGCTGGACTCACAGCGTGGAGAGGCTCTGCAGCGTGTCGAAGGCTCCCGGGGTGATGCTGCTCAGCGTGTTGTCGTACAGGGACAGCAGACGCACGCTGTGTAAGCCTGTGAAGCTGTTGTTGTGGATGCAGCTGATGCGATTGTTCCGCAGCATTCTGGAAAACACAGAGCGTGAGGATGAACTCAGATGAAGAAAATGCTACATTATAGAGCTGCGCGATTAATCGCAATTTCCATGTAATCGCACTTAAACCGATTTGGCTCATCGCGATTTGAAATGGCAAAGGCTGTGATTATTAGTTATGAGCAGCTCGTCAGTGATTATTAGTTATGCGCAGCTCGTCAGTGATTATTAGTTATGCGCAGCTCGTCAGTGATTATTAGTTATGCGCAGCTCGTCAGTGATTATTAGTTATGAGCAGCTCGTCAGTGATTATTAGTTATGCGCAGCTCGTCAGTGATTATTAGTTATGAGCAGCTCGTCAGTGATTATTAGTTATGCGCAGCTCGTCAGTGATTATTAGTTATGCGCAGCTCGTAAGTGATTATTAGTTATGAGCAGCTTGTCAGTGATTATTAGTTATGCGCAGCTCGTCAGTGGATTATTAGTTATGCGCAGCTCGTCAGTGATTATTAGTTATGAGCAGCTCGTCAGTGATTATTAGTTATGCGCAGCTCGTCAGTGATTATTAGTTATGAGCAGCTCGTCAGTGATTATTAGTTATGCGCAGCTCGTCAGTGATTATTAGTTATGCGCAGCTCGTCAGTGGATTATTAGTTATGCGCAGCTCGTCAGTGATTATTAGTTATGAGCAGCTCGTCAGTGATTATTAGTTATGCGCAGCTCGTCAGTGATTATTAGTTATGAACAGCTCGTCAGTGATTATTAGTTATGCGCAGCTCGTCAGTGATTATTAGTTATGAGCAGCTCGTCAGTGATTATTAGTTATGCGCAGCTCGTCAGTGATTATTAGTTATGAGCAGCTCGTCAGTGATTATTAGTAATGCGCAGCTCGTCAGTGATTATTAGTTATGAGCAGCTCGTCAGTGATTATTAGTTATGAGCAGCTCGTCAGTGATTATTAGTTATGAGCAGCTCGTCAGTGATTATTAGTTATGAGCAGCTCGTCAGTGATTATTAGTTATGCGCAGCTCGTCAGTGATTATTAGTTATGCGCAGCTCGTCAGTGATTATTAGTAATGCGCAGCTCGTCAGTGATTATTAGTTATGAGCAGCTCGTCAGTGATTATTAGTAATGCGCAGCTCGTCAGTGATTATTAGTAATGCGCAGCTCGTCAGTGATTATTAGTTATGCGCAGCTCGTCAGTGATTATTAGTTATGCGCAGCTCGTCAGTGATTAATAGTAATGCGCAGCTCGTTAGTGATTATTAGTAATGAGCAGCTCGTCAGTGATTATTAGTTATGAGCAGCTCGTCAGTGATTATTAGTAATGCGCAGCTCGTCAGTGATTATTAGTTATGAGCAGCTCGTCAGTGATTATTAGTAATGCGCAGCTCGTCAGTGATTATTAGTTATGAGCAGCTCGTCAGTGATTATTAGTTATGCGCAGCTCGTCAGTGATTATTAGTTATGAGCAGCTCGTCAGTGATTATTAGTTATGAGCAGCTCGTCAGTGATTATTAGTTATGTGCAGCTCGTCAGTGATTATTAGTTATGAGCAGCTCGTCAGTGATTATTAGTAATGCGCAGCTCGTCAGTGATTATTAGTTATGAGCAGCTCGTCAGTGATTATTAGTAATGCGCAGCTCGTCAGTGATTATTAGTTATGAGCAGCTCGTCAGTGATTATTAGTTATGCGCAGCTCGTCAGTGATTATTAGTTATGAGCAGCTCGTCAGTGATTATTAGTTACGAGCAGCTCGTCAGTGATTATTAGTTATGTGCAGCTCGTCAGTGATTATTAGTTATGAGCAGCTCGTCAGTGATTATTAGTTATGCGCAGCTCGTCAGTGATTATTAGTTATGAGCAGCTCGTCAGTGATTATTAGTTATGCGCAGCTCGTCAGTGATTATTGGTTACGAGCAGCTCGTCAGTGATTATTAGTAATGCGCAGCTCGTCAGTGATTATTAGTAATGCGCAGCTCGTCAGTGATTATTAGTTATGAGCAGCTCGTCAGTGATTATTAGTTATGAGCAGCTCGTCAGTGATTATTAGTTATGCGCAGCTCGTCAGTGATTATTAGTTATGAGCAGCTCGTCAGTGATTATTAGTTATGAGCAGCTCGTCAGTGATTATTAGTTATGTGCAGCTCGTCAGTGATTATTAGTTATGAGCAGCTCGTCAGTGATTATTAGTTATGCGCAGCTCGTCAGTGATTATTAGTTATGAGCAGCTCGTCAGTGATTATTAGTTATGCGCAGCTCGTCAGTGATTATTGGTTACGAGCAGCTCGTCAGTGATTATTAGTAATGCGCAGCTCGTCAGTGATTATTAGTTATGAGCAGCTCGTCAGTGATTATTAGTTATGCGCAGCTCGTCAGTGATTATTAGTTATGAGCAGCTCGTCAGTGATTATTAGTTATGAGCAGCTCGTCAGTGATTATTAGTTATGAGCAGCTCGTCAGTGATTATTAGTAATGCGCAGCTCGTCAGTGATTATTAGTTATGCGCAGCTCGTCAGTGATTATTAGTTATGCGCAGCTCGTCAGTGAAGCACGACTCAGTAAACGGGGCTCACTCTGAAAGCACTGCGAGTCCGAGCATTTGAAAAAGCAACACGCGTCAAACATCTTTCCAGACATGAGACACATTTATGAACCTCTTGTCCAACAAAAGACGACATTAAATAACACGCTTTTACTGCAATCTCACTTCATCAGGACAGCTGAGCTCCTCCTCCTGTGAGATGATGTGCTTCTGACACAGAATACGGCAGACGTGTGTTTATTACTCGTTTCATCAAAGCGTTTCAATCCTCTGTTTATTCAGAGACAGCGATGGTGTTTCTTCGAAAGATGTGTGTTATCGTACTTCTGCGGCGGGGCTTGTGTGTGTGTGTGTGTGTGTGTGTGTGACGCCCTCTGGTGTTCAGATGGATATGTGGTGTGTGTGTGTGTGTGAGATGCCCTCTGGTGTTCAGATGGATATGTGGTGTGTGTGTGTGTGTGTGTGTGTGTGAGACGCCCTCTGGTGTTCAGATGGATATGTGGTGTGTGTGTGTGTGTGTGTGTGTGTGTGACGCCCTCTGGTGTTCAGATGGATATGTGGTGTGTGTGTGTGTGTGAGACGCCCTCTGGTGTTCAGATGGATATGTGGTGTGTGTGTGTGTGTGTGTGTGTGTGAGACGCCCTCTGGTGTTCAGATGGATATGTGGTGTGTGTGTGTGTGTTTGTGTGTGTGAAACGCCCTCTGGTGTTCAGATGGATATGTGGTGTGTGTGTGTGTGTGTGTGTGTGTGTGTGAGACGCCCTCTGGTGTTCAGATGGATATGTGGTGTGTGTGTGTGTGTGTGTGTGTGTGTGTGTGTGTGTGTGAGACGCCCTCTGGTGTTCAGATGGATATGTGGTGTGTGTGTGTGTGTGTGTGTGTGTGTGTGAGACGCCCTCTGGTGTTCAGATGGATATGTGGTGTGTGTGTGTGAGAGACGCCCTCTGGTGTTCAGATGGATATGTGGTGTGTGTGTGTGAGAGACGCCCTCTGGTGTTCAGATGGATATGTGGTGTGTGTGTGTGTAATGCCCTCTGGTGTTCAGATGGATATGTGGTGTGTGTGTGTGTGTGTGTGTGTGTGTGTGTGTGTGTGTGTGAGACGCCCTCTGGTGTTCAAATGGATATGTGGTGTGTGTGTGTGTGTGTGTGTGTGTGAGACGCCCTCTGGTGTTCAGATGGATATGTGGTGTGTGTGTGTGTGTGTGTGTGTGTGTGTGTGTGTGTGAGACGCCCTCTGGTGTTCAGATGGATATGTGGTGTCTGTGTGTGTGTGTGTGTGTGTGTGTGTGTGTGTGAAACGCCCTCTGGTGTTCAGATGGATATGTGGTGTGTGTGTGTGTGTGTGTGTGTGTGAGACGCCCTCTGGTGTTCAGATGGATATGTGGTGTGTGTGTGTAATGCCCTCTGGTGTTCAGATGGATATGTGGTGTGTGTGTGTGTGTGAGACGCCCTCTGGTGTTCAGATGGATATGTGGTGTGTGTGTGTGTGTGTGTGATACGCCCTCTGGTGTTCAGATGGATATGTGGTGTGTGTGTGTGAGAGACGCCCTCTGGTGTTCAGATGGATATGTGGTGTGTGTGTGTAATGCCCTCTGGTGTTCAGATGGATATGTGGTGTGTGTGTGTGTGTGTGTGAGACGCCCTCTGGTGTTCAAATGGATATGTGGTGTGTGTGTGTGTGTGTGTGTGTGTGTGAGACGCCCTCTGGTGTTCAGATGGATATGTGGTGTGTGTGTGTGTGTGTGTGTGTGTGTGTGTGTGTGTGTGTGGTGTGTGTGTGTGTGTGTGTGTGTGTGTGTGTGTGTGTGTGTGTGTGTGTGTGTGAGACGCTCTCTGGTGTTCAGATGGATATGTGGTGTGTGTGTGTGTGTGTGTGTGTGTGTGTGAGACGCTCTCTGGTGTTCAGATGGATATGTGGTGTGTGTGTGTGTGTGTGTGTGTGTGTGTGAGACGCTCTCTGGTGTTCAGATGGATATGTGGTGTGTGTGTGTGTGTGTGTGTGTGTGTGTGTGTGTGTGTGTGTGAGACGCTCTCTGGTGTTCAGATGGATATGTGGTGTGTGTGTGTGTGTGTGTGTGTGTGTGTGTGTGTGTGTGTGTGTGTGTGTGTGTGTGTGAGACGCTCTCTGGTGTTCAGATGGATATGTGGTGTGTGTGTGTGTGTGTGTGTGTGTGAGACGCCCTCTGGTGTTCAGATGGAGCATTTACTACCGATCAGCCGCTGCACTGACAAACTGCGCGTTAAAAATAATCACAGCCTTTGCCAAATCGCGTCGTTTTCATTGTGATGAACGGTGCAGCTCTACTCCATTATGATAGATGACTGAAAGTGCCTGAGCTCACAGCATGCGCAGGCCGTCCAGACCCCTGAACATCCCGCTGTGAGCCGAGTCCAGCTGGTTGGCCGTCAGGTGCAGCTCACTGACCGAAGACGCCCCTTCAAACGCCCCGTCCTCGATCTCAGAGATCTTATTGTTGCTCAGGTTTCTGCGGATCGAAGGGAAACATTAGTAAAGAATCACAACCAGTCACACGGACAGACATGAGAGCGGTAGGGCTGGGAATCGGAAATCGTTTCCAATTCTGGAATCGAATACTTGAGGTCAGGAATCGGATACTTGTTCTAAACATAAAATTTCGATTCCTCTTATCGATTCCTTTGTGAGCATTTCTATATGACTTTCCAAGCGTGAGAGACTCCGGCGCTGTTTCATGTATCAGTATATCGGATCCGGCAGCTCTTAAAGTGACAGCACTAATATTCCTGCCGTCTCTATAAGAACACTAATCAAACCACAGAAGACGAAGAGAAAATTCACCCGTTCCTGACTGAATAACTTTTGTAAGTATATTTGTAATGTATATTTTATTTATTGCAGTGCAGTGTTATTTTACATTTGATTACCTGAAAATCTTAAAACACTGTTTATTTCAATCTTATCTTTGTTCAGATGTATCTATTTGTTGTGATTGCTAATTCTTTATTTGTTCTTTTTTAATTACTGAGTGTTTACTAGTCTTTAATAATGCTTGAAATTTATTTTACTTAGGCTAGTTGTTTTTCTATGGTATTTTTTAAACCTTTTAAACCTGCAATAAGACTAAATGTGAATGATATTGATATAATTGAAATTAGGAATCGATAACAATCGGAATCGATCGAATAGAAACGATCCCCAACCCTCAGCGGGACTTACATCTTCTTCAGGTGAGACAGCGTCTTGAAAACACCCGTGGCTTCAATCGTCGTGATCTCGTTATTGTTGAGACGGCTTGTGAAAACATATGAAAGTGAGATTAACCAAACAGACTTCTGGAATCCGTTCTTATGAGAAACATTGGCTGACGGCGTCTTACAGTTCAGTGGTGGATGCTGGGATGTGTTCAGGGATGCGGTTCAGCCTCAGATTGGAACAGTCCACTACGTTAGACTCGCAGCGGCACTTGGCGGGACAGACCGGCTCATTATTACAGTCATTGTTCAGACGGGTGTCCTCCGTTCCTGCAGCAAAAACAACTCCGTCAACAGGAAACGCTCTCTCAAAGTTACAAACAAGCGTTCTTCCAGTTATCTGGCCTAACATCTGGTGCTCTTGGGTCATTTTTGACCGAAAAATGTTACATTCGTTTTTTTAATTATTTTTTTTCTTCATCGGAATGGTACGAATCTTGGTAAAGGTTTTGGCACTTACTGTGTGAACACAAAAAACGATCATGGACATGATGTGAACAGGTTTAATGGTCCTGACAAAAATAGTCAGACTTGTGCTCCTCGCGGTCAAGAATTGGGAGACGAATTTCCTCTAGTGGAAGCGTTTGGTACTGCAGCCGAACAACATCTCACTGAAAGCTCATTTTTTGAGATATCGCTAAGATTTATGGCTTTGATTTCTCACAGATTTAGAGTAAAACATGTTTTTTAAAATATATATATTTCATATAAAAATTGAAAATAGTGTTTTTGCACATTTTTCATAACAATACACGTCAAATTCTGTTACTTTTTTTAAGTTCACTTTTTAAAACTTTTTTCACTTCAGCAATAATCTGCCGAGTGTCGACTTTGAAAAGAAATCAAACTTCAGTCTGTTGCTTCAAAGCATTCAAGATTTACGACAATTTAAGTTGGAAATTTTATTTTCAGGTCTATGCTTAAAGGTGAATAAATGAATTATAAATACAGCATAAATATAATTTAATACCATAAAATCCCCTAAAAATACAAAATATTAAATAAAAATAATAAGAGCACCAGAGGGTTAATAATGTTCTCAAAACGTTAGCAGCACAAAAACATTTTCTGAGACATTTTAGTTGCATGTGTTTTTTAAATGTTACTTCTTTTTTCAGAGAACATTCAAAAGTAACATTGCCATATTGTTTGAAGAATGATAAAATAGAGAAAACTTTTTTTAACGCTCACATGATCCGAAATATTTTTAAAAGATTAAAAAACAAAACGTACATTCTGAGAATATTCAGATATAACGTTTCCGGAAAAACGTTCTTCGAACACATGAAACATGAGGAAAATGTCAGAATGCTTTAACAAAGGAAGTGTTTATATGCGCCGAAGAACAAGGCTGTTATCTAACTAGTCTTCAATAATTAACACACACGCACACTCCAGAATGTGGCGAGTGATGATCTTCTAAAATTTACATTTCTTCAATCTTTCTTACACTCTTAGAAGAAAAGCTTCTATATGGAACCTTAAAGGGTTCCATCACTATGGGTTTAGTTTCAATTAATTTAGTTTTAATTATTTCTTTTCTTTTAATTAAATGTTATGAATTAAACAGCTTGTAAACATACTTTATCAGTAGAAAAAATTTAAATAACCCATTAAACATGGAGGTATTATGCCATCATTTAAAGTCCGCCTGTGGTGAAAATCAAGCTTTCAATGTTGTTTATATGTCTATGTGGTGTTTTTAATATGCTTTAAGACAAACCATGTGTAAATTCATAAGTCGACAGCATTGCTGAGTATTTTCTCCTTAAAACTGCAGTGAATCAAAGACAGTCTCAAAAACACGCTTTGAAATCGCTGGTGTTTCTGACGTCACAAACTACCTTGTAACCAATCAGATCAACGTGTGATCGTCAACGAGTGGATCTCTGAGTGAGTGAGTGAGTGGAGGCGGGGCTCATTTGCATATTCATAGAACCGCGAATACTAAATGAAGCAAGGGTGTCGAGTTACATTCAAGATATTTTAAGACATGAAAACATTTTTTTCAAGGAATTTTGGTGATCAAAGAAGAGTTTTAAGGGATAAAATTATTGACTACAGGGGACTTTAAGACATGTTTTACTAATATGGAACCTTTTTGGCATAAAAATAAATACAATTGAGTCAAGAATCCTAAGATCCCCATAGAGCCTTTTATTCTAGGAGTGTACTTTGTTAAAAAAAATCACTCAGAAATTGTGGTTACACTTGATTCCATTGGTCCACTTCAGACAACTACATGTCAACTTATTCTACAAACCCTAACAGTTTACTAATACTCTAATGAGAGTTAGTTGACATGTAGTTATTTTTGTCTAAAGTGGACTATCACAATAAAGTTTTACCGAAATTGTTAGTCAATTTCACAAACAATTACAAAGAAACAGCAAGTAACACGTTGAACGTGAAATTGTGAAGTTGAAAAGCTGAAATAGTATTGTGTGTGCAATACCTGTGCAAACACAGACTATTAAGAAAAGCTGTGTGTGATGTACAGTGAATGGGACACACACTCACCCGGGATGACGTACTGCTCTTTGGCTGTGATGGAGACACAACAGGAAAAGAATCAGCAATCAGCATCTCACAATACAAACACATGATGGGAAGTGTTATTATAGGCTCTTTTTGTGTAGTATGTATGTTTACAGTAGTTCAATTCCATTGTGTACAGCAGAAAACATTAATTTTACTGTGCTACAGCCATCAAGATATGTAGCCATGTAGCTTTCCTGTACTCAAACAGTAGAGCGTTGGCGCTTGCAACGTCAAGGTCATGGGTTCGATTCCCAGGGAAAGCAAGAACTTATAAGAATGTAAATGTGTACCTTGAAATGCAATGTAAGTCGTTTTGAATTAAAGTGTCTGCCAAATGCATAAATGTAAGATATAGTAGCTGTACGCCACGGCATTGAATAAAATAATCAGTGTTTCACCGGAGCAGCGGAACTTCTTGCTCTTGATCTGTCCGATGCGCTTGTTGGCGAGGCGTCGAGGACTGGTACAGCGGGCACCGCTGGTCTCGATGGGGTTCGAGCGCAGGTAATCCGGCAGCCACTTCAGGTTACAGTCACAGATGAACGGGTTCTGAGCCAGATGACTGAGAACAACACAAACACATTCACCTTACACTGCAAAAAGTGGCGTCGTACTTAGTATTTTTGTCTTGTTTCTAGTCCAAATATCAAAAAATTCTTAAATCAAGATGCATTTGCTAGATGAGTAAAATGACATCATAAGATAGTATGTCCTGTTTTCCAGGGGAATTAAAAAAAATGAGTGAGTTGAAATGAGTGAGTTGATTCTTAAAAAAAGCAAAATTATCTGCCAATGGGGTAAGAAAAATAATTCAAACAGAAACAAGATTATTTTTCTTACCCCATTGGCAGATCATTTTGATTTTTTTAAGCAAAAACTCACTTAATTTTGATTTATTTCCCCAGAAAACAAGACTTAATATCTTATGTCATTTTACTCATCTAATAAATGCATTGATAACTTAAATGATTTAAGAATTATTAGATATTTGGACTGGATTTGGACAAAAATACTAAGTAAGAGAAGCATTTTTTGCAGTGTAGTAAGACACAGGTCTAACACACAGTTCCTCATGTATAACATCAACATCATCAATCCAGCAGGAACTGTGCTTTGACCTTTACATGAGTCAATCTGTAACCCAGCTAACAGGGAACAAACTCAGAATGTTCTGGCAACAAAGTTCACAGTGTTTATGCGTGTGATGTCACTGTCACACACTGAGCGGCAAAAACACTGAGAGGCAGAAACACTGAGAGTCAGAAACACTGAGAGTCAGAAACACTGAGGGGCAGAAACACTGAGGGGCAGAAACACTGAGGGGCAGAAACACTGAGCGGCAGAAACACTGAGGGGCAGAAACACTGAGAGTCAGAAACACTGAGAGTCAGAAACACTGAGGGGCAGAAACACTGAGGGGCAGAAACACTGAGGGGCAGAAACACTGAGCGGCAGAAACACTGAGGGGCAGAAACACTGAGGGGCAGAAACACTGAGGGGCAGAAACACTGAGAGTCAGAAACACTGAGGGGCAGAAACACTGAGGGGCAGAAACACTGAGGGGCAGAAACACTGAGCGGCAGAAACACTGAGGGGCAGAAACACTGAGGGGCAGAAACACTGAGGGGCAGAAACACTGAGGGGCAGAAACACTGAGGGGCAGAAACACTGAGAGGCAGAAACACTGAGGGGCAGAAACACTGAGCGGCAGAAACACTGAGAGGCAGAAACACTGAGGGGCAGAAACACTGAGAGGCAGAAACACTGAGCGGCATAAACACTGAGAGGCAGAAACACTGAGGGGCAGAAACACTGAGGGGCAGAAACACTGAGGGGCAGAAACACTGAGAGGCAGAAACACTGAGAGGCAGAAACACTGAGAGGCAGAAACACTGAGGGGCAGAAACACTGAGGGGCAGAAACACTGAGGGGCAGAAACACTGAGGGGCAGAAACACTGAGAGGCAGAAACACTGAGCGGCAGAAACACTGAGAGGCAGAAACACTGAGGGGCAGAAACACTGAGGGGCAGAAACACTGAGGGGCAGAAACACTGAGGGGCAGAAACACTGAGGGGCAGAAACACTGAGCGGCAGAAACACTGAGAGGCAGAAACACTGAGAGGCAGAAACACTGAGAGGCAGAAACACTGAGGGGCAGAAACACTGAGAGGCAGAAACACTGAGCGGCAGAAACACTGACAGGCAGAAACACTGAGCGGCAGAAACACTGAGAGGCAGAAACACTGAGAGGCAGAAACACTGAGAGGCAGAAACACTGAGAGGCAGAAACACTGAGGGGCAGAAACACTGAGAGGCAGAAACACTGAGCGGCAGAAACACCGAGCGAAACACTGAGGGGCAGAAACACTGAGAGGCAGAAACACTGAGGGGCAGAAACACTGAGCGAAACACCGAGAGACAGAAACACTAAGGGGCAGAAACACTGAGCGGCAGAAACACTGAGGGGCAGAAACACTGAGGGGCAGAAACACTGAGGGGCAGAAACACTGAGCGAAACACTGAGAGGCAGAAACACTGAGCGGCAGAAACACTGAGGGGCAGAAACACTGAGGGGCAGAAACACTGAGGGGCAGAAACACTGAGCGGCCGAAACACTGAGCGAAACACTGAGGGGCAGAAACACTGAGCGGCAGAAAAACTGAGGGGCAGAAACACTGAGGGGCAGAAACACTGAGCGAAACACTGAGGGGCAGAAACACTGAGCGAAACACTGAGGGGCAGAAACACTGAGGGGCAGAAACACTGAGCGGCAGAAACACTGAGCGAAACACTGAGGGGCAGAAACACTGAGGGGCAGAAACACTGAGGGGCAGAAACACTGAGAGGCAGAAACACTGAGAGGCAGAAACACTGAGAGGCAGAAACACTGAGGGGCAGAAACACTGAGGGGCAGAAACACTGAGAGGCAGAAACACTGAGCGGCAGAAACACTGAGCGGCAGAAACACTGAGAGACAGAAACACTGAGCGGCAGAAACACTGAGAGGCAGAAACACTGAGGGGCAGAAACACTGAGAGGCAGAAACACTGAGAGACAGAAACACTGAGGGGCAGAAACACTGAGCGGCAGAAACACTGAGGGGCAGAAACACTGAAGGGCAGAAAAAGTGAGGGGCAGAAACACTGAGATGCAGAAACACTGAGGGGGAAGAAACACTGAGCGGCACAAACACTGAGAGGCAGAAACACTGAGAGGCAGAAACACTGAGAGGCAGAAACACTGAGAGGCAGAAACACTGAGGGGCAGAAACACTGAGGGGCAGAAACACTGAGAGGCAGAAACACTGAGCGGCAGAAACACCGAGCGAAACACTGAGGGGCAGAAACACTGAGAGGCAGAAACACTGAGGGGCAGAAACACTGAGCGAAACACCGAGAGACAGAAACACTAAGGGGCAGAAACACTGAGGGGCAGAAACACTGAGGGGCAGAAACACTGAGCGAAACACTGAGAGGCAGAAACACTGTTCGGCAGAAACACTGAGGGGCAGAAACACTGAGGGGCAGAAACACTGAGGGGCAGAAACACTGAGGGGCAGAAACACTGAGGGGCAGAAACACTGAGCGGCAGAAACACTGAGCGAAACACTGAGGGGCAGAAACACTGAGCGGCAGAAAAACTGAGGGGCAGAAACACTGAGGGGCAGAAACACTGAGCGAAACACTGAGGGGCAGAAACACTGAGGGGCAGAAACACTGAGGGGCAGAAACACTGAGCGGCAGAAACACTGAGCGAAACACTGAGGGGCAGAAACACTGAGGGGCAGAAACACTGAGGGGCAGAAACACTGAGGGGCAGAAACACTGACAGGCAGAAACACTGAGCGAAACACTGAGGGGCAGAAACACTGAGCGGCAGAAACACTGAGGGGCAGAAACACTGAGAGGCAGAAACACTGAGAGGCAGAAACACTGAGAGGCAGAAACACTGAGGGGCAGAAACACTGAGAGGCAGAAACACTGAGCGGCAGAAACACTGAAGGGCAGAAACACTGAGGGGCAGAAACACTGAGAGGCAGAAACACTGAGCGGCAGAAACACTGAGGGGCAGAAACACTGAGGGGCAGAAACACTGAGCGGCAGAAACACTGAGGGGCAGAAACACTGAGGGGCAGAAAAACTGAGCGGCAGAAACACTGAGGGGCAGAAACACTGAGGGGCAGAAACACTGAGGGGCAGAAACACTGAGCGGCAGAAACACTGAGGGGCAGAAACACTGAGAGTCAGAAACACTGAGAGTCAGAAACACTGAGGGGCAGAAACACTGAGGGGCAGAAACACTGAGAGGCAGAAACACTGAGAGGCAGAAACACTGAGGGGAAGAAACACTGAGAGGCAGAAACACTGAGCGGCAGAAACACTGAAGGGCAGAAACACTGAGGGGCGGAAACACTGAGAGCCAGAAACACTGAGCGGCAGAAACACTGAGAGACAGAAACACTGAGCGGCAGAAACACTGAGGGGCAGAAACACTGAGAGGCAGAAACACTGAGCGGCAGAAACACTGAGGGGCAGAAACACTGAGAGGCAGAAACACTGAGCGGCAGAAACACTGAGGGGCAGAAACACTGAGAGACAGAAACACTGAGCGGCAGAAACACTGAGAGACAGAAACACTGAGCGGCAGAAACACTGAGAGGCAGAAACACTGAGGGGCAGAAACACTGAGAGGCAGAAACACTGAGAGACAGAAACACTGAGGGGCAGAAACACTGAGCGGCAGAAACACTGAGGGGCAGAAAGACTGAAGGGCAGAAAAAGTGAGGGGCAGAAACACTGAGATGCAGAAACACTGAGGGGGAAGAAACACTGAGCGGCACAAACACTGAGAGGCAGAAACACTGAGAGGCAGAAACACTGAGCGGCAGAAACACTGAGTGGCAGAAACACTGAGCGGCAGAAACACTGAGGGGCAGAAACACTGAGGGGCAGAAACACTGAGGGGCAGAAACACTGAGGGGCAGAAACACTGAGCGGCAGAAACACTGAAGGGCAGAAACACTGAGCGGCAGAAACACTGAGCGGCAGAAACACTGAGGGGCAGAAACACTGAGAGACAAAAACACTGAGGGGCAGAAACACTGAGCGACAGAAACACTGACAGACAGAAACACTGAGCGGCAGAAACACTGAGAGGCAGAAACACTGAGCGACAGAAACACTGACAGACAGAAACACTAAGAGACAGAAACACTGAGAGACAGAAACACTGAGAGGCAGAAACACTAAGAGACAGAAACACTGAGGGGCAGAAACACTGAGCGGCAGAAACACTGAGAGGCAGAAACACTGAGCGGCAGAAACACTGAGCGGCAGAAACACTGAGGGGCAGAAACACTGAGCGGCAGAAACACTGAGGGGTAGAAACACTGAAGGGCAGAAACACTGAGCGGCAGAAACACTGAGAGACAGAAACACTGAGGGGCAGAAACACTGAGGGGCAGAAACACTGAGCGGCAGAAACACTGAGGGGCAGAAACACTGAGCGGCAGAAACACTGAGGGGCAGAAACACTGAGGGGCAGAAACACTGAGCGGCAGAAACACTGAGGGGCAGAAACACTGAAGGGCAGAAACACTGAGCGGCAGAAACACTGAGGGGCAGAAACACTGAGAGACAGAAACACTGAGGGGCAGAAACACTGAGGGGCAGAAACACTGAGCGGCAGAAACACTGAGGGGCAGAAACACTGAGTGGCAGAAACACTGAGCGGCAGAAACACTGAGGGGCAGAAACACTGAAGGGCAGAAACACTGAGCGGCAGAAACACTGAGGGGCAGAAACACTGAGAGACAGAAACACTGAGGGGCAGAAACACTGAGGGGCAGAAACACTGAGCGGCAGAAACACTGAGGGGCAGAAACACTGAGGGGCAGAAACACTGAGGGGCAGAAACACTGAGGGGCAGAAACACTGAGGGGCAGAAACACTGAGAGACAGAAACACTGAGGGGCAGAAACACTGAGGGGCAGAAACACTGAGCGGCAGAAACACTGAGGGGCAGAAACACTGAAGGGCAGAAACACTGAGGGGCAGAAACACTGAGAGACAAAAACACTGAGGGGCAGAAACACTGAGAGGCAGAAACACTGAGGGGCAGAAACACTGAGCGGCAGAAACACTGAGAGGCAGAAACACTGAGCGACAGAAACACTGACAGACAGAAACACTAAGAGACAGAAACACTGAGAGACAGAAACACTGAGAGGCAGAAACACTAAGAGACAGAAACACTGAGGGGCAGAAACACTGAGCGGCAGAAACACTGAGAGGCAGAAACACTGAGCAGCAGAAACACTGAGCGGCAGAAACACTGAGGGGCAGAAACACTGAGGGGCAGAAACACTGAGCGGCAGAAACACTGAGCGGCAGAAACACTGAGAGACAGAAACACTGAGGGGCAGAAACACTGAGGGGCAGAAACACTGAGGGGCAGAAACACTGAGCGGCAGAAACACTGAGGGGCAGAAACACTGAGGGGCAGAAACACAGAGGCAGAAACACTGAGGGGCAGAAACACTGAGAGACAGAAACACTGAGCGGCAGAAACACTGAGCGGCAGAAACACTGAGGGGCAGAAACACTGAGGGGCAGAAACACTGAGAGGCAGAAACACTGAGGGGCAGAAACACTGAGGGGCAGAAACACTGAGAGGCAGAAACACTGAGAGGCAGAAACACTGAGTGGCAGAAACACTGACGGGCAGAAAAAGTGAGGGGCAGAAACACTGAGATGCAGAAACACTGAGGGGGAAGAAACACTGAGCGGCACAAACACTGAGAGGCAGAAACACTGAGAGGCAGAAACACTGAGCGGCAGAAACACTGAGGGGCAGAAACACTGAGGGGCAGAAACACTGAGCGGCAGAAACACTGACAGGCAGAAACACTGAAGGGCAGAAACACTGAGCGGCAGAAACACTGAGAGGCAGAAACACTGAGGGGCAGAAACACTGAGCGGCAGAAACACTGAGCGGCAGAAACACTGAGGGGCAGAAACACTGAGAGGCAGAAACACTGAGCGGCAGAAACACTGAGCGGCAGAAACACTGAGGGGCAGAAACACTGTGGGGCAGAAACACTGAGCGGCAGAAACACTGAGCGGCAGAAACACTGAGAGGCAGAAACAATGAGAGGCAGAAACACTGAGAGGCAGAAACACTGAGAGGCAGAAACACTGAGTGGCAGAAACACTGAGGGGCAGAAACAATGAGAGGCAGAAACACTAAGAGGCAGAAACACTGAGAGGCAGAAACACTGAGTGGCAGAAACACTGAGGGGCAGAAACACTGAGCGGCAGAAACACTGAGAGGCAGAAACACTGAGAGGCAGAAACACTGAAGGGCAGAAACACTGAGCGGCAGAAAGACTGAGAGGCAGAAACACTGAGCGGCACAAACACTGAGCGGCAGAAACACTGAGGGGCAGAAACACTGAGCGGCAGAAACACTGAGCGGCAGAAACACTGAGAGGCAGAAACACTGAGGGGGAGAAACACTGAAAGGCAGAAACACTGAGCGGCAGAAACACTGAGGGGCAGAAACACTGAGGGGCAGAAACACTGAGGGGCAGAAATACTGAGAGGCAGAAACACTGAGAGGCAGAAACACTGAGAGGCAGAAACATTGAGGGGGAGAAACACTGAAAGGCAGAAACACTGAGAGGCAGAAACACTGAGGGGCAGAAACACTGAGCGGCAGAAACACTGAGAGGCAGAAACACTGAGGGGCAGAAACACTGAGCGGCAGAAACACTGAAAGGCAGAAACACTGAGGGGCAGAAACACTGAGCGGCAGAAACACTGAGAGGCAGAAACACTGAGGGGCAGAAACACTGAGCGGCAGAAACACTGAAAGGCAGAAACACTGAGGGGCAGAAACACTGAGGGGCAGAAACACTGAGCGGCAGAAACACTGAGAGGCAGAAACACTGAGAGGCAGAAACACTGAGAGGCAGAAACACTGAGCGGCAGAAACACTGAGCGGCAGAAACACTGAGAGGCAGAAACACTGAGAGGCAGAAACACTGAGCGGCAGAAACACTGAGGGGCAGAAACACTGAGCGGCAGATACACTGAGAGGCAGAAACACTGAGGGGCAGAAACACTGAGAGGCAGAAACACTGAGCGACAGAAACAATGAGCGGCAGAAACACTGAGAGGCAGAAACACTGAGCGACAGAAACACTGAGGGGCAGAAACACTGAGGGGCAGAAACACTGAGCGGCAGAAACACTGAGGGGCAGAAACACTGAGGGGCAGAAACACTGAGGGGCAGAAACACTGAGGGGCAGAAACACTGAGCGGCAGAAACACTGAGGGGCAGAAACACTGAGCGGCAGAAACACTGAGAGGCAGAAACACTGAGCGGCAGAAACACTGAGGGGCAGAAACACTGAGCGGCAGATACACTGAGAGGCAGAAACACTGAGGGGCAGAAACACTGAGAGGCAGAAACACTGAGCGACAGAAACAATGAGCGGCAGAAACACTGAGGGGCAGAAACACTGAGCGGCAGATACACTGAGAGGCAGAAACACTGAGGGGCAGAAACACTGAGAGGCAGAAACACTGAGCGACAGAAACAATGAGCGGCAGAAACACTGAGAGGCAGAAATACTGAGAGGCAGAAACACTGAGTGGCAGAAACACTGAGCGGCAGAAACACTGAGGGGCAGAAACACTGAGGGGCAGAAACACTGAGGGGCAGAAACACTGAGGGGCAGAAACACTGAGCGACAGAAACACTGAGAGGCAGAAACACTGAGGGGCAGAAACACTGAGGGGCAGAAACACTGAGGGGCAGAAACACTGAGCGGCAGAAACACTGAGGGGCAGAAACACTGAGCGGCAGAAACACTGAGCGGCAGAAACACTGAGCGGCAGAAACACTGAGCGGCAGAAACACTGAGAGGCAGAAACAATGAGAGGCAGAAACACTGAGAGGCAGAAACACTGAGTGGCAGAAACACTGAGGGGCAGAAACAATGAGAGGCAGAAACACTAAGAGGCAGAAACACTGAGAGGCAGAAACACTGAGGGGCAGAAACACTGAGGGGCAGAAACACTGAGCGGCATAAACACTGAGCGGCAGAAACACTGAGCGGCAGAAACACTGAGAGGCAGAAACACTGAGCGGCAGAAACACTGAGAGGCAGAAACACTGAGCGGCAGAAACACTGAGGGGCAGAAACACTGAGCGACAGAAACACTGAGGGGCAGAAACACTGAGAGGCAGAAACACTGAGCGACAGAAACACTGAGGGGCAGAAACACTGAGAGGCAGAAACACTGAGCGACAGAAACACTGAGCGGCAGAAACACTGAGGGGCAGAAACACTGAGTGGCAGAAACACTGAGTGGCAGAAACAGCTCTCTATTTCAGCTCTTCTGTCTCTCAGTCCGGCAGAGAGAGTGTGTTCCCACGGGAAAGTGACGTTAATGCATAACCTCTATTGTTACTGCTTGTTTCAGAACATTTAAAAGTAACATTCCCATAATGTTGGAAGAATAATACAATGAAATGTTCCCTTAACGTTCGTTAGAACATTTTTAAAAAATGGACGTTTTGAATGTTCAGAGAAGATTTAGAAATAACGTTTTCATAACTTAATGGTAACATTATTAGTAGATCGTTCTTAGAACATATTTTAGTAATACTTTATTTTACAGTGTCCTTGTTACATATGTTACTTTACTTACCATAGTAACAACAGTAAATTATGCATAGTTACATGCAACTAACCCTCATCCAAACCCTAATCCTACCCAACCCCTATAGTAAGTACATGTTGTTAATTATTATTACTCAGTACTTAAATATATAATTACACTGTAACAATCACACTTTAAAATAAAGTGTAACCCATATTTTTGTTAGATGAGAATCTGTCATTTGCTGGAAATTTTCTAAATATGTTCAGAGTATTTGTGTGTGTGTGTGTGTGTGTGTGTGTGTGTGTGTGACCTTAAATAATCTACAGAACATTGTGGGTATAGATTAATTCTGAAATGTAAATGGTACAAATTACAAAGATTACAAATTACACAACTGTATTCATTTCCTAAAAAGTGTAAATCTACATATTGTATAAATGAGATTTGAAAGCTTAAACACTCAAAATTCATCCTGCAAAAAACATTTTGAGTGCTTTAACTCTTTTAGCAGGCTCCTCCCCCTAGTGGGCGGGGTCATGTTTAAAATTTCACTCAATTTACTGCACTATTTCATAATCAAATCTTTTTATAATTTTGACGAAACACATATCATTGAAAAGGTTTGAGACTCAAGGTTCCATATTTGGCTTCTGTTTTATGATAGAAGTTCTATTGTGACAGAAATGTATTAATTTGTAACAGGAGGACGTAATGGAGTGTGTTTGTCACCCGGTGGCTGTTTTTGGTAAAGCGACTAAACAAAACCTCACACGAACCTCAATTTTTTGCGATACCAACCAAATTTGAAACACAATAAGGTTAGATATGGCTTTGATTTCATAGCAAATTATTTTGGTAAAAAATACATAAAGTTTAGTACAGCACATTGGCTTTACAAACTTAAACTTCTATAATTTCTTAAACTTTCTTTTGTAAAACGTAAAATTTCATGAAGTGCTTTCACTTTTGCAATAATCTGCAATAATCTGCAATAATCTGAGTAAAAAGAGACCAACTTTAGGCCAAAAGGGGGTGACAGTTAACAGAACTACATCAGCAACACTTTATTTTGCATGTTTTTATAAAAATATAACCACTAAATTTAAATGCATGAGATATCAATAAGCATTATGCATGCAAAAAAGTTCTGTATTGATTTGATGAGAGTGTAAAGGTGTGTGTGCTCACAGGGTCTGTATCGCACGCAGTGAGGTGAAGGTGCCCTTGGCCAGCGTTTGGATCTTGTTGTCGTATAAAGAAAGCAGCGAGAGATTCTGCAGGTCCGTAAAGGTGTTTGCACGAAGACAGTGGATCTCGTTTGCATTCAAAAGCCTGGAAACACACAAGGAAGAAAGAGAGAGAGAGAGAGACACTGATGAAACAACATCATGCACAACAACAGTGAGCAGTTTTCATTGGTTTTCATCATCTACACCTGTTACACTCACAGCAGCTGGAGGGCGTAGAGTCCGTCAAACACTCCTCTGGGAAGATCCGTGATCTTGTTTCCATACAGAACCCTGAACATCACAGAGACAATCAACACTAGACCATGAGCACGCGTCCTTACTGCTGGATGAGCTGAAAATCACTGTAAACCCTAACGCTCAAAATAATTAATTGGTTTGAGTAGGGCCAACTCAAATTATACAAATTAGTTCCAGCAAATTAAATTTTATGAGTATTTAAAAATTTTCACAAAACTGACACATTTTCAGTAAAGTTGAATTGTTTCATTGTTTTGAGTTCTATGAACTTGTTTCTTTTCATTTAGACAAACATAAATTTAGCTGAAACTGGGCTGGGATTTCTATTTCCCAGCATACTTTGCCATGACATTTAAAAGGGAGAGTAAATGCTAAAATTAAGTGTTACGTATATTATGTTTTTTTTTGTGCCAGATTAATGTTAAGTGGGAGATTTAGTAGTGTTTAATGTTTTGTTACGCTAGTTTAGAAGAGTTTCTGTTATGTTGGGTTTTTGGGGGGTTTCCATCATGTGACGAGTGGAGCGTGAGCTCGGTTTGAGAATGTATGTTAATATGTTTTAAATTGCTGTACTCATTCATCGAGTGCTATGCTATGCTAATGCTATCAAAGCATTTTGTTACTAATTAGCAAGGTATCGTTTATTAAATAAGCTAGTTAAAGCTAGCCAAGTTTCCACTACTAAAAATATTTAAATTGAGATTACATGATAATCTTAAATTGTGTCTGAATTATCTTACTCAAATATGTCAAGTTAAGAGCAATTAAAATGTATGAGTACAAAATAAAAATTAAAAGTTCTACTTAATTAAACTTTACATTTCTTAACTTAAAAAAATTGATGTAACATATTTCCTCAAATGATTTGAGTTTTGCCAACTAATTCGGGGTTTACAGTGTGGTGAAGAGTATTTGAATGCATAAATTATGCCTTGGAATGTATATCATAAAAAATTATAACCTGTCACGGTTGGGTTTTGTGTCTTGTTCCTTGTTCTTGTCTGTCATGTGATTCCCTGTTTGTCATGTGATCCTGCCATGTGTCTTGTCCCATGCTCAGCTGTTCCCCGTTATGTTGATTAGTCTTCCCAGGTGTTTCAGTTTAACCACGCCCCCTCGTTATCTTGTTTAGCTTGTGTTCCCTTGTATTTAAGCCCTGTGTATCAGCCCTGTCTTTGTGAGTTCTTGTTTGACTGTTTTCATGTCTACAGTTACGCTGTTGTTTGGTTGTTCTGTTCCTGAGTCCCTGTTCTAGTTTGTTCAAGTTTAGAGTCTAATTAATAAAGTGTGCTGCAACTGGATCTTGCTTCATCTGTGCTTCAACCTACACCTACCATTTTATGACATAACCACATACATATTACAAATCTGTTCACTGTTACACCTTTTGAAAGCATAATGTTCAAACACATGACAAATGACCAATTTCAGATGTAACAACAAATCTGCAAATATAATGCATTTTAACTTAAGTCACAATTATTTATGAAAATATGCATTATGACATATATTATGTTCTCAAAACTTTATTTATACTTTGTTTTTTTCTGTAATGATTTAGTTAGATGTTCATCTAACGTTTTTTAAACGTTACTAGTTTCTGAATATTTAGAGAACATTCAAAAGTAACATTCACATAATGATACAATGAAATGTTCCCTTAACCAAGAAAAAACTTTTTTAAAACATTTAAAAAACTTTTTGAACATTCAGAGAAATAACGTTTTCATAACTTAATGGGAACTTTTTGGCATCTGAAGTTATTTAAAAAAAGAAAAGGTGAATTACTTGCATTACATTTGCGATGAAATTGTAGTAGAGACAGATATTTTATTTCATATTGTTAACATACATCCGAGTGTAATTGGTTCCAGGTTGTTGATTGGATGTTGGGATGTGGGCGTGTCACTCAAGTGTATGCAGATGAGCGTGAGCTTGCAGGGGCGGAGTTTAAACTGGACTAAATGGTTGGAGAATCTGCATACGCCACCAGAGAGAAGACTGACGGTCAGGAGGTTCAGTCAGGACTGGTCAGGACATTTCACTGGTCAGGACATTTTGATTTAACATTACGATTTTAAAAATAAATAAAATAAAAGTGAAACAAGAATCGTTCACAATAAGATCATCAATTTACATTTAGTAAACAGGGGCCAGTTGCACAAACATAGCCATTCTGTTAAGACTGTGTCTTAAGTTCTAGTATGACCAACCAGCGGTTAGTCAAGGGGCAATCAGTCAAGTCTTACTTTTTATGCAACCGGCTAAAAAAGGTGTTAAAAAATAACATGTGATGACTAACTTGTAAGACAAGTCTTTTGCAACCGGCCCCTGATCGGGTGAATTTTCTTTTTATTCTGAATTTAAGAAGAACAAAACGCAGCCAGTTCTTTGACTTACAAAATCTGATGGAATAGAATCAAAAGCGAATTAGAGAATTCAAGAATAAATGGTGATGTACAGTAAGTTTAGATGAGCTGAAGGGTTGTCTCATGAATATTAATGAGTTTACACCCAAAAAGTCAGCATGGACTAATTAATATGCATGAGTTAAGCCACAAACCACCTATCACAGCACTCGTTGTGACGTACAGCACACACACACACACACACACTCTCACACAGACACAGACAGACACACGCACGCACAGACACACACACACACTCACAGTGAGATCAGTGAGCGCAGGCCCAGGAATGCGTCGGGAGCGATCTCAGAGATCTGGTTGTTGCTGAGATCTCTGCAGAGAGACAGAAAACACACGTTCAGACGTGAAGAGCGTTCTCCAGTGTCCCGCTGAGTGTGTCCCGCTTCTGGCTCATGCAGTCGCTGTGTAAACCAGTGGGTCTGAACCTCCAGCGGCTGTGGTGAGGAGTATTAGTGAACGCCAGCATTACAGGCCACAGAGAAGACTTTAATAAGCCTGTGGTCTAACCACCCAACCACAGCGAGCTCAGCCAGAGAACACACTCCTGACGACATGTGAATCTGCAGAGCGCTGGCGCTTACAGAGCAAACCGGCTTCTTCAAAATCTCACGGCACATTTATTCATACAACACAGATCGTTTCAAAGCAGCTTCACAGTAATGAACTGGAAAATAACAGAATCGATCCAAACTTTATCAAATATGAGACAAATTCATATTCAGCTTAAAAAAAAGCAGCTCTACAATAGTGTCATTATTCAGATCAAGTTTTTGTTTAACTGAACACAAACATACTGTGTAAAATGAACCTTACTGTGGGGATAGGCCTACTATGATATTAGACTACATAGCCTATAATAAAATATAATGAATTTCAAATCTGAACTAAACATATTTTTATTCAAAGATCAACAGTCTGTCATTAGTCTTTAGTCTGCCACAAAAAAACAACATTAAAATCATGAACTCAAATGTCATTGTGAAAAAAAAAAAACAATGGATGTTGTAACAGTGCGTAAATCAGACCTTTCAGGCAATAGCCATTCATATTTTTAATTAAATTTAGTATATCAATGCATATCTAAATTATCTTTGTAGAACTTAAAAAAAAGAAACAAAAAAGATGAGCAGCCGGAGCAGGACGACTCAACCTCCACGGACAGCTTTAATGTTTTATCAGACATTAACTACTCAAGATGTTGCTTTAGTATAATTTTTGGGACAATTAGGGCCGGATTCGGGATTCAGGACAACAGCTTAGATTTCGGGATTGTCCTGAATTTTTCGGGACGTCTGGTCACCCTAACGGTGAGGAATCTACGGCAAGCCTAATGTCTGTATAAGTTTGTTGCACACATGACGGCAGCGCTGAGTTACAAACTTACATTCGGCGCAGTTTCTTATAAGGAGAGAAGGCTCCAGGAGGGATGGATTTGATGCCGTTCTGTTCCAGTCGTCTGCAAAAAGAGAAATAGAGAAACACGCAAGTGTTATTGCAACGTTTACATTTCATTGCATCTCTAATAGACACACTCCCACTCCGTCACCCGCAATCATGTGGTCAGTCTTGTGCGTGTCTGGGTTTAGTCTTCACTAATACTGTAGTCTCTGCCATTAATATTCTCACTGGATTCTGTATTTGGTTTATTAGCATTATTATTGGACATCATACAGCGCAAATGACTTTCTAGCCACTTAAAGTGATCAGCTTGTTTCCAGAACAGAGTTATTTATTTATTACTTTTCTGATCACAGGAACCATTGATCTCTGTAATTTTTATGAAAAAATAAAATGGTGCAACAGTTTTCATTTTAAAGTGCCCTTAAGTTTTACCTAGTTTAATGTTAATCTGTCTTTTGCAGTCTAAGGCCGTGTGTCCACCAAAGCATTTTTAGCCAACTGAAAACGCTAGATGCTCTGCTGAAAACGCCTAGCTGTGGGCGCTTGAGAGCGTTTTGGCAGCGCTGCGTTTTTTCAGCTGACACGATTCGTTGCTATGAGACAGAATATCCGCAGCACAGTTTACTTGTAACTGATTTCGCAGATAATTAGTTTCATACTGCAAATTAATTTTTCATCCATTTTGGTCGGTTAGCTCTGCTGGTTGACATCGTTGTACAGAAAGAATGTTGTGACAGTTGGTCGGTGTGGTATTAGCCCCGCCCCTCCTCCACTGTGATTGGACGGCTGGGTAAAAAGTGACAGTGATAAGCGCTGCGTTTTACCCAAAGTTGAACATTCTTCAACTCTCGACGACCTGTAAAAAAACGCAGGGCGCTCAGCGCTTCAGCGTGAAAAACCGCTCAGCGCCTCGTTACGCTCATGGCGTTTTAAAAACGCGGCGCTCCCATTGAAAACAATTGAAAAAATACGCCAGCCGCGTGAAAAAACGCTTTGGTGGACACACGGCCTAACAGAACACAAGTTATTTATCAATTTTACAGCATGCAAACAATGTTCCCTCGTATCCCTTAAGTGCCAGCCTCATCAACTCTGTGAAGGCCTCATGAACACCTCAACAAACTCGTCTCCATACCGGCGTGACGACCCCATACTCTCCCCAAAGTTCTGATCCCATCTGACTTCTGACCTATAATGCTGCCTGAATCATAATCATACACTGTTCGTTCATTGGCCAGAGGAGGACTGAGACTGAGTCTGGGTTCTCCCAAGGTTTTTTTCTCCATTCTGTCACTGATGGAGTTTTGGTTCCTTGCCACTGTCGCCTTTTCGCCTTTCTTCGCCTTTGTCACCATTGGCTTTTGGCTTGCTTAGTTGGGGACATTTAATTTTATATTTAACAATACTATTACAACATTATTTTCCTGTTATCTCTGTAAAGCTGCTTTGAAACAATTCAACAATGTATTGTAAAAAGTGCTATATAAATAAAGGTGACTTGACTTGTTTGAATTTAAGAGAATGCCAACAATGCATCATAACATCAGGACGCAACTAATGCATCAACTTATGCAAACATGTCATTCAGATATTGTCTTTCCCAGTGATGTTTGTTGGTAAATGAGACCTTTTAGCTGTACTCGTATTTGACACACTCACATTGAAGCGGGATTTGGCAGGCACGTAGTAGGGTAATCTGTAGCATCAGACGAGTTCAGACAATGACTGAGGGAGTGTGTGTGCTCTATATAGTGCTGGTGATGAGGGCTTGGTGTGTGTGCCAGGGAGGATGATGGGAAAAGCAGTCGTGACATTCCTCCCTTCTCCTGTACGGCGGCTCCCGACTGACAGAACAGCCCACGGGTGAGCGGAGGGAGGGAAGAGCCAGGGAGGAGATGAAGGAGTGTGAGCCATAGTGCGATCCAGAGCAGCGCCAAGACGAAGGCCCACGGAGGGAGCTGATGGGGGGAAGGTGGAGCCAGGAGCCTGTCCGACTGAGGTGGAGCTGACGGAGGTGGAGACCTAGGCGGAGCAGAGGAGCCGAATGTCTGGAGTGACACTGATGGACTGGAGGGCCGAGGCGAAGAATGCAGACCAGGGTTGAGCCAGTGGGAGTGAGGACAATGGTGGAGCCAGAGGGAAAGAGCCCAGTGGAGCCGAAGGGGTGGAGGGAAGAGGTGTAGCCAGAGGACCGGATGTCCATGGCGCAACCAGGGTGATGACTGACCAAGGTGAAGCCGGAGGGAGGAGGGAGCCTGGGGATGACGGACCACAGTGGAGCTGAGGGAGCGCTGAGCCAAGGTGGAGCCGATGGGTCGGAGGGCCAAGGTGGAGTCCAGGGTTGAATGAATGAATGAATGAGGCATTTATATAGCGCTTTCATATGTATAACTGTACACCCAAAGCGAAGACTTGGAGCTGGGCTTGACCAGTGATAACTTAAACGACTTGGAACTGGGCAGAACCAATGATGGCGAAGATGACTTGGGACTGAACGGGACCAACGGTGGAGACAGGGCTTGAATGTAGGAGGGAATCATACGGAGGTACAGACTTCAGGGGCAGAAGGATGAAAGGAACTCCACTCAACCATGTGAAACTCCACCAGCACTGGTCAGACTGGGCAGGCTTTGGCTCTGGGTCTGTGGTGGGTGGGTCTGGGTCTCTTAGCAACAAGGCACATGTTTTGCCTTAACATATTCATCTTATTTTGCAACATAAATGTAAGCTGTTTATCTGTGAATGTGTGAGATATTAAAGGGAAATAACTAGATGAATAATAAGTGCAGTAAATGGTCAAACTGTTTGCACAACAAACCAATGTGTTTATAATTAAGACAATACATTAAACTAATATGGTAAAAATACAAGTTTGCAATATCAAGCAACATAACAAACTGTTTTGTGCATCTAAAAATAACTGTAAACGAATGACACTGGATTCATTTAACATGTACAATGTACAAATAGCCACACCTGCTCTTATGTTAAAAATAAGGTGGATATTGTCAATTTGCAAGTTGCTTTAAGGAGAGTACACTCACAAACTGATTAAAGTATTTGCTGTGTTTAAATTAAATGAGTAATTTTAGTGTATAAACAGGTAAATACTGCATACTGTAATCCTTCCAAAAATAAATTTCTCATGTGTGTATGCTTTCTGTGGCCTGGCTGTAACGATCTGTTCATGGCAATACAATCATTCTGTCGTGGCAGAAACTTCGAGAACACCGCGCGCATCAGCTGTGCTGATAAAGGTGGGACGCGCTTCGTCTTTTCGTCTGGTTTTGGATGTCATTAGAGTCTGTGGCGGCTGGTTGTGTTTTTAAGGGTCTGTTTTAATGGCACACCCTGCGGCTTCAGTCCACAGTTCTGTGAAGAAAGCAGTTGTTTTCAGTCTAAACAGCCTCATTTAAAACAGGAAAGTCATTTGTCAGGGTCATTTAGAGCCTTCAGAGCCAGAGGCAATAACAGTTCAACTTAAACACTAGCAGAATTTCCCTTCTCTTCAAACGCAGGGCACTCAGTAGGAAATATAGAAACACAATTTTCATTCTTTGGATTGCAGTGATTCCAGACAGCACATTCCTGTGGTCTGTTCAGTCTCTGTCCAAATACATCTGTCGTAGATCATGTGACTAGAATCCAGATGTCGCAGCACTGCACTGCAAAAATCATGTTCTTTCTCAGCGTTTCAGTCTTGTTTTCCAGTATAAAAGTAACACTTTACAATAAGGTTAATTAGTTAACTTTAGGTATTGTATTAACTAACATAAACTAGAAATGAGCAGTTACAGTATTTATCTTATCATCTTTGTTAATGTTAATTAATAAAAATCCAGCTGTTCATTGTTTGTTCATGTTAGTTCACAGTGCATTAACTAATGTTAACAAATACAACCTTTGATTTTAATAATGTATTAGTAAATGTTTAAATTAAAATTAACTAAGATTAATAAATGCTGTAGAAGTATTGTTCATTCTTAGTTCATGTTAACTAAGGTAGTTAACTAATGTTAACTAATGAACCTTATTGTAAAGTGTTACCAGTATGAATATCTAAACATTCTATAATTGGCCCATTGCCAGATATTTGTTCTAGTTTTAAGCATGAACTCACTTTATTTTGATGAATTTTTCAGAAAACAAGATCTTGAGTAATTCTTGAGACCTAATCATCAGTAATTTTGCCTCTCCAGTAAATGTATCTTGCTTTAAGAATGTTTAGATATTTGTACTGGAAAACAAGACAAACTTACATTTACACTTATGCATTTGGCAGACGCTTTTATCCAAAGCGACTTGCATTGCATGTAAGGTAAGTGTGTTTTCACAGTTTATGGATTCCCAGGGAATTGAACCCTCAACCTTGGCGTTGCGTGCGTCGTGCTCTACTGTTTGAGCTTCAGGAACTTACATCTCCGCCATGCTGTCGGGCAGGTTCGCCGGGATCGCTGTCAGTCCTTTGCCTCTGCAGTCCACGATATTATTACTGCAGGTGCAGACGGCGGGACACGAGCCCGTGGCCAAACTACACGCCTGACCCACAGCGCTCTCAGACTGACCTGGAGAGGGACGTCCACACCAGTGACAAGAGATGGTGAGTAATGCAGAGGAACGGTGCAGGAACAGCACTCTACAGTATTCTAACAATGAAAGAACTAACCATGAAAAATACTTCTAAAGCATTTATTTATCGTAGTTTGTTCAATTCAACATTCACTAAAACATTACTGAAATAAAAAGTTGTATCTGTTGACCTCAGTGGTCACATATTATGTGTCCTTCACTACTATCAACTTCAATCAATCAACTTTTATTTATATAGCACAATAAAAGCAACAGTAGTTGGCCATTGTGCTGTACAACAGAATAAATATCTTAAACCGCAAAGCAAATGATAAAGGGAGTTTACATCAGAAACACCAATTTAACAATTCAACATTAAAATCAAGGACAATTGTAAGCCAGTGAAAACAGGTAGGTTTTTAACTTAGATTTAAAAACAGACTCTGTGGATATTAGTCTTAAAGATACAGGAAGACTATTCCACAGTTTTGGACCAACAACAGAAAATGCGCGGTCACCTCTCGTCTTCAGTCTTGATCTTGGAACCATTAACAATCTTTGTTGAGATGAGCTCAATGATCTAACACAGTCGTTTAATTTCAAAAGATCAGAGAGATAGTTTGGAGCTAATTTGTTTATGGCTTTAAAAACAAAAAGCAGAAAATCAACTCTGTACTTTGTACTATGTACTTACATAAAAATAATTCTTAGGTACAATGTACTTGTTGTTCATGTTGTATTGCAAAACATGGTATTTCAAGGTGACAGTTACACATTACATGCACTTACTGTAGTAGTAATAATTAATTATGCATAATTATAAGCAATTAACCCCAAACCAAACCCTAACCTAAACCCTATAGTAAGTACTTAAATGTATAATTACAGTGTAACAGACACCTTAAAATAAAGTGTAACCCTTTATTTTAAGATGACATTGTTACAGTGTAATTACACAAACTAGTAAGTTAATTAATATTCCTCAGTACTAGTTTGTGTAATTACACTGTCATCTTAAAATAAAGGGTTACACTTTATTTTAAGGTGTCTTTGTTACACTGTAATTGTACATTTAAGTACTGAGTAATATTAAGTATCTACATGTTCTTACTACAGGGTCAGGATTAGAGTTTGGTTCAGGGTTAGTTGCATGTAATTATGCATAATTTATAGTTATTACTATAGTAACTACATGTAACATATGTAACAGTGACACTGTAAAATAAAGTGTTACCAGATAAAGTGTGACCTTGTGCTGCTGATAGGGGTACGGTTAGGAGACTTAGGACAGGTTTGGTGGTATGAGTCGGTTTAAGGCTGGGTTAAGAGGTCAACAGTGTATTTATAGATGTTAAGTACAGAAAATAATTACAGCTGTAATGACAGGCAGGTATTTTTTAAATGTAAGTACTACATAAAAACAATGTATACATACACAATAAGTGCATTGTATCTAATGATTGATTTAAATGTTAGTACATACTGTAGTACTTAAAGACACGTAATATGAGTGGGACTGCATTAGTTAATGGACCTCAGCTAACATGAACTGTTGTATTTTTATTAACAAAGATCAATACATACTGTAACAAATGCATTTAATGATAACTAATTAACCAATGCTAAATAATTGGAACTTAAGGCCCCGATATACTTCAAAGTGAAACTGAAGAGCAAACTGAAAATCAGGCCAAAACGAAGTTCGTTTCTGGAGTTTGGAGCAGCTTGTTAAAGCCCATTGGTCAGTGTGTTGATGATGTAGTAGGTGGGTGTGGCTCTGAGGCTCCGCCTTCTTTGAGCTGTAAATCTTCATTTCTTCTGTTCAGACGCGAGTAAAAACACGAACACACTGGAGAGCCGCTTTATAGTAGAAACTGAAGCTGTGATTCTAACTGAAAGAGACACTGACACTGTTTGTCATGTTTAATACTGTAAAGCTGCTGCTGTAAATCTATCTATTGTATAAAGTGCTGTATGAATAAACGTGACGTGACTGTAGATCTGAATCTCAGAGCTGGAGCAAACATCTCCACATCACTATGATCAGATGCTTTCTGAACTGCTGTTTTCTTATTGTTATTGTGTGTTTATTCTGTTATTGAGAAGAAAGAGCAGCTCATATTTACTCATGCACATAAAACGTCGCTCTCAGCAGCGTGTGCGATGTCGAGATGTTTGCTAATAGTATATCACAGTTCGCACAGTTTATTTCTTTTTAACGTTTGCTGTGAGTATATCGGGGCCTTTATTGTCAAGTGTTACCAACTCGGCTCTAGTATGTTATTTTGGTAATATATTCATTCAGATGAGTGGAATATAATAGAGAAAGAAAGGCAGATTGGTCACTGGTTGGTGTTACCTGAACAGCTGAACTCGTGTTTCTGGATCTCGGCGACGTTAATTCCTCGTAGCGGAGCTGGAGAACTGCACTGGGTGAACAGACCGATGGTCGGACGCTCTCGCAACCACTGCGACAACCAGGCAAGATTGCAGTCACAGTTCAGGTTGTTGGAATGTAAACGGCTGAAGGAGGAAACATGGAAGCACAATGTTAAAGATGCCGTTATGCACTTGATGTTGTTTCAGGCTCTACTGGAACAGGTTTTCCTGCTTGAATGTTCCTCTCTTCCCAGTCTGTCAGTAACGCTCGGTTTACTTCCTGTCTCTATGAAGCCCCTCCTTCTGAAAAGCACACTGTGCTCTGATTGGTCGGCTGGAGCAGTGTGTTGTGATAGGTCGAGCGCTTCGAGTGTGTTTGGCAAATGTCCCGCCCCTTACCATAACCGCCAGTTTAACACACTACTAACTAACTCAACCAGGCCCCGCCCCTTTATTCTGCGTATTAATTATTATAATGAGGAATATTGTGACGTGTTCGTTCCCGGAAGAAACTCAAGATACAATGGAGGCGTTTCAGGAGTTCAGAAACACTGACACTGATATAGAGAAGAACTGGAGCTTTTTCATGCTCAAACATCAACATTACACACTAAAGAAATTTTAAAAAAGCTGCATTTGTCTTACATTTGATGAAGTTTACATCATTGATCATTATTTCCCTGTTTATTACTGTGAAGCTGCTTTACAATATAAGGTGATTGACTTGATTTGGCCAATACACAATATCTTTATCTGCATTATCTGATTATTAGGGTATTTTTCTGTTAGGTAAAGGAGGAACGTCTGCTGCGAGATGACGGGACACATGCTTCAGAATGAACTACAAAAAACGATCCTGTTTTACTGCTGCAAACTGTCTCAAATGAATAAACAGGGATCGTACAAACATGGATCTGGCTTTCACTCTCTAAAACCTCTGAAACTTTAATCATGTTCTTGACATTCTTTAATGGAAACCTGTAATGTCAGTTTCAAACCATAAATCTGTAACCGTATAAAATAAATAAATAAATAAACCAGAACATCATGAGAAAGAAACTCCATGTGGTAAACCGGTTGAGAAATTCCACAGAAATACCAGAATATACATTTCATAAAAACAGTGTGTGGGGTGTTTATTTCTGGGGGAATTTGCTGTATGTGTGTGCGAATTACGGACTGTGGCTTCTGGCAGAGCCGTGTGGCCTGAGCCGTCCCGCCAAAACTGCATGGAATGACAGTGTGTGTGTGTGTGTGTGTGTGTGTGCGTGTGTGCGTGTGTGTGCGTGTGTGTGTGTGTGCGTGTGTGTGTGTGTGTGTGTGTGTGTGTGTGTGTGCATGCATGGTTTGTGTTTTCTGTGCATGTGTGTGGTTGTGTGTTACTCACAAGGTCCTGAGCTTGGGCATGTGGTTGAAGCTCGACACTGGAATGCCGCTGATGTTGTTGTTGTTCAGCGTTCTGCAAAATATCAAGACAATTAAACCCTCTAGGGCTCTCACACACTCATACTCCCGTCAAAAGTGGCCAAACACACATCTTTATTATTAGTAAAAATCAATGTAATATATAAATTCGAAAATACACTTTTTTTGCATTTGAATGTGCACTTTTTTAAAATTTGACGAATATTTCGAAATTTGAATTTTTATTTGACAGCCCTAGTGAGGACCATGGTGGAGCAGGAGGGAAGGAGGAGACAGAAGTGGAAGGTGAAGGCGCAGAAGCTGACTCTAAAGTTTGAGATGGAGCAAGAGAGACAAAGGACCCAGGTGGAGGGACGAGGGAGCCCGGCGAAGCCTAAGGGATGGCAGTCCATAGTGGAGCCGAAGGGGCGGTGAGGCTTGAGGTGGAGCTGAGGGATTCACAGATCAAGGCGGAGCTGATGACTGGGAAATCCATGCAGCAAAGCAGAACCACTGGAGTTGCCGAGGGGCTGAAGGGAGACAGCGAAGACGAGGCCGAAGAACTCAGACAGTGGAGGAGGGAGAGGAGGACCATCTGTGATGAATGAGACTTGGAGCTGGGCAACGAAGACTTAAGATACGAAGCTTAACCAGCAATGATTTGGACGACTTAGAATTGTATGGGAGCACAGGAAACACCTCCTTATCTGATCCATAATATAACAGATCCTCTGTAACCCAGCTCTGCGTCTGCACCTCCAATCCATCCCCACAAACTCCTCCAACATGTCCTCGATGACGTGAGCAGCCTCCAGTAATCAGCCTCCGGCTCTGTTGTCACGACAGGCTCGGGCTCAGTTCTGGCACGGCTGAGCGCTGGCTGGGCTCTGGGGCCGGCGAGGTCTTCCTCGGTGGGGCAGAAGGTGAACGGTGAGATATTGCATGCGTTTGTGGCAGAACATACACAGCGAGCGCTCGGGCAGTGAATAAGGCATGCGGGGTTGAGAAAGTTCCTTGTGTGGTCCTCGAGGGAGCGATGCCCAGCTCCAGCAGGAGGAGGATAACTGCAGGCATGTCCATAGTATTCATCCTCCGTAAAACATCCCTTCTTATGTCTCTCATTCTGTAAGGAGTTGGCTGTGTTGATAATCTAAAGATGATGCGTGACGCAGGATGAACAAACAATTGTAATACTTTTGATGAACGTGAAGAGAACACTACACATGCACAACGTTACGTTAACAAGAACTGAGGAAGACTGAAGGCTTAAATACACGAGGAACAGGAAACAGGTGTGACACTAATCAGGGACTATGACAACAAATGAATGTCACTGATTTGACTGATTTAACCTGTTTAACATCATGAATTCAATAGTCAATGATCCTAAAAGAAATCATGAACATTTGCCCATATAGTTGCATGTACAATCCTGATGTTTTACATGCTGTCAGGACATTAATAATATATGTTTTAGTGTCTACGCAAACGTACAAGCATACGTCACATTTTAATTTCCCACACAACATCACACAGATTAATGCTGGATGGTAAAGACTCGCTTGTGTTCATGCCATAGATTACCTTTGCTTTAGGTAATGAGATGCAGTCGGTATGTTCAACTGTGTATGTTTTTATACTCACAGAACTTCAACTCCACGTAACGCACGGAAAGCGCCGTCCTCGATGCAGCTGATGTGATTCTTGTCTAACTGACTGTTAAAACACAATGAAATGCTGTTCAGAAAATGGAGTGTGATCTGGTGTAGTGTGATCTGGTGTAGTGTGATCTGGTGTAGTTTGATCTGGTTTACTGTGATCTGATGTAGTGTGATCTGGTGTAGTGTGATCTGGTGTAGTGTGATCTGGTGTACTGTGATCTGATCTGGTGTACTGTGATCTGGTGCAGTGTGATCTGGTGTAGTGTGATCTGGTGTAGTGTGATGTGGTGTAGTGTGATCTGGTGTAGTGTGATCTGGTGCAGTGTGATCTGGTGTAGTGTGATCTGGTGTAGTGTGATCTGCTGCAGTGTGATCTGGTGTAGTGTGATCTGGTGTAGTGTGATCTGGTGCAGTGTGATCTGGTGTAGTGTGATCTGGTGTAGTGTGATCTGGTGCAGTGTGATCTGGTGTAGTGTGATCTGGTGCAGTGTGATCTGGTGTAGTGTGATCTGGTGCAGTGTGATCTGGTGTAGTGTGATCTGGTGCAGTGTGATCTGGTGTAGTGTGATCTGCTGCAGTGTGATCTGGTGTAGTGTGATCTGGTGTAGTGTGATCTGGTGCAGTGTGATCTGGTGTAGTGTGATCTGGTGCAGTGTGATCTGGTGTAGTGTGATCTGGTGTAGTGTGATCTGGTGTAGTGTGATCTGATCTGGTGCAGTGTGATCTGGTGCAGTGTGATCTGGTGTAGTGTGATCTGGTGCAATGTGATCTGGTGTAGTGTGATGTGGTGTAGTGTGATCTGGTGTAGTGTGATCTGATCTGGTGTAGTGTGATCTAGTGTAGTGTGATCTGGTGCAGTGTCATCTGGTGTAGTGTGATCTGGTGCAATGTGATCTGATGTAGTGTGATCTGGTGTAGTGTGATCTGGTGTACTGTGATCTGATCTGGTGTACTGTGATCTGGTGTAGTGTGATCTGGTGCAGTGTGATCTGGTGTAATGTGATCTGGTGCAGTGTGATCTGGTGTAGTGTGATCTGGTGTACTGTGATCTGGTGTAGTGTGATCTGCTGCAGTGTGATCTGGTGTAGTGTGATCTGGTGTACTGTGATCTGGTGTAGTGTGATCTGGTGTAGTGTGATCTGATCTGGTGTAGTGTGATCTGGTGCAGTGTGATCTGGTGTAGTGTGATATGGTGCAATGTGATCTGGTGTAGTGTGATGTGGTGTAGTGTGATCTGGTGTAGTGTGATCTGATCTGGTGTAGTGTGATCTGGTGTAGTGTGATCTGGTGCAGTGTGATCTGGTGTAGTGTGATCTGGTGCAGTGTGATCTGATGTAGTGTGATCTGGTGTAGTGTGATCTGGTGTAGTGTGATCTGGTGTACTGTGATCTGATCTGGTGTACTGTGATCTGGTGTAGTGTGATCTGGTGCAGTGTGATCTGGTGCAGTGTGATCTGGTGTAGTGTGATCTGGTGTAGTGTGATCTGGTGTAGTGTGATGTGGTGTAGTGTGATCTGGTGTAGTGTGATCTGGTGCAGTGTGATCTGGTGTAGTGTGATCTGGTGTAGTGTGATCTGCTGCAGTGTGATCTGGTTTAGTGTGATCTGGTGTAGTGTGATCTGGTGTAGTGTGATCTGGTGCAGTGTGATCTGCTGCAGTGTGATCTGGTGTAGTGTGATCTGGTGCAGTGTGATCTGGTGTAGTGTGATCTGGTGCAGTGTGATCTGGTGTAGTGTGATCTGGTGCAGTGTGATCTGGTGTAGTGTGATCTGCTGCAGTGTGATCTGGTGTAGTGTGATCTGGTGTAGTGTGATCTGGTGCAGTGTGATCTGGTGCAGTGTGATCTGGTGTAGTGTGATCTGCTGCAGTGTGATCTGGTGTACTGTGATCTGGTGTAGTGTGATCTGGTGTAGTGTGATCTGATCTGGTGTAGTGTGATCTGGTCTGGTGTAGTGTGATCTGGTGCAGTGTGATCTGGTGTAGTGTGATCTGGTGCAGTGTGATCTGGTGTAGTGTGATGTGGTGTAGTGTGATCTGGTGTAGTGTGATCTGATCTGGTGTAGTGTGATCTGGTGTAGTGTGATCTGGTGCAGTGTGATCTGGTGTAGTGTGATCTGGTGCAGTGTGATCTGGTGTAGTGTGATCTGGTGCAGTGTGATCTGATGTAGTGTGATCTGATGTAGTGTGATCTGGTGTAGTGTGATCTGGTGCAGTGTGATCTGATGTAGTGTGATCTGATTTAGTGTGATCTGGTGTAGTGTGATCTGGTGCAGTGTGATCTGGTGTAGTGTGATCTGGTGTAGTGTGATCTGATGTAGTGTGATCTGGTGTAGTGTGATCTGGTGCAGTGTGATCTGATGTAGTGTGATCTGATGTAGTGTGATCTGGTGTAGTGTGATCTGGTGCAGTGTGATCTGGTGTAGTGTGATCTGGTGCAGTGTGATCTGGTGTAGTGTGATCTGGTGCAGTGTGATCTGATGTAGTGTGATCTGATGTACTGTGATCTGGTGTAGTGTGATCTGGTGCAGTGTGATCTGGTGTACTGTGATCTGGTGTAGTGTGATCTGCTGCAGTGTGATCTGGTGCAGTGTGATCTGGTGTAGTGTGATCTGGTGCAGTGTGATCTGGTGTAGTGTGATCTGGTGTAGTGTGATCTGGTGCAGTGTGATCTGGTGTAGTGTGATCTGCTGCAGTGTGATCTGGTGCAGTGTGATCTGGTGTAGTGTGATCTGGTGTAGTGTGATCTGGTGTAGTGTGATCTAGTGCAGTGTGATCTGATCTGGTGTAGAGTGATCTGGTGTAGTGTGATCTGATCTGGTGTAGTGTGATCTGGTGTAGTGTGATCTGATCAGGTGTAGTGTGATCTGGTGTAGTGTGATCTGCTGCAGTGTGATCTGGTGTAGTGTGATCTGGTGTAGTGTGATCTGGTGCAGTGTGATCTGATCTGGTGTAGTGTGATCTGGTGTAGTGTGATCTGGTGCAGTGTGATCTGATCTGGTGTAGTGTGATCTGGTGTAGTGTGATCTGCTGCAGTGTGATCTGGTGCAGTGTGATCTGGTGTAGTGTGATCTGGTGTAGTGTGATCTGCTGCAGTGTGATCTGGTGTAGTGTGATCTGGTGTAGTGTGATCTGTTGCAGTGTGATCTGATCTGGTGTAGTTTGATCTGGTGTAGTGTGATCTGGTGTAGTGTGATCTGATCTGGTGTAGTTTGATCTGGTGTAGTGTGATCTGGTGTAGTGTGATCTGATCTGGTGTAGTGTGATCTGGTGTAGTGTGATCTGGTGTAGTGTGATCTGATCTGGTGTAGTGTGATCTGGTGTAGTGTGATCTGATCTGGTGTAGTCTGATCTGGTGTAGTGTGATCTGGTGTAGTGTGATCTGATCTGGTGTAGTGTGATCTGGTGTAGTGTGATCTGGTGTAGTGTGATCTGGTGCAGTGTGATCTGATCTGGTGTAGTGTGATCTGGTGTACTGTGATCTGGTGTACTGTGATCTGGTGTAGTGTGATCTGGTGTAGTGTGATCTGATCTGGTGTAGTGTGATCTGGTGTAGTGTGATCTGGTGTAGTGTGATCTGATCTGGTGTAGTGTGATCTGGTGTAGTGTGATCTGGTGTAGTGTGATCTGATCTGGTGTAGTCTGATCTGGTGTAGTGTGATCTGGTGCAGTGTGATCTGATCTGGTGTAGTGTGATCTGGTGTAGTGTGATCTGGTGTAGTGTGATCTGATCTGGTGTAGTGTAATCTGGTGTAGTGTGATGTGGTGTAGTGTGATCTGGTGCAGTGTGATCTGATCTGGTGTAGTGTGATCTGGTGTAGTGTGATCTGGTGTAGTGTGATCTGATCTGGTGTAGTCTGATCTGGTGTAGTGTGATCTGGTGCAGTGTGATCTGATCTGGTGTAGTGTAATCTGGTGTAGTGTGATCTGGTGTCTGGTGTAGTGTGATCTGGTGTAGTGTGATCTGGTGTAGTGTGATCTGGTGCAGTGTGATCTGGTGTAGTGTGCTGTCGTGTACGAGTCTCACAGGTTCTTGATGTCCGTCGCTCCTCTGAACGCCTTTCGGGGAATCGCCTGGATGAAGTTCTCACTCAAGTCTCTGTAAAAAGAAAAAATATAGGATTAACTAGATGAGTAGAATTTGATGACAAACTTTGATGTTGGCTTATTTGAAAGTTTGGAATCTTTTGCTAACATGAAGAAGAAGCTTAAACAGTAGATCCGGATGTTGCCTTGGTCAAGCGAACATAACTACCTTACATAATACATAATGGCATTTTATAAACGACACGCAGCAGTCAGTACACTTGAGATAACCGTTTCTAAATTTACATCTCAAAATGTTCATGAGAGACTTATAATTAATGCATCAATGGAATATAAAGATTACCCAGAAACCATTATCCACGCACGCTCTGTTCTGACATCAGGTGTTCAAATGAATCATTTATATAAGGCTATCTTACTCATTGTTCGTTGAACATTTTGTCAGTTAGTGACGATCAATGTAAGAACTCCCCAAATGCACTGCAAGCCTGAGCAGATCGTACAGACTATTGGTGCCAATACAACGGCTTTTGGGAAATGCAGCTTTTTGTATATATATAAGCCAGTATGCAAAAAAACGTAGCACCTACACTAAACCCTAAACACACCGATAGCGTTAAGAAAAGCATTTGCTGAAGCAACCATGCCATTTTCCTTTGCTTCTTTGAGTCTCTGTGCTCTTTTATCGTGACTCGTATAAGTGCAGTGCTGTACCAGCTGACACGTTTACTACATCAGAAAAGCCACACAAATTAAGCTGATCATGAGATGCAAATTTCATAAAGTATTATCTTACAAATCATGCACTATTGTAAAAGTCTTTTGAGCTCATATAGTATTGAGCTTATATATAATCTGCCCCTGCAATCATAATGAATGTCCTTCCCATTCTATGCATACACACTGTATCTAATTTGCAAAATATTGTGTATTTGGGGCAACATGTAATGAAAAAAGACATGTAATAATGGAAGTAATAATTAAGAATATTTTCATAATGTTTTATAAGAATATCCAGAATTAAAACTGTGACTGTAAAAAAAGTTGTCAGAGAAATTGGCTAAAATATAATGTCCTCTACAGAGGCAAAACATCTCTTCTGGGTCTCAGGAGGATATTTCTGTGAATCCAGCATTTATATGCAATGTCACTTCTGAAACTTTGTAGCATGCAATTGGCCGTCGGTCCTCTTACAGCATGAAAAACAATACTTTTATTCAATGGATTTAATAGATTGTAGCCTTGATAGTGAGCCAGGACCGCTACAGTCACTAAAACACTGTTGCTTTGTCAGTTCATCGCGATCTCACAAAGTTGCGTTGTAATAAACGAAGCTGCCAACAACGCACAATGAATCTCTTTCTCACATCATGTCTACACAGCGTTTGTTAATGATAGGTTTTGCGAGCTGCATAACTTTGAATAAAAACTCTGGTGTTTTGCACGGTGAGTGGATTCTGACTAACTTAAACACCTCTGATTGGCCATTGGGTTCATGAGATCAACAACTATCTCTGTGATTGGCTATATTGCTGCAAAAACACGTTGTAAATAGATGCATTTGACGTTCTCTAGAGCGCGAACACAAATATGCACCGGAGCGTTTGCCAATATATTATTAGAGTATAAACTGAGGGTGTATAAACATCCTCTAACACCCCTGTAGAACCGAGCCTGAGCGTAACAACATACAAGACTTCACACAGAATGACTGAAAACACAGGGCTTCAATAGGCAAGAGTAAAGGTGATAATAACACACAGGTGGAAGTAATCACAACATGATGAGTCCAGGCAATGGGTTGTGGGAAATGCAGTCCATGATGTGATTAAGCAGATTGAAGGAGCGCCCTCTGGTGGAGATCATGGGCACTCAACGTGAAACACGTTTACAATGGAAAATAGTAGTGCAATGTTAGTGTAATATCATTAAGATAAATGTTAGTTTTTTTAATTATTTATTGATTTTTTTTAAATAAAATTTGTATATTTACCATTTTATTTAGTTATTTTATTGTTTCGTCATTTTTTATTAGTTTTTTAAATGTCTATGTAGTTTTTATTTTTTTATTTCTGTTTTAGTTGGTTAAGTAATTCAAGTTAAACCAAATAAAACGACTAGGTTTATTAAATATGTTTTTTTTTTTTTTACATTTTATTTAATTTAAAGTTTTATTTTCAAGTACGTCTTTTATATAGTTATTGTTAAAGTCCCCCTGTGGTGAAAGTCCAGCTTTTAATGTTGTTTATGTGTCTATATGGTGTTTTTAATATGCTTTCAGACAAACCATGTGTAAATTCATAAGTCGACAGCATTGCTGAGTATTTTCTCCTTAAAACTGCAGTGAACCAAAGACAGTCTCAAAAACACGGTTTGAAATCGCTGGTGTTTCTGACGTCACAAACTACCTTGTAACCAATCAGATCAACGTGTGATCGTCAACGAGTGGATCTCTGAGTGAGTGAGTGAGTGGAGGCGGGGCTCATTTACATATTCATAGAACCGCGA
>JAVALU010001543.1:57500-227500 GCA_030770095.1 Gila robusta | reverse complement strand
AAAGGGGCGGGACATTTCCCAAACACACTCAAAGCGCTCGACCAATCACAACAGCTGATCCAGCCGACCAATCAGAGCACAGTGTGCTTTTCAGGAGGAGGGGCTTCATAGAGACAGGAAGTAAACAGAGTGTTACTGACAGACTGGGAAGAGAGGAGCCGCAACAATGGAGAATATGAGGAAAATAATCAACATTCAAGCAGGAAAACCTGTTCCAGTAGAGACTGAAACAATATCAAGACTTTGTAAAAGGGCAGAAAAGGTCCTCTTTAGTAATATACAATATTTCACATTTTTGCAGCAATGTATTGTTGATAGTTCACCCCAAATTAAAGTTTAGAGATTTAATTAAGCATCAAATAATGATAAACCGAGAAGGTCATACATTTGAGCTTCCATGTTTATTAATGTATTAAAAATAAAATACAAAATGTACAACTTTTACGTACATCATGAGTCTGTATTTTTAGCTAAGCAGAATCATGAATGAGGGATTCATAATCTAACACCACATTTTGTATTTTAACGAACAGTACTTTTTATTAAATGTTTATCATGTGTCCTAGAAGTAATGAAGTAATATTTCATAATTTAACCCTATTTTGGCTTTGTTTAAATCCTGTATCAAATCATGACTGTATTGTTACAGCCGCTAACAAACGTCACTATTATCTGGCGTTCAGTATCTTCGCTCATGTTGACACACAGCCAAGCAAATAATGTGATGTCGTCCTGAAATACAGCAGCGATTTATTCATGGCCCACAGAAATCTAAAGGTCTCGTCTCTGCGCCGGTTTCTGCGGGTGTAATATAAATGTCCCGAGGCTTTGTGAATCAATGATTCCTCACCGTAGGTGCCGCCAGTCAAATTACTGAGGTGAAGGTTGCTAGGAGACCAAGGTACCCAGCTGGAACTGAGTGTGTGTGTGTGTGTGTGTGTGTTCAGGAACAATGGAGCAGGAACAGACAGGAGTCAGTATAAGAGAGTCTCTCATGATCACTTTTTTTTTTTAGCAATGTTAATGTTTTCATACTTCCAAACTCCCACTGTAAACAAACCTCATCCTCCCTTTACATAAAAACGTATAAAGATATTTAATATCAGAGTTATTATCGCTAACTAAAACTATTAAAGACATTTCTGTTAATTGAAATTAAGCTAAAATAAAATAAAATAAAATATAAATATAAATATTACTTGAAAAACTTCAATTAGCAGTAAAATTAACTGCAAATAAATAAAAAACAAAACTAAAATAAAAATAAACCTAAATAGCAATATCACAAAAACTAAAAACGAATAAAATGAGAGAAGAACATAATAAAAATACTAAAAATTGAACGTAAAATTGACAAAATAGCAAATTGAAAACTAATTCAAAATATTAATAAAACTATAATAATAATAATAAAATAAAAACTAAAACACTGACAGGTTATTAGTTAAAACTGAAATAAAAATACACCTAAATAGCATTATTATTAAAAAAAACTAAACTACCATAATAAAATGAGAGAAGCACATAAAATATATATTTTTTAAATGACTAAAAATGCAAAAATCAAAGCTAATTTAAAATACTAATAAAAAACTTTAATAATAAAAATTAAAATAACATTATCGTTAAAACCGAAGACTTAAAAAATAAATTATACCTAAATAGCAATTAATTACTTAAAAATTAAACTAAAATTAAAACTATCTATCTATCTATCTATCTATCTATCTATCTATCTATCTATCTATCTATCTATCTATCTATCCATATATCTATCTATCTATCTATCTATCTATATATATATATATATATATATATATATATATATATATACATACATATAACTAAAGGCTCATTCAAAATATTAATAAAACTAAAATAAAACTATGTATTTTATAATTTATATATATATATATATATATATATATATATATATATATATATATATATAAAACCTTTAAGGGCTTCCCATCATGGGATCATTTCATGTATTTAAGGTTTATTAATTTAGAATTTTAATTAAATTTTATAAATTAAACAGCTCAAACACTTTATAAGTAGAAAAGAAAAGACAAACTATCATGTAATAATTTAAGCCGTTTCTCCTTACATAGAAGCTTTAAAGGGTTCTTTAAACTCGACTCAAGAACCCTAGAGTTCTATATAGACCCCACTGAGTGAAGATAGAGTTCTATATAGAGATACATTTCTATTCAAAGCACCAGCGTCAGCAGAGAAAGCCTCACAACACAATCAATACAATCCAATCTCAGCGAGAGCCAGCCGTCGGGGATGGGCGTCGGGTTATCTTTGTTTCCTTCAGGCATTTACAACCTTCAGTGCTGGTGTGTGAAAAGCTCTCAATAAAGCGTGGCCATCATCTGCCCCCCCGCCGTCACACACACACACACACACTGACCCCTGCACCTCAGGACTTCCTCAGGCAAACACATCTGACCCATCCATCTCCAGCCCGACAGCCGATGGGAACGGCATTTACACCCCGGGCCAAGGGTGACGGGCTAAATAAAGAGGAGCGGGGCTGCGTGTCTGCGGCACAATGGCTGCACATTTCTCTCCGGAGTTATCGGAAAACTGCTGTGTAAATGTGTCACAGTCCACCTTCCCAAGAGTACAACCACTGGATGTGTGTGTGAAGATCATCTGCAGTGCTAAAACCTTCCGTGTCAGACGTCACAAGGACATTTAGACAACACAGGCGCATCGGAAAAACAAGATTCTACATACATCTCTACTCCAAAAACGTACCAATACATACAAATCAATGCAGTTTCCAGCTGAAATAAACACTAGAGGTAGTAAAACAGCAGCCATTTGTATTCATTTCCATGCAAACTGGGAAAATTATCGATTAATAAATACTTATTTTCACGCTGTTCCTTGTACAATACTATATTATGACCTCAAAAGACTTTTACAACAATAGTGTGTAACAAGGTTAGTTGTTCAGGGAAGGAGGAGGTGGGAAACGTTCAAACACACTTTAATGGGGTCCTATTACGCCCTTTTACAAAGTCTTGATTTTGTTTTTTGGGTGTAGAAGAATATGTTTTCAAGATTGATTGTTCAAAAAACACATTATTTTTCTCATATTTTACATTGTCACAGCTCCTCTCTCCCCAGTCTGGATTAAAGCATTGTTTTCGATAAAGCCCCTCCTTCTGGAATACGAAATGTGCTGTGATTGGTTAGCTGGCCCAGTGTGTTGTGATTGACAGCGCTTAGCGCGTGTTCAGGAAATGTCACACCCCTCCATAACCGCCAGTTCTACTCAGATGTAAAAATGAACAATGGCGTCAATTTCAAACCATTTTGAACCCAATTCAGACCCTGACAATGTTAACGAACGAGAGGATCGTGCTGAACAGATTTCAAGCACAGATTTCACAGGACGTTTCAGAGTGGTATATTTTTTAAATTTATTCTCTTATAGATACAATGTTATCCACCATTTATTAATATTTGTTGGAAAACTATGGAAATATAAACAGTAATCGATCACAAAATCGTGGATCATTTTCCTAAGGGGCGGTGAACAGTCTTACAAAAGCTCCAGTAAACACTACATCAATACTGTAATGTTCAATCTACAGGAACAGTGTTAAAAATACATTTTAACCTTTCGAAGTTCGTCAGCCTTAGGACAAACCTTTTCCAGGGTATAAAAAACAGCGACAACACTCTTCCTCTTCTCTAAAGAAAAGTTCAGGTTTCGTGATGTCACCAACCCGGGAAGTAGCTCGTTGTAGTCCTTAAAAATCCCAAACACAATCACAGACGTATCTGATGAGTGCGTGAGCACAACGGCCAATCAGAGGTGTTTGAGACTCCGCTCAACAGTGCTCAACGCATCACATTTTTAAAATTTCAGCACCGACTTGGTACCGAAGTCGGTACTTTTTGACAACTCTGTTCATTGGCAATCGCGCTCCAAGGCTTCGGCCCCGCCCTGCTTGCCACATAGTGCACGATTTGTAAACATTTGATGTTTGCATCACATGATCATCTCCATTTACTTGTCTTTTTTAAACATAGTAAATGTGCTCAGTAGTTCACCTGGCACAGCATCACTCTTGTGTACGAGTCCCATGAAACACAAGCTCAAAGAAGCTTTAAAATCGCATGGTTGCCTCAGCAAATGTGTTTTTATGTCACGTTTACTTTTGTTAACGCTAACAGTTCACTAGGGTTAAGTGTTTTCAAACACAATACAGCATTAACCTTTTAGCGCCACTCACCGGATATTTAAAGTCTGAACTGCTGCATTACGTACAACAACCGATGTAATAAAACATTGCCAGATTCATGTTCATCTGTTTCGGGTAAAACGGACATTGCACTTTGAAAGCGACGCAAAACGTGGATACGCAATGTGACAGGCACGTTTTTCCAGTGAGCTAGGGTTGTATTTAGAAGTAGTGAATCTGCTTTTCAGATGCACGAACACTTAGAATAGTCTGCAATGTTTTTAGCTGGTGTGATGGACAAGGTTTAAATAAGGTAACCGTGCTTCACACGCATCCCTGTGAGAACGATGTTGAGAAGGGTTAAGGATGAGTCAGGGAGCCGCTCAGGAATGCCTTTGTGTCGCTTGGCTAATATTTGCACATGGATTTGCCTTTTTCCTCTTTAGCTTTCAATGTTTGCAAAGGCGAATGAAAGGGCGAGAAGGCAACGGGCTACCGAGCAGCATGGGATGGGTAAAACTGAATAATTGGAGGGTAGACGTGGTGACATTTCTGAGAATGTGTTTGTCCGTCTCCCGTTAATTCACACATTCTTGCACTCGCATGAACATATAAAAGCATACAGGTTAATGCACCATCACACACTTCACTGACTCTTTGTTTCCCGTATGTTTTGAACCGCGGATGGTCTTTCTGAATATGAATTAGGCTGTTTTGTGGTGAAAGTGGTCCAATCCAGTGAGAGTCTGATGGTGTCTGAAGTAGAGCTCAGATAATAATAGGTGCCATTAGTGGAAAAGCAGAAATAACAGCATTCAAGCACTGAAAACGGCCGTGCAATTACATCAAAAGTCAATGATAATGCAATCTGCTCATATGAGCTCTGCTTCCAGGGCAAATCTGAGTGTCTGGATATCGTCAGTCACATGATCTACACCATCAAGGCTTTACCCGTCTCCGTTTGACTGTAATGTAGCCCGTTTACTGTGGATCAGCCCGACCGTGACAGCAACATTCACCATTCTCTTTGGTCATCTGGCTGTTGTGTCTCGCTGGGATTCCTCAGCCTTAATGCTCCAAACAGAGTCTCTAAATATTTGAAGACTTTCCTTTCTGTGTAATTAATATCACTCGAGCGTGTTGGCGGTTTGATCAAGGTTAAGTCTGTAAGACTTTCAGAGAAGTGGAACATTAGGACTAGCAAACTCATGTCCTTGTCCTCTCTCTAACACTTCAGAAGTAGGGCAGAATCACTCGTGTTTGCAGAGGGGAAACTGCAGCAAAATGGTCATTACCGAAAGCAGGGCTAACCGTACAATGATTCACAGAGACGTTTTTAATATTTGTTTTGTACATGAGATGCAAGTAACTTCTCTATTTGGTTGCCTACTTTTGTTATTTCTTATCGCAGTATTTGCTTTTTTGAGTCGAATGCATAAAAAGAAAACATAAGAAACATAAACAGTGGGAGGGGAAATAAGTATGAAGGATTGTTTCTGCCACGGAATTGAAAAAGAAAAATCATTAAAAAGGTAATTGCGACTTCATCTGACAATTTTACCCACAATTCCAAGTTCATATCTCGCAATTCTGACTTTTTCTCACATTGCTGACTTTTCTCTCGCAATTCTGACTTTGTCACATTTTTGCAATTGTGATTTGTCACAATTCTGACTTTTTTTTCTTGCAACTCTGACTTTCTTCTTTCATTTGTGAGTTTATCACAATTGTGACTTTTGTTCTCGCAATTGGGAGTTTATTCCTCGCAATTCGGACTTTACCATCACAATTTTGAATTTACATCTCGCAATTCTTACTTTTTTCTTACAGCTGTGAGTTTATATCTCACAATTCAGACTTTTTTCTCACAATTCTGACTTACTTGCAATTACTTTATAACTCGCAATTTTCAGATTTTCTCAGACTTATATCTTATAAACTTATTATATCTCAGAGATATGAAGTCGCAATTACCATTTTACTTTTTATTCCGTGGCAGAAACAAGCTTCCATAAATAAGAGATCAATAATATTGGTGTGAAATCACCTCTAGTTCTGTCACTTCTTCAGCATCCACTGATGCAGCCCTAGATCAGCCAGTCTCAAAGCAAACCTACAGAGAGCTGCTCTCGTTTCCAAACACAGTTTATTTATTAACCGAAGCTTCATCCGCCTCTCAAGTGTAGAAACTCAAAAACCACATTGCCACCGTGACTCCACTTCTCTGCTAGTCACTTATCTTTGCAGAATCAATGATGTGTTGGGAAGAATACTTCAAGGGATATTTCACTCATAAATCATTCTGTCATCCCTTACTCACCCTCAAGCCCTTCCAAACTTACAAGACAAACTTTCATTCATCTTCAGATCACAAATAAAGATATTTTTATTATTCTCTCATCATTTTTGTCCGCCTATTGAAAGTCAATTTCTCAATTAGGTAATGCTTTTGAATTTGCTCAAGTTAGCCAGGTTAGTGACATCAAATTCAAAGATATCCATTTTTTTCATGTGTAGTAATATATCTCAGAAAGCTACTAAACAGCACATAGGAACAGTATACATTGCCTTTTTGTGACTAAATATGTGTCTCTTTACCAAAATAAGCTGTAATCAATATACAAAATCATATCACTTTATTTCTCAAACCATGACTGTATATAAGCTGCAACCTATTTTTGGATACATATTAATATTTTTTTTTGCCTAAACATTAAGAACGTTGTGAAATGTTGATGAAGTTATGTGTGGGAAGATCAGTTCATATGACAGAAATCTCCCACCTGTCCTGGAGAACTGTTCATTTATGTAATATTTAGCAGATCATAGTCGATCTTTATAATATTTATTGTTCGGCAGTCCATGTAATATAGTTACTTTACATTCAAGCCATTTGTTCTAACAAGCTGTGAATCTGTAATGACTTTAACAGCTTAACAACTAATTTGACCTTAACACTTTAAGGTCAAATGAGTTAAACCTAACAGTTTAAACATTTGGTTAGGGTTAGGGTTAGGCTGAATGAAACGGACACAGAAATTAACACTGGCTGCAGGAATAAACATAATCCTTAAATTCATACAAAGTATCTTTGATCTACATTGATGTTTATTAACAAACAGACATTTAAACTATTTGGGCAAACAAGTGTCATGTATGGTATCCCTCAAGGTTCTGTCCTAGGACCGCCATTGTTTTTACTCTGAGAAATATAACACAGATTACACAAAATTAAACATATGTGACAGACCAGGTGAAGTGAACAGACTTCAGGATAATAAGCAAGACCAAAGAGCAACAGAAAATGAATGTCTGTATGTCATAAAACTCGTAAGCATTTACTTTGACCTGGTTTGTGCACATAAGTAACATCTGTAGAACAGCTTAATTTCACACAGGAAGAAACTCAAAGTTGAGGGGCATATTTTCTGAACATAAGAGAGTGGGGAATTTAAAACCCCTCAAATGTAATACTTTGATGGCAGGATGTTCCTCTGCATCAAGTGTTTCTGTAACAAATCATAAGTCAATGAAGCAGGCGTTCACAGACCAGCATATTCTACACAGATGTCACTCTGTGTCAGGAGTATAGAAGCTTGTTTACGCCACAGAATAAAACATTTTAAAAGATAATTGCAACTTTTTTTCTCACAATTGCGAGTTTATATCTCACAATTCTGCCTTTATTTCTCAGAACTGTGAGATATAAAGTCAGAATTGCAAGATATAAACTCACAATTGCAAGAAATAAACTCGCAATTCTGACTTTTCTTCTCGCAATTGCGAGTTTATATTTCGCAATTCTGACTTTATATCTACCAATTGAGCGTTATCAAGTCATAATTGCTAGATATAAACATGCAATTCGGAGAAAAAAAAGTCAGAGTTGCGAGTTTATTTCTCGCAATTGCGAGTTTATATCTAACAATTCTGACTTTATAACATGCATTTGAGACTTTATATCCCGCAATTCTGACTTTATATCACGCAATTTTTGTCACGCAAGACCAAAAGTCGCAATTATCTTTTTTATTTTTTACTCTGTGGATCCCCAAAAAGTACAAAAATTATCCAAAATTTTGGGGATTTTGTTATATCCTGTGAGAGCAAAGTCAGTAAGTTTTAGTCCAATGCCATAAAATGAACTAACATTTTTTCGGGGAAAAGAAAATTCTCTCTCAACATCAGGGATAAATAGGCTACCTTCTAACCATTGAAACATTAAAATATGTTCTCAAAACTTGCAAGAATCGCAAATAAAGGCGGTGATTCTCTGTGTTTGTTTGTGGGTGTGTCATGGAGTAACAAAGGATTGATTTCCCAAACAAAAAATGTTACACAAAAATAGCACTTAAATCCGATGGAACGTTTCCCAAATGCACTGTAATTAAAGTTGCATGCAAAAGTGTGAGTAAATTACCAAAACCGTAAGTCCATTATGTGCATCAATAAACACTGTTTCTCAGAGACAAATGGACACTTCTTAAATCATATTGATGCTTCTTAATCAATAAAAGGCCTTTGTACATTATTTAATTATTTCAGAGAATAAAAATGTGTTGGTAAAAAACACCCAATGTAAACAATAGCTGCTCCGCAGTGCCACATGATAGGTCTGATCTAATGGGGTTAGTAGAAATAGTTGACATGCGCTTACTTATAGTCAGTAGAAAGTATGTTGGTGGATCATCAAAATAAAGAGTTAGCAGATATTAAGAAAACAGCCTAGTAATGCTATAATGACTGCTAGTTGACATGTAGTTGCAAAGATACTTATAGTTAGTAGAATGTCTAAAGTGGACTATCAAAATAAAGTCTCTAAGTATCCATTAATTTGGCTCAGAGAATGTCAGATTTTTTTTTTATGTCAGCTAAAGTAGTCCAGAGTAGACAAATACATAAATATTGGCCATGATTTAATACAAAGTCACATGTATGTGTCAAATAGTTTCCTTCGGTGCTATTTAGGGTCCAGCTGACATATGCATGAACTGTGTTAACATGCCTTTTCTGGATCAGCTTCTGTATATCCATTTACAGACAAAACCAGAAGGTTGAGATCCGAAACGGGAATTTATATGACTGTTACAGTGACGCTCGTAAAGGTCATCAGAACTACATTGCAACAGAGTTTTACAATGACGTTCCTCAAACCAGATCCTTCATTACTTGCACTGTTTCTGGAAGCTGTGAGGCCTCAAGATGTTGAACTGGGGCCAAAACATGACTATAAAGGCTCTGTTACTGTTTAGCCTTGAGTGTTCGAGCTGCTTTGTCTGGAAACCTAATGGATGCACACAACAGAATTACAATGATGGGCATCATTGCTGACGCTGTATATCATAAAGTGATTTCATAAATAATCTGGTTTGAGGCTTGAAGCATTTTACACTTAATACATTAAAGGAGGAGTTCACTTCAGAATCACCTCCTGATAATTTACTCTCCCCACATCATCCAAGATGTTCATGTCTTTCGCTCTTCAGTGGAAAAGAAATGAAGGTTTTTGAGGAAAACACTCCAGGATTTTCTCCATATAGTGACTTCAATGGAGTCCAACGGGTCGAAGGTCCAAATGTGAGTTTCAGTGCAGCTTCAAAGTCTCGACACGATCCAGCCGAGGAATAAGAGTCTGATCTAGACAAACCAGCGCACATTTATAACAAAATAAACATTTATATACTTTTTAACCACAAAAATCGATATCTCGGCTGGATCGTGTCGAGACTTTGAAGCTGCACTGAAACTCACATTTGGACCTTCAACCCGTTGGACTCCATTGAAGTCACTATATGGAGAAAATCCTGGAGTGTTTTCTTTAAAAACTGACTGAAGAAAGAAAGACATGAACATCTTCGATAACGTGCGGGGGAGTAAATTATCAGAAGATTTTAATTCTGAAGAGAACTAATCTTTTAACTAATGAAAGAGTTAAAGTAGAGTTGGAAAGAGAGCACAATCACACAGTCCGACTTCTTCAGTGACACTAATCACATGTGATGGTCAAACCTGTCCTCTACAAGTCTTTGCTAGTCTTCATAATGAGGGCCTTGAAGGACGCGAGAGGGGGAAGAATGGGCTCCTAAATGGCGGAGGAGTTTCAGGACATGCCAGGCCTCATTGTGCCATTCTTTATCACGCCTGACCCAAAATCAAACATGCAGGTCCCCGATCTCCTTGGTGACATTGCGAGGCCTATCACTTGGAGACCGAGAACAATGGCAGCCTGGGAAAGCCCACGGCGCGAGGAACGGCCAGTGTCTTTCACTCACACAAGAGTGGCATTGCACTGACTTAGAAACACAAGCAGAAGAGAAGGCTCTTACTCATCTAACCCTGGATTCTCCTCTAAACCTCTTCATTTCTGTATAGTTTGCGCCTCAACAATTACTTCACAACCTTTTCTTAAAGAATAGCACTTGTTATTTATGCTATTTCAGTTTTCTAACAGCACACTGTCTTAGCAACTTTCATTTCAAATCCTTGTTTCTTTTTAAAAGCATGAAGCATATATAAACTGTAAGTAGTTGGCATGAGATATACAGTAGTCAACATTTGAAGTGGATCAAAAAAGTTCATCAAAGTTGTCCTAAGACAAGAATGGTATGGTTTAAAATTCATGTATAACTTTGATGAAAGGTTTTGATCCAATTCAAATGACTTTCCAGATAACAAGGAACATTTTCAGAACTTTCTGTTAAGATTCTCTTAAAGTTATGAAGATGCGCTTTTCAGTTATATTACATAAATGTTTGTTCAAAGTTATCTGGGCTTTAATAATATTCTCAAAATGTCAGCACAAAAACATTATTTATACATCGTTCATGGAACTTTTTCCTGAAATGTTTAAGTTGGACATGGTTTTTGAAATGTTTCTTGTTTCGGAACGTTGAGAGAACATTCAAAAGTAACGTTCCCATAATGTTTGCAAAACAGAACCTTTTTTCAATAAGCAAGAACGTTTTTAAAAACGTAATAAACTGGACATTGAACTGAACATTCCGAATTCTGTTTTCAGAACTTTCCCTTGTACATAAATAATCAAATTTAACCTAAAATCATTTTTTAAAAATATGAAAATACAAAAACATTCATGAAGAGTTTACACTTATAGTTAAACTAATTTTGTGCAAGTAACATTTGACAAATCATCTGTAAGAATCTCAGGTAGAAATTTAAAAACATTTTTTAAATAGATGTCTGAACTTCCTTCCAATAAAGTTAGTATTAAAGCAAAGATTACATTTTACATTTTTACCTTTTCAAAACTGTAAACAAGTGGTTTATACCTGTGTATCTTTTATATTGTAATACTGTCATGATTTTATGTTTGTCATGTTTGTAAAAAACATTTGTTGTGAAGCCAAAGACATTTATGCACATTATGGACAATATATATTATACTGAAACTGAATTCATCGTGTTCTTCTCGAGAAGCTTTTCCACTTCTTGCATCCTTTGTTCCCTAAAATCTGTCTAAAGCAATATGATAAACTGGCTGTGCACACAAGCTCTAATTACACAAAAATACACAATTAATGTAGCTGAAATAACACTACTAGTGTATTAACACTAAAATACACTTTATTTCAATAGTCCACATTACATATTATATTAATTATAGGTAACTTTGCAACTTCATGTCAACTATCTCTCATTACTTTGCAACTTCAAGTCAACTAACTTTACAAAGTCAAATACAGTCAAGTTGATCTTGAAAAACATCTGTCCAATGAGTTAAATTAACACATGTACATCGACTGAAAGAAGGTTTTTGAACTGAAGTAAGAATACGACTGTTCGACACCAAATCACAGAGTCATCTATGCAAATTAACCCATTTATAAAACGGACACAGATGTGATGGACACAGCAAGATGAGCAATCCTTTATTCCTCTAAAATTTCTGGGAAATTTCAACACTAACTTCCAAAAGAAAGAAACGAGAACAACAAATTCAAGCAGCAACAATTGCACAGTAACAAGTCCACTAACTATCTCTTCTGTATCTTTCATCCTTTTGATCTTTCATTCAAAAAATTCGCAAAAATCTAACCTTTCATTGAAGTAAAAGAATGGAAAGTGGGGGGTAAATCACATTATGAAATAAATGTTTTTCTCCAAAACACGCTGGCCATAATTATTGGCTCCCTGTTATTAAATACTTTTTGCAACCTCCTTTTGCCAAGAGAACAGCTCTTTCTCTTTTTTGAGTTTTCTTCTATAATGCCTGATGAGTTTGGAGAACAACTGACCTGAGATCAGAGACCGTTCCTCTTTACAGAATCTCTCCAGATCTGCAGATTCACAAGATCATGTTGGTGCTTCTCTTCAGTTCAGTGCACTCGTCTTCTATAGGGTTCAGGTCAGGGAACTGGGACGGTCATGGCAGAAGCTTCATTTTGTGCTCAGTTACACATTTTTGTGTTGATTTTGATGTTTGTTTTGGACCGTTGTCCTGATGGAAGATCCAACCACGGCTCATTATAAGATTTCTAGCAGAGGCCGTCAGGTTTAGATTTTTTATCTGCTGGTATTTGCTAGAATCCATAATACCATGTATCTGAACAAGATGTCCAGGACCTCCAGCAAAAAAATAGGCCCACAACATACAGAATAAGATCCAGCAGTATATTTAACCGTAGACATGGGGGACTTTTAATCCCTGTTTGCACCAAACACAGCTGCTGGGATTGCTGCCAAAAAGCCCCTTTTTTGATTCGTCTGACCACAGAATCCAGAATCCAGTCCCTTTTAAAGACCAAGTCGTGTCTGACAACTGAATATGCTAGAGTTTGTTTTTGGAGGAGCGAGGAGGATTTTTCTTGAAACCCTCCCAAACAACATGTCGGGAAGTAGGGGTTGTTTGGTTTTTGTTTTATAGGCTTTCTGACCCCAAGACTCAATCAATATCTGAATTCTTCATCTGTGATCCTTGGAGAGTCTTTGGCCACTCAGACTCTCCTCCTCATCGTGCATTAAGACGATATAGACACACGTCCTCTTCCTGGCAGATTCATAACATCTTTAGTTGATTGGAACTTCTTAATTATTGCCCTGATGGTCAAAATGGGGATTTTTAATTCTTTAGCTATTTTCTTACAGCCACTTTCTATTTTGTGATGCTCAACAATCTTTTAATGCACATCAGAACAATATTCTTTGGTTTTACTCATTGTGATGGATGATTAAGGGAATTTGGCCTTTGTGTTTCCTCATATTTAAACTCCTGTTTAAACTCCTGTGAAACAAGAAGTCATAGCTGGACAATTTCATGTTCCTAGTCACCCTGGGGTGTTAAAAAAGATAAATATTAATGGGAATATACTTCAGAGATATTTTACTTGTAAAAAATTCTAGGGGTGCCAATAATTGTGGCCAACGTGTTTTGGAGAAAAGCATTTATTTCATAATGTGATTTCCCCCCCACTTAAATTAAGTCCACCATTTGGCTTTGTCAGAAGATCATCAACAAAATCAGTGTAATGTAAATATTCAAATAACCTAACAAACAACAATAAATAAGGCCTAGTATTCAATATGTGTGTGTATGTACAGGTTTAAAGATCCTCCAAAAAATGTCATCACTATTCCTCACTAATATAGTGAAACCGTTTGGACTATATTAGGACCTCACTATCTGTAAATCCGGCCGAATTATGTTTCGATTTAAATCTAGTGTTTTGCACAGGTTTCTGTGAGGGTTATATTTAGAGGTCGGGTTAGGAAATAAAAAATATCAATAATCTGGTAGAAAAACAAAAGAAAAATATGAAATGTCTTCTCTAATATAGTGAAACAAACATGAGTGTGTTTTAGGGGTTGGTTTGATGAGGAGAGGATGAAGGAAGGACAGTTTTAGGCGATGCAGAGACTGTCCTTCATAAAACATCCAGTTTACACTTTATTTCAAATGGGAATACGCTTTCCACAAAGTCCCAGAAACGAACAAGTAGAAAAAAGCATTGAAAGAAGATATCCGGGAACCGTGTTGCTTATATGTTTGGTGACGCTCTTGGTTCGTTTGAGATGCCAATCAACACACCATGAATGTAGATGAGAGTTGGCGGCCAAAAAAGAGCTGTCAAGTCGGACAATTCGTACTTCTCGTAGTCATTCTACATAAGCAAATGCAAATATCGCATTCATCTTCTGGGTTCCTGAGTGAATGCATTTTAAGTGAATGTATTTTAAATAGTGCTGCTTTTGAATAAAGATGCATATGATGAACATTCCATTCTAGCTGTATTCATTCTGTTTTATCAACACTTGAATGTGGGCACGTTTCATAAAAATTTGAACAAAAAACGATTTTCGTGAGAAAATCACGCTTCGTCCGGATGGGATTAAGAGCGATTATGGAGTAGATCGAGAAAAACCCCCAAAGCTTCACAGTTGTCTCTGTTCATGGCTTCAGGGGAAAAAAAGCCGGAAATACTCATCTATGTCGAGGAAGCATTGTGTCATTAATGATGGAAAATCTTGTCAGTGGTGGGGAAAGAGATAATAGAGTTGTTAAAGTCCCCCTATAGTCAATAATTTTATCTTTTAAAACTCATCTTTGATCACCAAAATTACATATTTAAAAGTTTTTTCTTCATGTCTTAAAATATCTTGAATGTAACTCGACACCCTTGCCTCATTTAGTATTCGCGGTTCTATGAATATGCAAATGAGCCCCGCCTCCACTCACTCACTCACTCAGAGATCCACTCGTTGACGATCACACGTTGATCTGATTGGTTACAAGGTAGTTTGTGACGTCAGAAACACCAGCGATTTCAAACCGTGTTTTTGAGACTGTCTTTGGTTCACTGCAGTTTTAAGGAGAAAATACTCAGCAATGCTGTCGACTTATGAATTTACACATGGTTTGTCTTAAAGCATATTAAAAACACCACATAGACATATAAACAACATTAAAAGATGGATTTTCACCACTACAAACCCTTCTTTACCATTCCCATTGGATAAACCACACACGCTTTTTGCAATCAGTGCAAATCTACATACTAAACTGTAAAAACAGAGACGTGTTTGGAATGATTTTTATAATTGGAATCTTGCCATAATTTCTGCCATAAAGTCTCAGCCAAGAAAGCAGACTCAATCGTTTCTCAAGAATCTTTTACCTTTAGAGATTTCTGAAAGCGAGTCGCCCGTGGAAACTTTCCCCTGGATTCATTCCAGCTCTATATGAACAGTTTCTGAGTTTGAATAGCACACAATCTAACCTCTGCGAACACGTCTATCATCTCCGAGCCGCAGGGGATGTGAGCGCTTCAGGATCTTACATCACAATATCTGGACCAAACACATGCAGTCTGTTCGGGAGAATAGCAAGCGTTCTTCAGTCTCTGCTGTGCACTGAGTCGAAGCCACTAGTTTCCAGTGTAACTGGGCCAAGAACAAGGGCACGGTTATTCCAGCGCAGGGAAGATGTGTGTGTCTCTGCAGGGTTTACCTGGAGTCGCTGCCAGACTCACACACGCACTGAAACCACAGACTACAACACACTGCAGTGATACGCCATCAGAACATGCGAACAACCGTTCTTTACGCCGTCCACAAACACCTTGTTTTTCATGTTACGGTGTCGTTTTCTCTGGTATCTTGAGGTCTGACTCGAGAATGCTTGATATTAATGCTCTGTCAGCTCAGGGTTTGTGACTAAATCCAGTTTTTAATGTTGTTTATGTGTCTATGTGGTGTTTTTAATATGCTTTAACACAAACCATGTGTAAATTCATAGGGGTGTAAATATTAATCGATTCGTATCGATGCATCGATTATACAGCCGACGATTCGATGCATCGATGCGTCCGCAAGAGTATCGATTAATGTGTTTGTTTTGCCGCCTGTCTATTTTCAGCATCCGCTCATATGCGTACAAACGATTGTTGTTATGCACTGGGCTAACGTTAGTTAGTCACCGAACTAAACTGCCAGTGTGAAAGCACCCTCAGTCACTTAGTCGGCGAATTCCAAGCTAGCAGTTACTAACGTAAACAAACAGGCGCTAACGTGTACAAAAGGCTACTTCAACAGCTTACTTGAAAAGTCTAGGGTGCTTTCACACCAACTCGGAACGGGCACGGTTCGCATGAAAAATCGCTAATTATGTAAACGCTGTCTGTCATGCGGACCCGGGTGGGCACTGGGGTACCAAACCCGAGACTGCCTGGAGGAGGTGCGCTGAGTTCGGTTGCACTCGAATCGTGCCGCGGCTCGCGTGAATGTGAAAGCATCACGGACTCGGGTGCGTACTTGTTCAGAAAGTAAGTGACCTGCGCATGCTTTTTAGCTGATTATGATGTATTTAGTTAAATAAAACACATGTAAGGGATGAAAGTGTTGATAATTTACCTTGGATAAGAGCGAGAGTGAGTCTGCAGTGTCTTCGCACACACATAGCGCGTGGACTCAGGGCAACAAATTAATGGAAATCCACTGTCTCCTGCGTTTGCAAAAAGCCAAATGCGACACACACAGTAAACCGGTGTTGTTCACTCAGCTGTGCATAATAGCACTGTTGCCAACTATTTTCAAAGGAAAGTAGCTAACGCCTTCCCTAAAAGTCGCTAAATGTCGCTAGATGACGTCATACGCTAATTAGCATATTCATGACGTCATCGCGTCGTACGTTAAGCCGTCATCGCGTGCCTGCCTAATGTGTTTTCTCTCTAAATTCATGCTCACATTCTGTATTTTAATATAATATAATATAGCCAAATGTCCAATAAAGCTGTTCTCATTACCTATATTATTTTTGTCAGACAATAGAACAAGTAGCTATGATATAGTGAATTACTAAATTTGTTTATATGTGTAAAATTATCTGAATTGAGAGAGTTCGGGAACTGGATGAAAGCCCTGTGAGTGATAGTGAGTATTACAAAATAAGCACAAGAAAAGAAAGGAAATTAAAATGGTCAAACAAAACTCTTTAAAAATTAAAACAAAAGAGAAGCAGATAAGTGACAAGTCCGTGGAAAAACAAAAAAAAAACTGTTGCGCGCTCAACACATGAATGTGCTGCTGCTCGTCTCAGCCATTCACTGAACAGGGGAGACGCAGTTAGAGAGAGTGACGGCAGGGAGAAAGCAAGAGCTCGCGCTCGCAGAACAGTACTGGCAACATCTGGAGGTTACTGAGGTTTGTCTAAAAAGTCGCTAGATTTGTCGCTAGTCGCTTTTTAAAAAAAATGTCGCAAAAGGGGTCTGAAAAGTCGCTAAAAATAGCGACAAAGGCGCTAAGTTGGCAACACTGCATAATAGCACCAAATAAAATAAAAAAACACAATATATTGACCCGCGTTCTGTTTTCTATCATGCGTCGTGCACGTTTGCGATGACGTAAGATGCACGGAAACGCACCAGGATTCGATAGAATCAAGTTTTGAACTGTATGCAGTAACTGTTATATTTGCTGTTCTATTTGCAGTGCATTGAGCACAACATACACATTATGTGAATAGAATACTGTTCCTGTATTCTCAATAAAAGGCAAATTATAAACATTTTTGTTGATTTATTTGAAACTTAATAGATATCTTGTAAAAATATCGATTATTGAATCGTATCGAATCGAATCGAATCGTATCGCGGGGAATTCTGAAGTATCGAAAATAATCGAATCGTTGGCTTAAGAAATCGGTATCGTATCGAATCGTCATGTAGGCTCCGATTTACACCCCTATAAATTCATAAGTCGACAGCATTGCTGAGTATTTTCTCCTTAAAACTGCAGTGAACCAAAGACAGTCTCAAAAACACGGTTTGAAATCACTGGTGTTTCTGACGTCACAAACTACCTTGTAACCAATCAGATCAACGTGTGATCGTCAACCAGTGGATCTCTGAGTGAGTGAGTGAGTGGAGGCGGGGCTCATTTGCATATTCATAGAAACGCACATGCTAAATGAGGAAAGGGTGTCGAGTTACATTCAAGATATTTAAGACATGAAGAAATGTTTTCACAGGAAAAAAATCAGAAAAAAATGTAAAGGTACAAGACTGTGAACTTAATGACTTTAGTGAGGAAACTTATTTTTGTTCTGTTCTAGATTCACAAATGCTTTATCAATACACTGTAACAATTGTCATGAGTTCTTCTCTATATCAGTGTCAGTGTTTCTGAACTCCTGAAACGCCTCCATTGTATCTTGAGTTTCTCCCGGGAACGAACACGTCACAATATTCCTCATTATAATAATTAATATGCAGAATAAAGGGGCGGGGCCTGGTTGAGTTAGTTAGTAGTGTGTTAAACTGGTGGTTATGGTAAGGGGCGGGACATTTCCCAAACACACTCGAAGCGCTCGACCAATCACAACACACTGCTCCAGCCGACCAATCAGAGCACAGTGTGTTTTTCAGGAGGAGGGGCTTCATAGAGACAGGAAGTAAACAGAGCGTTACTGACAGACTGGGAAGAGAGGGGCCGCAACAATGGAGAATATGAGGAAAATAATCAACATTTGAGCATGGAAACCTGTTCTAGTAGAGCCTGAAAACAACATAAAGACTTTGGATATAATAGATCCTCTTTAAACACATTTACAAGACAGAAAAAACATCACTGTTGCCATAAATGTTTTTGAAAAGGCAGCTGAAAGAAAATATCTTGACTATATTAATGCAAGTGAATCTATGTAATGAATAATTTAAAAAGATTCACAAAAACCTTTATATAATCTAAAGCTTTTATTATGTATTTAAGTTTGTTTTTAATTCAAACTCCAAAATATAATTTTAATATCAGTTCAAAATAATCCAGTTCTCGGGCTTGTAGGAAATGGAGCAGTCTCTCGCTGAATACAGACGTCTACACCGCCAACAATCCTCAATCCTCACTTTCCCTCCAGATAACGGTGTAATGACTTCTGCGTGTCATATCCATCCATCATTTCTGGAGGTAGGTGTTTAACAGGACAGGTTATTATGAGAAAGAGCGTTTCTCCTTCTCTGAAACACTGAAACGTCACTCGGCTGACGGCTCTTCATTGTGAATATTTCACACAGCTTCTCCTGCCTATATGAATAATGGATGACAGCGAAATATAGAATCGCTTGTACATACATGGAGAATTCTGTCTGTGTTTGTCCTCTTTTCATCTCTCTCTCTCTCTCTCTCCCTGTTGTTCATTTCCACGTCCCACTCGTTCTGAATATTTCAGCATGTTTTTAAGCATGTCTCTTTGGCTTCCCTCAGAAGGGTTTGTGGAGTCTCTGAGGCGTAAATCATTAAAAAACACCAACAACATAAAGATCCACCTTGAACGCTGGAAACAGGAACAAAGATGATGATCAGACTCTGTGCTGAGAGCCAAGATCTGCCAGAAACTGATTTTGATTAAAAAATATATATACAAAATCGCTCTCATAAACAGCGCTGTGACTATACAGCAAATCGACACGCATCAATGAACTCGACGCTATTACAGCAACTGGATTCTCTTCAAGAAAAGGTTCATACACTAAACCTAAAGTTGATGTAAACGGCTTGAAATCTGCTCGTTTAGATGAAGTCTATGCATATTGTTCCCTTTATTTACATGGTTTCAAACTGTTACATGCTTTATCTGATGTTTTGTTCTTGTTCTTCTTCATTTATTTATATAGCACTGCTAAAAACACCGAGCTTGACCAAAGTGCACTGCCAAACAGATAGACTAAAAGATAGACTTTTTCTCTAAGCGCACACGGAAAGCAAAATGCTTATCACTTAAATGAATGGTATGAAGACAAAACAGCTTAAAAAGTCACACACAAACCTCCACATTTGGTCCATGAAACACGGCAACAGTGAACTAACTGCTCATTTTAAAGAGAGAATCATATTCTGATACGAGGAATCAAATTTCCCTTCATGTTTTGACATATTTGTTGTATTATGAAGACATAAATTAAGTCTCATGCACTGAACGGATCGTCTTTGATCATGTTTGTCACACGTCTCATGATTTGTCGTACAGATTATTGTAAAATATATTCAACAGTTTGGAGTCTGGGGTCAAAAATGTATTAAAAGTTACAGTAAAGAAATGTATAATGTTACAAAAGATTCTAGAATTCTAGAACGTTCTATTCATCAAAGAATCCTGAAACAAACTGTATCAAGGTTTCCACGAAAACATGAAGCAGCACGACTGTTTTCAACACTGATAATAAGCATAAATGTTTCTTGGATCATGTGACACTGAAGACTGGAGTAATGATGCTGAAAATTCAGGAATAAATTACACTTTACTATATATTCACATAGAAAACTGCTGATTTAAATCGTAACTTAAATCGTGCTTTTACTGCATTTCTGATCAAATAAACGCAGCCTTGATGAGCAGAACTTTTATTTCTTTTATCTTCTATTAGTCCAACTCTCTGCTATACTTGCAAGTACAACTAAAAATCGTAATATTAATAGTAAAACTGCATCAAAATACATCATTTCCAGAAAGTTGTTAGAAATTCAGAATAGTAAGTAAATGTTTGGTCATTTATTTCAGCATTGTTTAATAGACCATGATTTTCCATTTTTATCCAGCTTATTCCTGACGATCTTACGGTGTTATGAATTATGGCTGGCACTTCGGTTTGGGGAACTTCCATGAATCATTTTAAATCATAAGATTGTCCTACAAATAAAGCTGATCTGTGAGTGTGACTGGATGAGCTGACAGTTTCCCTTCATGATTTATTTTCAGACATCATGAAAATAACGTTATACTTGGTATTTTAACGTGACGTTATAACGAGAACATCTAAGGCAAGAGCTCTTTTCAGTCACTGCATTCTTTTCCTCATGATTATTATTTAGTTTTTTCCCTTTGCACTCCGCTGTAATAGTATGAAAAAGCTCAACATATACTGTACATTTGTGGTCTGTTCTCCCGATTTAATTTACGTTATATTCCATTAATAATTCACTGGAATGCACGAAGAATCTCTCGTTATTCTCCTCAAATTCTCACGTCTCTTTCCAGGTTTGTTTTCACAGGTAAATGCAATTTATAATCTGTCAAAATGACGGATATCACTTTGAAATAGTGTCACGTAATGCTGAAGTTAATGAACATTTTTGATTAAGGTAGCCTAACATAATTTTTTTTTTATTTAACCAAAGAATCGTGCTTTTGGGGTTATTTGGTCTGTTGAAAGTACCTTTTAAATTTCCTTTTAATGTTGGATGGTTGAAGGGTGAGTAGAATAATGTAATCTCATTGTGATACTTTTTTAACGTTTGTTAATTGCGTTCATAGAGCGAGTCTTTCACTGATTGTTTACAGCTTAACAGAAGTTACACACATAATTCACGCAAAGCGTCACGGAGCGCAGGAATACTGCGGATACTGTAAAGATATTTCTGGAGAGATCAGACATACAACATTAAATATATTATTTTGGTGATCTAAAGCCTCAGTCCAGACAAATATTAGTTACGAAAAAATGAAAAACATATAATCATTCCCTTGATCTGCACATAAGTTTGTAAGTGTATTCAGTGAACCTGAGCCATAAAGTGAAGCCTTGTGTGTCATCGTCATAAAGAATATTTCAAGCAGTTTGGCAATGATGATCATGGATAATGATCATTAAACTCAGCAATAATTCAGAATATTCATTCATAACAATATCACTGAGAAAGAAGAATCTTTTCCTTGCAAATCCAACTTTAGGCCCAAAACAATACAGACATTGAACTTGCTTAAATCCAATCTAACATGATGACAGAACAATCATTCATCCTTCCAGCAAAACCACTCACAATATAATCCCGATGTCAGACATGAAAACTCAGAGAACACGTCTGTGAATGTCAGGTATTGATCAGCTGGATTCTCACAGCACAATAACTGCTAAATCATTTTATTTTCCAAATGCTTAAAAGTGAATGTGGACTCATTGTGTGATTTTCCAAATGCATCATTGCAATTCCCTGAAACCCAAGGCAGAAACATCAGAAACGGGACTTACAGTCGCGAGAGAGCCGCGTTCTTCTGGAACAGGAGCTCTGGAAGCTGGTGGAGCTGGTTTCTGTTCAGACGTCTGTGAGAAAACAACACACACACACACACACACTCGTTCACAGACTGTAGGAACACATGTGATCAGAAAACTCATGTTGATGATGGAAAACTGACGATTCACTCGAACACTTGACATCAGTTACAACAGGAGAATAAGATGCTTTACACTAGACAAAGAAAACTTCCTGAAATATCCTGAAGAAACTATTTAAACCCGGGAATCTCTGCCTAATGCAAAAGATTATAGTAAATAAGTGAAACACATCTAGAGCTGACGGGAAGAATCGTGTTAGTCGGGAAGGATTATGATGTTCCTTCTGTTCATCAGGATCAGTGTTCATACGTTTCTTTAACAGTTCTCCATAACCGTAACCCAAAACACCACCGATTCTAGATTTCTGATGACTGTGGTGGTTAGGAGTGTAACTATATATCGCAATACAAAAATGCATCAATATTTAATGTATTGTGATGGTTCACCCAAAATAAAAATTACTGTGTGAGAAAAAATTCAAGTTTTTATAGTTTTAGTGTCAGTACTACATTAAACTGCTGTATATAATGTTGTATATAATGTATAATAAAGCAATGTGTGGATATTTGTGGGTCCTGATAATGCCAAATGTCTGTTACCAGTAAAAAGTGGCCTATTATTTAAAATATATGTAGTCAATGACAGAGTGAAAGCATATTAGTCTAAAATAATTCTGTATTTTCAGCTTCTGAATCATGAATATTTTTATTCTGGTGTCTCTATTGTCCGAAAGTCCAAGCTTATTCATTTTACACCCACAATGCAATATCAAATTTAGCATTTTAATCAACAGTACATTTTTTGTTAACCTTTTATCATATATATTGGAGTATCGCAATAATATCATATCGTGAGTTCAGTATCGTGATATGTATTATGAATTGTGACATGAGGGAATCGTTACACTCCTAGTATTAACGAAAACTAGTTTGGCAGTGCTGTTTAATAGCCGTACCTTATAGTGTTTATTCATCAGTGTTACTGATACTCTTACTGTGTGTGTGTGTGTGTGTGTGTGTGTGTGTGTGTTAAAGGTGCAGTAAGTGATTTCTGAGAAACGCACAGACCAAGCTCCACAACACACTTGTAGCCAATCAGCAGTAAGGGGCGTGTCCACCCGTTAGGGGGAGGGGCTTGTGTTGCATAACGTGTTTGTGGATTTAGGGGCGGGGCTATCAAGATGGAGGTGTGGTCCTGTCGGGCAAGAAGTGTTTGTTTTAGTGATTATCAACTGCATTTCTCAGAAATCACTTACTGCAGCTTTAATGAAAGTGTGACGGTGCTTATCTGTGTGTGTCAACCATTTTTGTGAAATAAATTAGCTTGGTTCAAATTCCTAAAAACTTGGGTACCAGCTTAATAACCATTGGGAAAATGTGGGTCCCACAGCCAAATAAAAGAAATAAGGTGATAATTAAAAATATTGAATATATTTTATTAAGAAAATTGTGGTTTATTGTTGTATAGAAAATATTGAGAACATTTCACTAATAAAACCAAGAGATACATTTTCCTGTTTTTTTAAGGAAACATGCACAGTTTTTTGAGGTTTGAATTAAGCTGATAAAATGAAGGGTAAAGGGCTATCCTATTAATTGTAAGAGAATTAGTTCAATTATGTGGTTTTATTTAGGGACACCATTGTTAGTTCCCAGCATGCTTTGCACATCACTGGAAATGGAGAGTAAATATTGAAATTAAGTGTATTTTTTTAAGTGTAAATATAATATAAGTGTATATGTTTTTTTAAGTAAATGGAAACATCTGTTAATGTTTAATGTTCAGTTATGTTTGACATTTGAAAGAGTTTCTATTATGTTGAAGTTTTGATCGTTACCATTGTGCAGAAGAGTAGGGCGTATGGTTATGTTGTGAATAACTGCATACAAATAAATGTATTAATACTCTGAAGTGTGTTGCTTTAATCATTGAGCAATAACTTTGCTATAATACTAGTGCAGTAAAAAGTTTGTTAACAACATACAGTTTCTTTTCATTATAAAATATAGCTCAAGGTCAAATATAAACAGGTTATTTCCATTCACTCTAATACACACACTTTAAAGAGTCAACTTAAAATAAAAAAGCATATTTCACTAAAAATGTTAAATTCATTGTGTCATAGACTAAATAATTTAGTTTTTTTTTACATGATTTATTCAGGTATTTTATTCAGATTCCATGAAAGAAATCAATTCCATTAAAAATATCATGTGTAATATAGTTAGCATCATTAGTTTTCAGTAAAGAGCACATGGCATGTTCTCCAGTAAGTGATAATGCAGTGGTGACACCTGTGTCTCCTGATAGAGGACTAGTGTTGAACACTCACAGTCTCTCCAGCTCTCTCATGTCATCGAACGCCCCTCGCTCCACCGTCACTATCTGGTTCTCCATCAGCTGCCTGTGCAGAAACACCACAGAAGATTATTACAGGGATCCTTCTCTCACCAATCACGAATCTCCGCATTCGCCGGCTGGGGTCGTGTCCTAAATATAGATTCTGGACCAAAAACGGTCAACGGTGAGCACCGTTCCCTTGCATTAAATGGAGAAAAATCCTGGAATGTTTCCATCTAAAAGCTTCATTTCTCTTGGGCCGAGGAAAGAAAGGCAAACACATCTTAGATGGCCTTGGGGTGAGTAAATAAACAGGACGCTTCTGTGTGAACTATTCCTTTAAAACGCCAGCAGATCTGAGGAGGAGTGTGCATGAAGACAGAAGAGAACGGGATTCATTATAACATGAGGAGATTTACAGTAGTAAATATACACAGAACTGAACCAAAACCTCGAAGTCTGGCTATAAACTGCTAAAATCCTCTTCATAGTGTTGATTTAAAGTGCTATTCGTGGCACTGTTTTTCAAATAATGGGTGAGTAGTTCACTTCATGCTTTAGTAAATCCCAAAATATTGATTGAAAATATCCCATTCTTGATGTAAGTTAGTTATACTGTATATTTGACCTACAGTATGAATGATGTAATATCTGTGAAGAGTTTTCCTTTGGAAAGCTGTAACGCAATATCAATATATTTGTCAGCCTATGATATTTTGTGGATGATTATCCCTTCAAAAATGTGCCAATCCTCATTGGCAAACACATCTATATTACAGTACACGCTTTTGCAACAAACAAACTAAATTGCAACACTTTACAGTAAGTTTCTATTTGTTAACATTATTATTTCACATGATCTAATAATGAAACAATATTAATTTCAAAAATTACCAAAACATTATTAAAATGTGTTGTATATGAGCTAATGTGAACCGACATTTATCAGTTAAATAACGTTAAAAAGATTATTGAATAGTTTAATGAATGTATTGCTCGTTGTTAATGCATTGACTAATGTTAAATAATGGGACCTTATTGTAAAATGCACAACAACCAGAGTTATGCGATAAGATGATTATCACATATTTAGTATATACAAAATATGAAGTATGTATAAATGCAGAACTCACAAAACTCGAAGATACTTGAGTCCAGAAAAATCATTTCTGTTGATGCGAGTGAGGTTGTTTCCATTCAGTTCCCTAGAAAAAGAAACAAGAGTTATGGGTAAGTTTATTTTCAATCCAGGTATGGATAGAGCATTGCTGTAATTTATTTTATTTTGCTCAACAAGTGTCATAAACCAGACACAATATACACATACACATACAGCCACTAACTGTACAAAACCTGCTGGATAAATTGCAGCTGAAAAATACTGTGTGGGTTCTTCGCAAATGTCTGCTCATTATTGGGAACATGTGTTTCTTTTTTGTTGTAAACCTCGTCCCCAATCACTGAGAGAAACACACACACACAAATCTCCCATGAATACTGGATAGAAAGTCATGCACTTTGCATTGGTTGTAATGAGCACTCGTGGGAGCCAGCGCACGGAGACGGGAGATTGCAGACAGATGTTAGCACAGGTGCACAGAAATAAAGCACTGCGATTCATCACACACGTGTAGATGCTCTGCGTATTACTGTTGTGTAGATCAGTGTTTCTGAGATCCAGTCTGCGCTTGAAGAATTTGGAGACAAATGTTCTTAAGAGAAACTCGACAAGAAAATATCAATAACACTCTATTTCTTTGCATGTCAACTAGCAGTCATTATAGTATTACTAGACTGTTTTCTTAATATCTGCTAACTCTTTATTTACGGAACAAAAATATATGGGAATACATTGCAAAATAATGCGATATATTACATAATACGTTTCCATAGATGGGAAACTTGTGCTTATATTTTTCAATATACTGCAATATATGCATTGGCTCTGTATGACTATATATATACTGTAGTGTAGTTCAGTCTTTCTGAGATTGAATCTGCGCTTATGTTCTTTACAGAATGTCTACAAGAAAATATTGGTAACACTATATTTCTTTGCAACTACATGTCCACTTGTAGTCATTATAATATCTGATGCTCCAGACTTTCTACCGTCTACAAGTAAGTTTGCAACTACATGTCCACTTATTCTCCTAACCCTAACAGTACTAATACTCTAACGAGAGTTAGTTGACATGTAGTTACAAAGTTACTTATAGTTAGTTAGTAGTATAAAGTCTATATTGGACTCATAATATAAAGTATAAGCAAAATATCAACCTAAGTGCATCTGAAAATGACATGTAAAAGAACGGTCTCATGTCTCAAACTCAGCAATGTCTTACAGTATAACGAACCAATTAACTTTCCTCAGTGTACTTGTCTACTTGAACTGAACACCTGACGGTCACGTCTTCATCCACCAGAACATGAGCTCAGGAGTTTCCAAACCAGCAAACACACATCAGTTTTCAGATGAGGTCTTTCAGTGATCAAACCACATCATAAATTAATAATGATCCACCAAGGACACTCTTAAAAATAACGATTCTTTATTGGCGTTGATGGTTCGTTAAAAACCTTTAACATTCATGGAAACTCTTAAGTGCACAAAAGGTTATTAAGATTATTAAAATGTTCTTCACACTAAAAAAAACATAGTTCTGTAAAGAACGGATCACTGAAAGGTTCTTTAGGGAACCAAAAATAATGATTCTTTGTCATCGCTGTTCAAGAACCCTTTTGGAACCTTTAGTTTTTAAAGAGTGTAAAAACTGTATGGATGATGGGAAGATTGTTATACTGGATTTTGCTTGTTTGTATTCTGTGCCTCAGAAAGGTGTGTATGCATTTACAACACAAAAACAATTCCAAAAAATAAAAATAATACTAATAAAAAACAGCTTAGGAGATACATGCAGATTAACAAACAAAGATACTTTAGTTCACTAGGAGAATAGGGAATAATCGGACTGAACAGAACAAGGAATATATATACACACACACACACACACACACACACACACAGAGTTACTAAACAGGAAACAGGAGACTCGAACTCGGGTCTCCCGAAGCACAACGGCGGTTTTTATCTTAATCTCAATGTCGATGCACTTGTTCACAATGCTATCGGCGCCAACAACAGGATAATTTTATTCAGCACAATCTCTTCATTCACTGAAGCGTCCAGGTCTCACTCAGTCACCATTATATGTTCGGTCTAAAACGCTAAAACTGCTCTCGTATTTTACCGCAGGACAGCAAATGTGAGCAAATTTCTGTCATCTTTGCAGAACTGTGTTATGAAGAGTGTGTGAAGTAACATATTTTAGCAAATGTGTGAAAGTGAACCGCACATAACAGGCACAATACTGGTATAAACATGAATATCTATGGGTTCAATATGCGTCACATGACTAAACGTACATTATCGTTTTTAAATACCTCTGTTTAGACAGTCCACACTATAACACGAAAACTGCATTTTCAAATTTATCCACTTTGGAGAGTGTTTTCAAAAAGCTTAGTTTTCATTAATAAAAACGCTGACTCAGTGTGGAGGGAAGGACAAAACGGAGAGAAAAAGATGCGTTTTCAAACAAAAACGTATTAGTCTGGACAAGGCCTAAGGGGCCTTTTACACAACACTGTTTTAACTGAACACGGAAAGCTTTTTATGCATTTTGGCAGTTACATATATATATATATATATATATATATATATAGAGAGAGAGAGAGAGAGAGAGAGAGATTTCATATTTCTTTTGTTGTTGATGTCAAAGGTTGTGCATCCATGACTTTGTAGAAGCTTTCCAAATTAGACTAAAGCATCTAAACACCAGCTGTAATCAGCCAAACGCTCCAAAGGTTTTAGAACATCGTCAATAAACTCTAAAGTCATGCACTGTACAAATGTGCACCTAAATGCCTAAAAAGTGAAACTATTTAACCATAAGTGCTCTCCATAATAATCCCTTACTCACAGGTCACTATGAGAAGGGTTTGTTGTCTGAAGAAGAGCAGCTTAAACGACTAACATTAGTTTTTATCTTAATCTCTACTCAGTTCGTTTCTAAACCCTTGTCTCTTGCACTGTAGAGAAGCAAGTCTGTTATTTATAAAGCCATTTAAAACTACAATGTAGACCAAATTTCTGAAAATGAAAGAAAAATAAGTGTATCTAACCCTTTTTATTTATAGTAACCAAAATTCTATTCACACTTTTTACATTTATAAAACATGAAAGTTATTTTAATCAAAATATTTTCGTTTTAGCATTATTAGTGTTGTGGATGGATTCCTTTGAACTTGCCCTTTTTTTAGAAATATGAAATTACTTAAAGTAACATTAAAGTAATGTGTGTGAATCATCAAGCACAGCTGAGTATGTTCTAACGAACACGGTAAAACATAAAGCTCATTACAGCTCGCTCAGACTGCTAAAACCTGACTGTGATGTGAGTTTAAAGAGCAAACTCTACTCCTGGCAAAGTGCCACAACCCTTTCTGCCATAACACAGTTGAGTTAGGGGGAACCACCACTCATTAACCAGCTAATGAATTAAAAGAGAAAAGGCAGATTCCAGGGAAACGCTTTGATGCTGTAAAGCAGGGCTTGGTGGGCCAGTTATGCAGCTTTAATGAGTCTGATCCATCAAGAAGCCGATGCAAGTCATAGAGTTGCAAACGCAAGGTCAAGAAGAGGTTAATCAATGAGGGTTAATAAACAGCTCCTTACCCTGCTGTCATTAGATTATTTCCATTATTATTTATCATAATGTTAGCATTATGATAATAGGCCAATCTTGGCCCGAATAGGCCAATCTTGTTTATCATTTCCCCACTGCTTAATTAGACTTGATGAGCATTTAAATTGGAGGAAGCCAAAGCATTTAAACATGCTGTTTCAAACACACACCGGGCTTCTGTTTGCTCCTGCATCTGAAGGGCGTTTGTTTTGGCACGTTTTCTCTCTTAGTTTGGTTCATTGAGCCATATACTGTATGAATCCACACTCACATCCGCACCATATTTAGTGTATTAACAAATTTTGTAAAAGCGAACTGAACCAAAAAGAAATTGTACATTGTGGACTATTTTAATCCCTGTTTCGGGAACAAAGCAAACGATGTAAAGGTCTGAAAACGCTAGGTTTAAAATATTTAAGAACTACCACTTTAAAGTCCCCCTGTAGTCAATCATTTTATCCCCTAAAACTCATCTTTGATCACCAAAATGACATATTTAGACGTTTTTTCCTTGAAAAAACATCTTCATGTCTTAAAATATCTTGAATGTAACTCGACACCCTTGCCTCATTTAGTATTCGCGGTTCTATGAATATGCAAATGAGCCCCGCCTCCACTCACTCACTCACTCAGAGATCCACTCGTTGACGATCACACGTTGATCTGATTGGTTACAAGGTAGTTTGTGACGTCAGAAACACCAGCGATTTCAAAGCTTGTTTTTGAGACTGTCTTTGGTTCACTGCAGTTTTAAGCAGAAAATACTCAGCAATGCTGTCGACTTATGAATTTACACATGGTTTGTCTTAAAGCATATTAAAAACACCACAGACACATAAACAACATTAAAACCTTGATCATCTTTAATTTTCACTTTAACATAAACATACTCATCTGTACTGCTATGTGACTGTCATTACAAAGAGCTCTAAAAGCTCTACATTCACAAGCTAATCTTATATTGGTTTTTATGAGATTTATCACTGGGATCCAGCAGCAGAGCCTATAGTGTTTCTCGCTCTGAGCTGCCGTCCACTTTCCAGACAATCAATAAGCAATCAGTGGAAGCTCACAGGGACATTTGGCCTGCGTGAGGAATTCTTGAGTACACCCGAGCTGGAGTTCACAGCGCGAGCGGCCCGATCCTCCAAGTTTAAAGAGAATTCTCAATCAGATCATCATCAGCGGCGTTTGATCTCCGGCTCAGCGGCTTCCGGAGCCGGTATAAATAGATGCACTAGCATAGATAAATTAAGAAGGGTCGAGTCTCTGGACGTCTGAAGATGAACGCCGGGTACATACGAAATGACTGAGATTATTCATTTAAAGAACAGAGAGCCTCAGAGCGCATTAAATAATCTGTCTGCTTTAAACAGTTACGCTGGACGCATGATATCTGCACATCAGAGAGCAGAGAAGGGGGCGTTTACTTTTGCAGTGAGCGACTCTATCCACTACTAACTTCAGATGCATAGTCTTTATAGGGGTCCTATAATGCCCTTTTCATTAATGTCAAATAAGTCTCTGATGTCCCCAGAGTGTGTATGTGAAGCTTTAGCTAAAAATAACTCACAGATATTTTTTACAGCATGTTAAAATTGTCACTTTTGAGGGTGAGCAAAAACGTGTGTCCCTTTAAATGCAAATGAGCTGCTTCTCCCGGCACAGGGGGCGGAGCTTCAAGAGCTTTCGTGTGTGCATTCAACATTTCAAATCTTTTAGCCTTTTATGTTCAAACCGGAGTCAGAAAGATGGAGAGACTCTAGAAGTGACAACATGTAGAAGCAACAGGACATTTCTGAGTGATTAGTTGATGAATTTATGCAGCTGATGTGGAGTTAACTATCTTACAGTCATTGATTAGCATATTCTGTCATGATAATCTATAAATCACGTTCCAGGGGGGCAGGGTTTATGTAAATTTTAGGGTTAGTGATGTCACTAACCCGGAAGGAAGCTTGTTGTAGTTCCTACCAACCGTTTGTTGTAGTCCTTAAAAAGTGATTTCTGTACAAGAGAATATCTCTCTTTGCTCTGAACTTTGAGTGTCGTAACTTTGCAGATGCTGTTTATGCTCAAACACCAACATTACACACTAACTAAAGTTAGAAAAGTGAAATCATAATCAAGGACCCTATTAAAAACGTTTGCGTAAGGCAGATTCTCAGGCAGAAGCACAGAGAATGTTGTTCTGTGAGCGAGTGTGTCAGGTCTGAACTGTGGGTTAATGGGGAAAGCTGGGAGAAATGGGAGGGGGGGTGATTTTCACACTTACTGAACACACAGTCATTACAGAATCCATCAAAGACATCCTGAAGCCTGGATGTGATAGAAATGCCCTTTGACAAGTGCAAAGAGATTGGTTTTGTTCATCCACCCCCAATGATCAGTCTGGAGACGGCAGAGACTCGAGTACACATTCACTCCTAAGATCTCAGACTGGAGATGGCAGAGACTCGAGTACACACTCACTCCTAAGATCTCAGACTGGAGACAGCAGAGACTCGAGTACACACTCACTCCTAAGATCTCAGTCTGGAGATGGCAGAGACTCGAGTACACACTCACTCCTAAGATCTCAGTCTGGAGATGGCAGAGTATCGAGTACACACTCACTCCTAAGATCTCAGTCTGGAGATGGCAGAGACTCGAGTACACACTCACTCCTAAGATCTCAGACTGGAGACAGCAGAGACTCGAGTACACACTCACTCCTAAGATCTCAGACTGGAGACGGCAGAGACTCGAGTACACACTCACTCCTAAGATCTCAGTCTGGAGATGGCAGAGTATCGAGTACACACTCACTCCTAAGATCTCAGTCTGGAGATGGCAGAGACTCGAGTACACACTCACTCCTAAGATCTCAGACTGGAGACAGCAGAGACTCAAGTACACACTCACTCCTAAGATCTCAGTCTGGAGATGGCAGAGTATCGAGTACACACTCACTCCTAAGATCTCAGTCTGGAGATGGCAGAGACTCGGGTACACACTCACTCCTAAGATCTCAGACTGGAGACGGCAGAGACTCGAGTACACACTCACTCCTAAGATCTCAGTCTGGAGACGGCAGAGACTCGAGTACACACTCACTCCTAAGATCTCAGTCTGGAGATGGCAGAGTATCGAGTACACACTCACTCCTAAGATCTCAGTCTGGAGACGGCAGAGACTCGAGTACACACTCACTCCTAAGATCTCAGTCTGGAGACGGCAGAGACTCGAGTACACACTCACTCCTAAGATCTCAGTCTGGAGACGGCAGAGACTCGAGTACACACTCACTGCTAAGATCTCAGTCTGGAGACGGCAGAGACTCGAGTACACACTCACTCCTAAGATCTCAGCCTGGAGACGGCAGAGACTCGAGTACACACTCACTCCTTAGATCTCAGTCTGGAGACGGCAGAGACTCGAGTACACACTCACTCCTAAGATCTCAGTCTGGAGACGGCAGAGACTCGAGTACACACTCACTCCTAAGATCTCAGTCTGGAGACGGCAGAGACTCGAGTACACACTCACTCCTAAGATCTCAGTCTGGAGACGGCAGAGACTCGAGTACCCACTCACTCCTAAGATCTCAGTCTGGAGACGGCAGAGACTCGAGTACACACTCACTCCTAAGATCTCAGTCTGGAGACGGCAGAGACTCGAGTACACACTCACTCCTAAGATCTCAGTCTGGAGACGGCAGAGACTCGAGTACACACTCACTGCTAAGATCTCAGTCTGGAGACGGCAGAGACTCGAGTACACACTCACTCCTAAGATCTCAGTCTGGAGACGGCAGAGACTCGAGTACACACTCACTCCTAAGATCTCAGTCTGGAGACGGCAGAGACTCGAGTACACACTCACTCCTAAGATCTCAGACTGGAGACGGCAGAGACTCGAGTACACACTCACTCCTAAGATCTCAGTCTGGAGACGGCAGAGACTCGAGTACACACTCACACCTAAGATCTCAGTCTGGAGACGGCAGAGACTCGAGTACACACTCACTCCTAAGATCTCCGACTGGAGACGGCAGAGACTCGAGTACACACTCACTCCTAAGATCTCCGACTGGAGACGGCAGAGACTCGAGTACACACTCACTCCTAAGATCTCAGTCTGGAGATGGCAGAGACTCGAGTACACAATCACTCCTAAGATCTCAGACTGGAGACGGCAGAGACTCGAGTACACACTCACTCCTAAGATCTCAGACTGGAGACGGCAGAGACTCGAGTACACACTCACTCCTAAGATCTCAGACTGGAGACGGCAGAGACTCGAGTACACACTCACTCCTAAGATCTCAGACTGGAGACGGCAGAGACTCGAGTACACACTCACTGCTAAGATCTCAGTCTGGAGACGGCAGAGACTCGAGTACACACTCACTCCTAAGATCTCAGACTGGAGACGGCAGAGACTCGAGTACACACTCACTCCTAAGATCTCAGTCTGGAGACGGCAGAGACTCGAGTACACACTCACTGCTAAGATCTCAGTCTGGAGACGGCAGAGACTCGAGTACACACTCACTCCTAAGATCTCAGTCTGGAGACGGCAGAGACTCGAGTACACACTCACTCCTAAGATCTCAGTCTGGAGACGGCAGAGACTCGAGTACACACTCACTCCTAAGATCTCAGTCTGGAGACGGCAGAGACTCGAGTACACACTCACTCCTAAGATCTCAGTCTGGAGACGGCAGAGACTCGAGTACACACTCACTCCTAAGATCTCAGTCTGGAGACGGCAGAGACTCGAGTACACACTCACTCCTAAGATCTCAGTCTGGAGACGGCAGAGACTCGAGTACACACTCACTCCTAAGATCTCAGTCTGGAGACGGCAGAGACTCGAGTACACACTCACTCCTAAGATCTCAGTCTGGAGACGGCAGAGACTCGAGTACACACTCACTCCTAAGATCTCAGACTGGAGACGGCAGAGACTCGAGTACACACTCACTGCTAAGATCTCAGACTGGAGACGGCAGAGACTCGAGTACACACTCACTGCTAAGATCTCAGACTGGATACGATTGTGTGGAAGTGAAGTTCGAAACAATAAACCACTGATAGCAAACTCTCCTACCGCTGATGTAGTTCGGATATAATATTAAACTAGCTGGGGCTTGAAATTCAATTTAAAACATGAATTCCTTCTAATCTCAAGGTGGTTCTGACATGTATAATTCATCAGAGACTTCCTCATTCAATTCAATTCACACTTATTTGTATAGCGCTTTTCACAATACACATCATTTCAAAGCAGCTTTGCAGATAATGCATGAGTCCACATTACAATTTAGAGTGATCTGTTATCAGAGGAAACTGTCTAAGTTATGTATTTCAGAAATGTACATATACAAAACACAAAGTTAGATATAAATGTATAAACAATTCAATAATTTATGCAAACAATGTAATAATTTAAGGCAGAAACAATGAGCTCATTGAAGTAATAATACTTGTTTGTTATCAAATGATTATTTGCAGAACTATAAAGAGCGAGCTGAAGGAGTGATATTAGAAAAGTTGAGTAGGTTTTACTAAATTTTATATCGTTGATACCTACACTTTAATTTCTACAAGCTTCAGTTGAGTACTAGCCTAATATAGGATTTACTTTGTTTTTTGAATTCTTGCCTGAACTAACTTTTTCATGTAAAAATTGCATTTTTTTTCTGTAGCATTTACTTCACAACAGAATAATTTTCATCAGTGTATAATATTAAACTAGCTGATTTAAAACATGAATTCCTTAAAATCTCAAGGCTGTTCTGACATGTATAATTCATCTGAGACTTCCTCATTTAATTCAATTCAATTCACATTTATTTGTATAGCGCTTTTCACAATACACATCATTTCAAAGCAGCTTCACAGAAAATGCACGAGTCCACATTACAATTTAGAGTAATCTGGTATCAGAGGACACTGTCTAAGTTATGCATTTCAGAAATGTACATATACAAATCACACAGTTAGATATAAATGTATAAACAATTCAATAATTTATGCAAAAAAATGCATTTAAACAATGTAATAATTTAAGGCAGAAACAATGAGCTCATTGAAGTAATGAATACTTGTTTGTTAACAATTGATTATTTGCAGAACTATTGCATTTTAGAGAATGACAATACAACTCTATATAAAGCAATCGTGGGATTTACATCAAAATGTATTGTCTGATGTTAAAAAGTATGTTTATTACGTAACCTTCTCCCTTTACATTTTTTAGTCAGTTTAAGCATAATTCATGCAATTTTATAATATTTATTTAAAGAATTAAAAGAGCAGTTTCGTGTTTATCCTTGTATTGTTCAACTGCCGGATACTGATATGGGATTTAGAAAGTAATTAATTAATAAGTAATTAAATACTTTTTAGAGAAAGTAATTAGTACAGTAATCTAATTACACTGTTGAAGATGTAATTAGTAACTAGTAATTAATTACTTTTTTAGAGTAAAGGTTCTTGCACACTCGGAAATTATGCACGTTAAAAAATAAATACGACCTCACGTTGTGTCAATCACGTTTACACACTCCCTGCGAAACTTTCATCCGTCATAAAAAAAAAATGGGATCGGGTTTGATTTTACGCATCCGTAGCAAGCATTTCGAGAGGTTTTTAACCTTTTAACCTTTTAACCGCCACCGAATGACGAATACGAAAAAATGCATACGAAAACTTCAGACTCAGTGTGCAAGAACCTTAACTTACCCAACACTGGAAGTAATGAATACTTGTTTGTGCACGAATGATTATTTGCAGAACTACAGAGAATGAGTAAACCCCATGCGCAGAGATCATCTCTGAACGTGACTGCGGGAAGAGTGAAGGAGAAGGGAAAGTTCGGAAGAGCGAGAGCTGAAGGAGGGATATAGGAAGTTTCTCCTCATGTCAACATCACGTCTGACTGTACCTGTCCAGGACGGCAGTGTCTCATTCAGCTATTGTTCTCATTGAATTCCTCCCGGTAATGATGCACACACACACACACACACCCCCTCCTCCCCAACACCTACACACACAGATGGACGTGAAGTGTGTACTCACAGCCTCTCAGCGTTTCGGGGGATGTTCCTGGGCATGGTTCTGAGCCCGAGCCCGTGGCAGTCCACAGTGGTGCCGCTGCACGTGCAGAGCGCCGGACACGCCACGGCCGCCTCACACACCAGCAGGATCCACACACACACCTCCACCAGCCTCGCAGAGTATACGTATCCTCCTCTCATGATCTCTGAGACCGTTTCCAGAGGAAGAAAAAAAGCGTCTGCTTCACTTTCCGCACAAACTCTCCTTTTCCTCCTCTTCTTGGAGGAGTTGCTTGGTCGCTTGTGTGCGTAACGCGCTCCACGACTAAAGAAAGGGGATACGGGGAACAAAAAATCTCTATCCTCTCTTCACACACACACGGCAGTAATCCATCACAAGGATCTACAAATAGCAGTTCCCGGACTCCTCCCACACTCTCTCTCTCTCTCTCTCGCACCCCTCCCTATCCTCGCTCGCCCCCACCCCTGGCAGAACCTTAAACTCCCCTATCTCTCTCTCTCTCTCTCTCTCTCTCTCTCTCTCTCTCTCGCACCCCTCCCTATCCTCGCTCGCCCCCACCCATGGCAGAACCCCTAACTCCCCAATCTCTCTCTCTCTCTCTCTCAGACGGCACATGGCACGCCGCCGCCCGTCCTCAGGCAAAGGCCCCTGTGAAGAGAGGGGTCCGAACCCCCACGGCCCTCCCCTCCCCAAAACAGCCCAGTATAATCATGCTTCGGGATGGGGGAAGGTTAGCAATGCAGAGAGCAAAATGACACAGCCTTTGTGGAAAGCATGTGGACTTTTTTTTGTCGCTTGACTTCTTTATTGAAATCCAAACCTTGGCTGAAGAGAGCAAGAGAAAAAAATCTGAATCTTGTTTGTTTGCACAGTCATTTCTCTGCCTCTGATGATGACGTAGATTGTCTCGGCATTGTACTTTGATTGAAGTTTTCTCATGTTTTTTCTCATTCTCAAATTTTATCACATTAACTATTCAACAGCCATTCTTTTTGAGAAAGTCATAGTTAATTAAATGGTGTTTTGCAACATTAAACTTGGAATGCAATATCCAGCATTTCACAGACACCAGCAAAAAGTCTAATAGTGGATATCAGTGAGTAACAATGAAAATATGCCTTCACCACAGTGAATATGAATTCATACAATGTTTACAAACAAAACCATGCAAATTAAAATATATATAGAGCATTAAGCATGTTAAAAGGTCATGCATTCCAACCATGTTTTTGTATTGGGTTTTATTGGTGTTCTTGTGCGCAGCCAAAATTTTTTACAGTGCACAGATGATTAAACATAATGACAGTGTTGCGTATCCTTCCAGTGTAAAGTGTCAGCAACAATAACAATGTGTCCGTCTTAATGGAAGGTTTTCTGGACAAAAGGATATGCTGAAAAGACTTCTCCACACTTGGCATCTGATTTACTTCACACACATTCCTCCACTGCTCCTCCTTGTGGATAAAATTACATGGCAAAAGTTTGTTACATGCATTTCTCTATACTAACTCTAACTCAAAATAAGCCGCTAGACAATGACGTCCACCTGATTTCATTTAATCTAAAACCACCAAAACGCCTCGGTTACGACTGTAACCTCAGTTCCCTGAAGAGGGAACAAGACGTTGCATCGATTGACGCTGTGGGAACGCTCTGCGTTATTCCGTTGTGAAGCGCAAATGAAATCAGTCCAATAGTATGACGCGACATCAGAGGCGGGTGAAGCCAACCAGGAAACTATAAAGCCTACCGAGGTTGCGTTCCCTTTAAAGGGAACTCACGTTGCGACGATTTACGCTGTGGGAACATCTATACCCACGCCGCCATAATGACCAGTGACTGTCTAGTGTGAATCGAGAAAGCACTACGATGAGAGCACCTGAGCCTCCACCCACACCTGGAGCCCGAGTCTAGGTCTCAAAACCTCACGAATGTGTGCGGTGAGGACCAGGCCGCCGCATCACAAACATCTTGAAGTGAAACTCCTGACACTAAGCCCTTAGAGGCAGCCATACTCCTAGTCGAATGGGCCCGTTCTGCCAAACGGGTAGAAGGTCCGGCAAGAGAGATAGCCTCGATCCATTAGTTCATTCTTTGCTTAGATGCTGGTGACCTTTTATTAGGTTGTTGCAAATTAGCTTTAGCTACAAGCACTATGATACGCGCATTGGATGGCTGTTGTCACAGTTTTATCTGTTTATTGTATCAGTCCCTATACAAATAAACCATTAAATTAATAGGAGGTTTAAAACATACTATCTACGCCACAGGGCAGCTCTGTGGACGTAAGCATACAATGCCCTAACTGGGCAAAACAAATTATTTCTTTGGTCGGCATCCTGGAATGGAGGAGGACAGAAGGCCTGCAGAATAATGGATCTGGCCGCATTAGTGGAAACCTTTGGGATATACCCTGGTCTAGGGTTAAGGAATGCCTTTACCATGCCCGGCGCAATATCCAAGCAAGAAGGGGAAACCGACAAAGCTTATAAATCTCCTATCCTTTTAAGAGAAGTGATAGCCAGAAGGAACAACATCTTGAGAGTCTGAAACTTATCTGGAACCTCCTCAATAGGCTCAAGGGAGCCAGGGACAGGCCTTGGACCACCACGACCAAATCCCATGCCGGTACCCTAGTGCGTACTGCAGGCCTCAGCCTCAAAGTGCCATGGAGGAAATGTGTTATAAAGGGGTCTCTCCCCCCAAATACATACAACCCAAAGGAACGTGGTAAGCAGCTATGGCTGCCACGTAGACCTTTAAAGTGGACGGGGATAGACCTGCAGTAAATCGCTCTTGCAGGAACTCCAGCACTGTACCAACAGGGCAGTTAACTGGGTCCAGCTGACGACCACTGCACCAAGAGGTGAACACTCTCCACTTCAGTACACATACTATGGCCTCTTTACTATGGCCCAGGAAGTCTATACTTCCTGTTCCATGACCAGAGCCTGCTCGGGGGCCACCAATGCGGGGAGGACCCCCATGAACCTGGGTAGGCGAGAGCCGAACTTAATGGTGTAACCCTTTTCGATTGTATGCAGGACCCATTGAGATATATTTGGCAGTAGCTTCCACGCTGCCAGAAATTCTACTAGGGGCACTAATTCTGCTCTCTGGTGTTTCTCGAACGGCCAATGAACAACCGAACTGGCGGCTCTGAGACCCTCCTCAGAGGGAGCAAGAATCCCAGGACCGCTACGTGTCCGGGCAGTTTCTGAGATATGCGCTCTCGGGGGACCGCTGCGCCCTGAAGCACACGAGGTGGCAGGGTTGGCAGAACAGCCCCCTGAGGGCACAGAAGAGAAAAGGGCATCTCTTTCACGCAGGTTTATTAAACCCCCCAGAGCCGTGTGGAGCACTTTTATCATGGATGGATGCACTTTTATGGACTTCAAAACAGAAACCGGCCATTCACTAAGGGGACGATGCAGACTGAGGGGAGAGATGGCTCACAAGCGTCTCTTCCACCTTAGACATCGCCCCATAACCATGTTCATTATGGCCTATTATAGATGAATAGTGAGTGGTTTGTGCACTATGAATTATATATGAGGCCGGTTTTCTTCCACTTGTTTCTGCTTTTTCTTCACCTGTGTTTTTATCCAGAGATTCAGTGCTCTTTCAGAAGTAAAGTGTGTAAAAGCGCCATCTACAGTATAACAGTGAAAACATGGATTGCTCCATCAATGGCAGGGAAAGAGTTAATCTGCATTTTGCTTGATTAATTGATTTGCTTTGATTAATATGTCAGCAAAAATTGTTTGATTTAAATTAAAAGATTTCAGAGCTTGAAGGCAGGATTTTGAGTCAGTAACACTAAACTGTGTTTCAAAGAATACTGTGGTACATAAATCGTAACCTATGGTACATGTGAAAACAAACAAGAAAACATAGCCTACATTAATGATGATATACTTCTTCCCGAACAGACATAGAAGTCATTTTTGATATCAAGTTCTGTGCTCTCTCATTTATTTTAACCATTTTGTTTGAAAAATGCTTTTACCTGAGTAATTCACAAACTGCAGGCTGATGTTAATAAAGATCTTCATCACTGGAAAATGACAGGACGCGTTTCTGTCTCGTTTTTACTGCTTGCCTTTAGGGACGATGCTTTAGGGGAGAGATAGCTCGCAAGCGTCTCTTCCACCTTAGGCATCGCCCCATAACCATATTCGTTATGGCCTAGGCTATTATAGATGAATAGTGAGTGGTTTGTGCACTATGAATAGACCCCTTTTCAGTTAGTAAACATATTGAATTTTTTTGTGGGCGGAGCTTAGGGGGAGGCAGAAATATTCCCCTGGTTGCTTCACTAACGTTAGTTTGCAAGTTTTGTTAGCTTGTTTTTTAACAATGACTGGAGAAAATCCGATTTTATCTTAATGTGTAAGGTCACTCACTGTCCAGAACCGCGATTGTTATTTGCAAAAGTTAATTTTAACGAACGGCAACCTGATTGGCCGACCTTGTAAACGTTTGGGCGGTCGAACTCGCTGCTGGTCGCCTGGGTGCTGGAGGGCTGGCTGCCGTCCGAGAGGGAGTAGAGGAGTCGGCGCCGTTCGCTGTGGGCCGGAGCCTGCTGCCATCTGCCATGAAGGGGAGGAGCAGGGAACGGGGGACTCCTGCCGGCTGCCCGAACACGGAGGAGCCGTCTCCGTCCACCAGGCAGCAGAGGAGTGTCGAGCCGTCCACCGAGGACTATCCAGCGTGGCCAGGCACCGCGGAGAAGATCGCCCAGCTGGTGGAGGACCAGATGGCAGCGCGTTGTGCGAACCGGACCAAGATTTTTTTTTTCTCCTCTCTCCCCTCTCTCATCTCTGTCGCTCCTCATGCTTCCGTCTCCTTTTCTCTCACTTCGTCTGTCCATACCCCCAGGTACTGCCGCCACCGCCGGGGGGGCAGGGTGGGGGGGAGAGTGCAGTCTCGTGGGTATTTTTGGGGACACGGACACGTTTACTTACTGGAGTAGGATTTTTCTTCATCTCTGGTGAGATAGCAATCATGATTAGGACAACACGGTATAACATTTTAGCATCGATATCGCGATGTGCGTATCCGCAAAATAGTCACATTGCAGGATGTGCGATGTCATGCACTTAACGTTATAGGGATCTTAGTTGATTGGTTTCAGTTCGGAACGCACGTGATTCACGGATTAATTGCAAAGTTTACCCATCATAGAGTGAAAGTTTATCATTTGCATGTGTTTTTAAGTCCTGTCAGTTTAAACATCAAGCGCAAGAACAATAATAATAATAATAATAATAATAATAATAATAATTCATTACATTTATATAGCGCTTTTCTGGGTACTTAAAGCACTTTACATGGAAGGGGGAATCTCCTCAACCACCACCAATATGCAGCATCACCTGGATGATGCGACGGCAGCCATATTGCGCCAGAACGCCCACCACACACCAGCTTACTGGTGGAGAGGAGACAGTGATGAAGCCAATCAGTATATGGGGATGATGAGGAGGCCATGATGGACAGAGGCCAAGTGGCAAATTGGCCAGGATGCCGGGGTTACACCCCTACTCTTTTTCGAAGAGATTGGGATTTTTAATGACCACAGAGAGTCAGGACCTCGGTTTAACGTCTAATCCGAAGGACGGACTGGAATTCAGACCTCTTTCTCTTCTTTTGAGCTTGATCCATGGCTTGAACAGACACGTGCACGCAAAATTAAGTCAAAATGCCTGTCTTGGCAAGTATCCACATAAACACAGTTGGTTATGTGTAAACAATTGAGAAAGAATTGGATCTGTGCATTTGTCTTAAAATAATAGCAGCCTAATATACCTGCAGCTGTTTGTTAATCCAATGTTAATCAAACAACAAAATAGAAACAGAAAATCAATTTGATTGTTTTTATTGAACACAGATAAATTGTATTATTTACAGTAATTATATTTATTTTATACAGTGAAGACTATAGTCTTATTTTACATTTGATTATTCAATGTCTGTACCTGAATACAGTTAGACTTACCTGAAAAACATAAAAAACTACTTATTTAATTTGTGATGACGACAGCTTGTAGGATAAGTATGCTGAATTAAAGGTACAATATGTAATATTTTTGTAATAAAATATCCAAAAATCACTTGCACAGTGTGATATATGTCCTGCAGTTGTGTACTTACAATATCCCAAAGATTTTTTAATTTCAGAGAAATTCAAATTTTAAATAATAGCTCTTCCCTGGTCATTGTCGCCTGTCAATGACATAATATCCACGTTATCCCTGATTTCCGCTCGTACTGCCATAGTAACCACGACGTGGACAACTGCGTTACGTCTAGCGCACGCTCACGCTGTTGTTGTTTCGTTCAAACATTATGGACTATGGCCAGCAGACTTTGGGACAAAAGCAGAACTAAAGTGAGGATCAATATCAGCGTGGCGTTTTCGAGATGCCGAGAGCTAGCGTCCGCGACTAACTTCGACTCGACAGAGACGCCGCTCTTGCATGAGCTTTAATAGACAGGAGAGCAAATGTGCATAAAATGAATCAATGTTATATAGCTCAACATGATGAAATGTTAGAATATGATCAGTATGTTATTCTAATGTTGATCTAGCTTACTGCTAGTCTCATACAGACAAACTAACTCATAGAATAACATTATAACTTTAACACACTCAAATGCAGTTTTGATAGTGTAGACCAAGACCAGACCAAAAAGAGTTATGTGCACCCCTGCCTATAACTGTGTGATGAATGGTCACGTACACGACTTGTGTGGTACGACCCGAAGTTCTGCCTAGTCAGTGCCAAGGCCAGAAGACGACCATGTAAAGAGTGACATTACAGTGCAATTTTAATGATGTGAATATTTTCTAGAAATAAAAATGACAGATACAGCAAATAATTTTTTTTTAACTTTATGTATTTGATTATCCTTATCCTGTGCTCGCGAGGGCAGAAAACGTTCATCCAACTTAGATTTAAGACGAAGATCCTGCCTCTCTGCTGGCCAGTCGATGTTTATTTCGGCAGCAGCGCGAGACACAACCTCCACCAGTTCCTGATAAGCGGGAGCGATGGCGAGTCGTCACCCTCTGCTTCGATGCTCTCAACGTCCAACTCCTCAGAGCACCGGTGCCTCCATGTGTGCTTCCCGACACAGAGAAAAGGCACTGGATCAATCAGGGGTGTGTTTCCCGTACAACTCTCTGCTAGACTACTATAGTACGATGCATCGTTGAAGAAATCAACTAGCTAGTCACGACTGTTTCCCGAAACCATATTGTCGCAAAGTGGTCGTTCAACCACGCTGGTTAATGATGTCACGCAGGTGATGGAGTAATAACTACTTTTAATGAATCTGTTTGAGATCGAATTAATGCTAGATATTTTGCTATAAATTACCAGTGTTGGGAGTAACGCGTTACAAAAGTAATGCATTACAGTAACATATTACTTTTTGCTGTAACGCAGTAGTGTAAGGCATTACTAATCAATTTTCAGTAATATTTTACTATATTATATGTTCAGTTACGCTTGCGTTACAACACACTTTTAGTTTTAATTGTAAAAAAACAACAACAAAAAAAACACCAAGACCGCGAGACATTAAAGAATGAAAAATGCAAGTAGGCTAAGTTACCTGTTCGTGGTCAGTCAATAGCCGCGTATGGTGTCCAAGTTTGTAAAAGACTAAATGGCAGCGTCTGATATATTTTTTATAGCGATTTATTTTTTACAGGACTGCCGTGAGGCATGATTTCGGCCTCTGTGCTCGCGCTGGCCAGTGGAAAAGCGGCTAATGGGTGAAGAAGAAGACTGTACATTCGCGAGATGGACGTATGCGCAATAGGCTACTCCATTTGTTCTGTGTTTTCTTTCTAAACAGTTAGGCTATGTTTAGGTGGTTTTTTTCTTGTTTTCATCACGCAATCATGTTTTTGATGCGGTGGTGACGCGTTCACGTAACATGATGTAAGGAAAGCAACTAAAACCTGTCACAAAGAACCGGCAAAAGCAATGATTATGAATATGTCAAATATAGCAAGGAGACATTTTAATTGTTTATTAATAAAGATGAAGTTGACGTTGCTGACTCGCGATCTTCGCAGTAGGCTAGTGAATGCGCCAGAGAGAAATGCACATTTCATACAGATAAGCAGAGAGCAGTCCGTTTTCTTTCGTTTTGAATTGTTCTGTTTACAAGTAGACATTTCAATATAGATATATATTTTTCAGGTCTGTGAAGTAGGCTAGGCTACCTTATAGCCTACGCTGAGTTTCGGTTAATTTATGAGACGCGCTCCAGTTCACGCGCAGGCGCCTCCATGTCGTGATTATCTATTGTCTGCTATATTTACTTCTTATTTATTAAATCCAGGCAATTGGTTGATGAAACATTGATTAAAATTAAGATACAATTAGTACAAATCGAAATTCACTTTAAAGAAAGGCTTTGTGTCTTCTGTTTGAGGTCTCTGTGAAAGTTTTAAAACAGTCTTTTAGTGCCGCTTCAGAGCGGTCACGTCCGTAACGGAGAACTGTCACGTAGGCTACATTGTTTTTTCCTCATAAATGCGAAGACGAAAAATAAAATAAAGTGAACATTTTATGTTCTGTGGAGAGCCAACCCTTCTTCATCCGGTGGGTAGTATTACTTTTGATTTGCGCAGTGTAATTCACAGAATTACAAAAAAATATTTTGCCTCCTAAAAGTTAATTTTTTTTTTTTGTCACGCATGAATGCGTGTGTATTTCCCTCATATTAAATATAAAATGTGTAGACTGATATTTTTCTAATGTCTGGACTCTTTTAAGGGGGTATCCTATGGATAAACAGACGTTTCAATATATTGGTATTAAATGCATTTTCTGAGAATTTATATTTCAAGTTTTGACTGCAAATGTCACGTCCAAAACGCTGGAATTCCCCAATTTTAAATAATTTATCCTCAACTAGTCTTGTGGTGTAGGTCTACGTATTTTATAATGTTAACTTCAAAATTCAAATAATACTAATAGTAATTTAAAGATGTGGTAGCATTGGATCTGGACGGGAAGGACAACTCTTGGAGTTGGAAGGGGTGTGTCGCGATTCTGCAGGTTCGTGGATCTGAGTGTCGCGATTTCGGTTTCATATCGCATATCGTTACAGCCTATAATGTTAAGTTCTACTACTGTATAGCTATTTTGGTGAAAGTAACTCAAAAGTAATACAGGAGTAATTGGTAATACTTGTAATACTTATCGGTTCTAAAAAACGTCCACAAAACCTTTCACAGCACGACTTTAACATAGTAGGATGCCCTGTTACTTTATCCGCTACAGTAAAAGACCTGGGTGTTACATTAGACTGCAACCTGTCTTTTGAAAAGCATATTTCATATGTTACAAAAACAGCCTTTTTCCACCTTAGAAACATTGCTAAACTACGTAATATGCTATCAGTCTCTGATGCAGAAAAGTTAGTTCATGCATTCATGACCTCGAGACTAGATTATTGTAATGCTTTATTAGCTGGTTGTCCTGCATCTTCAATAAACAAGCTACAGTTAGTCCAAAATGCAGCCGCTAGAGTTCTTACTAGATCAAGAAAATATGATCATATAACACCGATTTTATCATCACTTCATTGGTTACCTATAAAGTTCCGTATTACAAGATATTGCTGTTGACTTATAAAGCTCTAAATGGTTTAGCTCCAGTCTATTTAACGGATCTTTTATCGCCTTACAATCCATCGCGCTCTTTAAGATCACTAAATTCGAGGCTTCTGGTCATTCCTAGGATATCCAGATCCACCAAAGGAGGCAGAGCATTTTCACATTTAGCTCCGAAGCTCTGGAATAGCCTTCCTGATATTGTTCGTTGCTCAGACTCGCTCTCCCAGTTTAAAACTAGACTGAAGACGCATCTATTTAGCCAGGCATTCATATAAATTTTTTATCTTACAGTTACTGTAAATTCGGCCTCTAGTTCATAAACGCCAGAGGAGAACTGGCCCCCGACTGAGCCTGGGTTCTCCCAAGGTTTTTTTTTTTTTCTCCATTGGGTCATCTGATGGAGTTTTAGGACACCGTTAGGTCACTGGATGGAGTTTTTCGGTTCCTTGCCACTGTTGCCTTTGGCTTGCTCAGTTGGGGATATTCAAATTAATTAACCAATCATACCATTGATCAGCTCTACCAAACTTGGATGTCTTTTTTTTCCAGTAATAAACAAACATTAAGTTGTTTTGATTGATACTGTGAAGCAGCTTTGATACAATCTGTATTGTGAAAAGCGCTATATAAATATATTTGACTTGACTTGACTTGACTTAATTCTGAGACAGTAATATTGTAAGGTAATGAATTACTTTTAAATTACAGTAACAAGTAATGTATAATGTATTACAGTTTGGAAGTAACTTGCACAACACTGTAAATTACAGACATGCATCTGAGGACTATTTCTGACTACTACTGAGTTATCAGAATCAGAATCAGAATCAGAATCAGAAAGAGCTTTATTGCCAAGTGTGCTTGCACACACAAGGAATTTGTTTTGGTACTGAGGCTTCCAGTGGACATATACAAATACAACAAGAAACATAATACTACAAATTATAAGAATAAAAAATAAAAATATAAATATATGAGAATAAAAGTATCACAGTTGGGTTTAGTCGGAATAGACATTTTCAGATTTACAGATTATGAACATATTTACAGTGTTTTGAATATTATAAATAAATAAATCTACATATAAGTATCACCTGAGTTGGATATTGCACTAAACAGTGGGAGTATTGCACTTAAGGCATATGCCTTGGGAGGAGTGTTAACTGTTCAGGAGGGAAATGGCCTGTGGGAAGAAACTGTTCCTGTGCCGAGATGTTCTAGTGGCCAGTGATCTGAGTCTCCGTCTTGACGGTAATTGTTCAAACAGGAGGTGTCCAGGGTGAGTGGAGTCTGTGATGATTTTACCTGCTCTCTTCCTCACTCTGGAAGAGTACAGGTCCTGGAGGGTTGGCAGGGGGGCACCAATGATCCTCTCCGCAGTCCGGACTGTCCGTTGTAGTCTCCTGATGTCTGATTTGGTAGCTGAGCCAAACCAGACAGTGATGGAAGTGCATAAGACAGACTCAATGACGGCTGAGTAGAACTGAATCAGCAGCTCCTGTGGCAAGTTGAACTTCCTCAGCTGGCGAAGGAAGTACAGTCTCTGCTGGGCTTTTTTCACAATGGAGTCAATGTGATTGTCCCACTTCAGGTCCTGAGAGATGGAAGTGCCCAGGAACCTGAATGACTCCACTGCTTCCACAGTGCTGTTCATGATGGTGAGTGGGGGGAGTGCTGGGCTGTTCCTCCTGAAGTCCACGATCATCTCCACTGTTTTGAGCGTGTTCAGCTCAAGGTTGTTATAACTGCACCAGACAGCCAGCTGTTCAACCTCCAGTCTGTAAGCAGACTCGTCACCATTTCGGATGAGACCGATGACAGTGGTGTCGTCGGCAAATTTCAGGAGCTTGACAGTGGGGTCTTTAGAAGTGCAGTCATTAGTGTACAGGGAGAAGAGCAGTGGGGAGAGAACGCACCCTTGGGGGGCGCCAGTGCTGGTGGTGAGAGTCCTGGATGTGAGTTTCCCCAGTCTCACTCACTGCTGCCGGTCCGTCAGGAAGCTGGTGATCCACTGACAGATCGAGGATGGTATGGAGAGCTGGGTCAGTTTGGCTGTGAGAAGACCAGGCATGATGGTATTGAAGGCGGAACTGAAGTCCACAAAGAGGATCCTTGCATAAGTCCCTGGTCTGTCGAGATGTTGCAGGATATAATGCAGTCCCATGTTGACTGCATCATCCACAGACCTGTTTGCTCTGTAAGCAAACTGAAAGGGATCCAGCAGGGGTCCAGTGATGTCCTTCAGGTGGGCCAGCACCAGTCTTTCAAATGACTTCATGACCACAGACGTGAGAGCGACAGGTCTGTAGTCATTAAGTCCAGTGATTTTGGGTTTTTTGGGGACAGGAATGATAGTGGAGCATTTGAAGCAGCAGGGAACTTCACACTGCTCCAATGATCTATTGAAGATCTGCGTGAAGACCGGGGCCAGTTGTTCAGCGCAGGCTTTTAAACAAGCAGATGAGATGCCGTCTGGGCCTGAGGCTTTCCTAGTCTTCTGTTTTTTGAAGACTCGGCTCACGTCCTCCACACAGACCTTAAGCTCAGGTAGGATGGCAGGAGGGGGGAGTAATGGGAGTGCAGGAGGTGATGGTGAATGTGTGAAGTGCAGATCAGACCGGGTGTGTGGTGTGAATGAGTGCTTTTCAAACCTGCAATAAAATGAGTTTAAATCATCAGCCAGGTGTTGATTGTCCACAGATCGGGGGGATGGTGACTTGTAGTTGGTGATGTTCCTCAGGCCATTCCAGACTGATGATGGGTCGTTGGATGAAAACTGGTTTTTCAGTTTTTCAGAGTAGCTTCTTTTAGCAACTCTGATCTCCTTTGTCAGTCTGTTTCTGGCCTGGTTATACAAGATTTTATCCCCACTTCTGTAGGCATCCTCTTTGGCATGACGAAGGTGTTTGAGTTTCCCAGTAAACCATGGTTTATCATTAGTAAATGATAAGAATGTCCTGGTAGGAATGCATGTATCCTCACAGAAACTTATATATGATGTTACAGTATCTGTGAGCTCATCCAGATCGTTGGTAGCAGCTTCATAAACAGTCCAATCAGTGCAATCAAAGCAGGCCTGTAGATTCTGCTCTGCTTCATTAGTCCATCTTTTTACAGTCCTTATCACAGGTTTAGCTGATTTCAGTTTCTGCCTGTAGGTCGGTATGAGATGAACCAAACAGTGATCAGAGAGCCCCAAAGCTGCTCGTGAAACGGAGTGATACGCATCTTTTATTGTGGTGTAACAGTGGTCCAGTATATTACTGTCTCTGGTGGGACATGTAACGTGTTGTCTGTATTTTGGTAGCTCACGGGAAAGATTCGCTTTGTTAAAATCCCCAAGAATGATTAAAAGAGAGTCAGGATACCTTTGTTCTGTTTCAGCTATTTGTTCAGCCAGCTGTTGTAGCGCCGCGCTCACACATGCGTCTGGAGGGATGTATACATTCACGAGAATGAAAGAGGAAAACTCCCGAGGCGAGTAGAAAGCTTTACAGTTTATGAAATGTGCCTCTAAATTAGGAGAGCACATCTTCCTCAGTGTTGTTACATCTGAACACCAACTTTCGTTAATGTAGAAACACAATCCACCACCTCTTGTTTTCCCCGTTAGCTCCACGATGCGATCCGCTCGGAACAGCTGGAAGCCCGGCAGATGTATTGCGTTGTCCGGTATGGCTTCACTCAGCCAGGTTTCAGTGAAGCACAGAGCAGCAGAGTTTAAAAAATCCTTGTTAGTGCGGGTGAGGAGAAGAAGTTCGTCCGTTTTGTTAGGAAGGGATCGGAGGTTCGCGAGATGAATACTGGGGAGTGCAGTGCGCAGGCCGCGCTCACGGAGTTTTACCAGCGCGCCGGCTCGCTTCCCGCGTTTGCGTCTGACCGCGCGTTTGAACAACAACGCTGCTCCTCCTACGAGAATGTCCTGCAAGACGTCCGAATAATCAAAAACTGTAGAAAAGTTATCTGGTGTGTGTTTCCTAATGTCCAGTAGTTCGTCTTTGGTGAAACTGATAGGAAAAGAATGACTAAACGCAGAACAAACAAACAAAAACAACACAATAGCTGGAGAGCAACACACCGAGGCAGCCGTCTGCGGCGCCATCTTGGATCTTTTTCCTTGGATCTTTTTCGCGGCGCCATCTTTTTGGATCTTGGTTATTTTGCTTTATCTCCAGATTCAATCATAGACTCGTTCTTAGAGCTCGTTCACATATGCACACTCTTCAAAAACAGTGCTTTAAATCTCTTGACAAGCTAAAAGACATAAATTATATTTGTATGTATTCTAAATAAAAGATATAGATTGTAATGATTGGTTGTATTATAAGTTTGTCAGCTTCACATGCTATTATTACATGGCAGACACAGATTCAACATTCAACAAACAATACAATACACAGGCTACATTTGATCAAATTTAGCATACGTAGGAAGTAGTAGGTCATCCGGGAACTTTCGCAAAACGTTAACGTTACTCTGTAACGTTACTTTTACTGATTTTGCCTACTATATAGAAGGGAAGTATGCGATTGCGGACGCTGCCTTGGAATCCAACTTAAAACGATACTGTAATCAGTCTCCATAACTGATTTGCTTTGATTAATATGTCAGCAAATATTGGTTGATTAAAATTCAAAGATTCCAGAGATTGAAGGCAGGATTTTGAGTCACTAAACTGTGGATCAAAGAATACCGCGGTAGGCCTAACGTTACATGTAAAAACAAACAAGACAAATAACCTACATTAATGATGATAGGCCTATACTTATTTCCGAACAGACATAGAGGTCATTTTTAAGTTCTGTGCTCTCTCGCTTATTTTAACCATTTTGTTTAAAAAATGCGTTTACCTGAGTCTGATGTTAATAAAGATCTTCTTCATCACTGGAAAACGTCACGCGTTTCAGGCTCGTATTCGATGGATTGTAGTTTTTCCAATTTATAATATTCCAATTTATCCAGAGTTTTTGTACTTTATGTTCGTATCGCGTTATAGTTTTACAACGAGTCAAATGATTCAGTCAGTCCGCGCATGAACTGTCCGAATGAGTCAGACTGAATCACGAACCGATTTAAACCTATGATTTAAACCGTTTAGACCAATTCAATGAATAGAACCGACTCAAACAAGTGAGTCTTTCACCCGTCGGTCTTTGCAGGTCACAGACTTTACAGTAAACAGTGAATTGCGCCACCGTCTGGCTTCGCTTGCCATGACAAGTACTCTTGAAAAAAAATAAAAAAAATAAAAAAAAATATATATATATATATATATGCTAAATATTAGTTGGAAAACTTAAATTAAACGAAAATGAGAAAGTTTGCCTTGGAAATAAAATGAAACAAATAGCAATATGACAAAAGAACATAATGGCTCAAAATTAAACTAAAATTAGCATAAAAACTACAAATATAAAAATAAAAACTAATTCTAAATATTAATAAAACTATGATTAAACTAAAATAACACTGCTATAAATAGTATTAAATCATAAAATGTTTACATATTCTGTAGGTTAAAAGCTATTTTAAAGATTATATTTATTTATTTTAGTTGAGTTCATGTGTAATAAAATCTTGGCATGTAATTCTAACAATCTACAATTTTGAAAGTGGTTAACAAACATTTTCATTTGGGTTGTTAAAAAAATCACTATCATATTTTAAGAAAAAGGTTTTTGTGATCTGAGGGGTGCATAAGTCTTTGTTATGAATTTCATTAATTTTGCTATTTTTCTGACAATTGCATGTGTCACTTTACACTGATAATTTGTAAATTAAGAATTTTACTCTAAATGAAATAGACATAAGCAGTTCACACCAGTGGATAAAATTAATTAAAAATCTAATTTTTTCTGGCTATGGCATAGCCTATTAAACATTGGCCTGCAACTCTTCTAGTATTGTGTGATTTTGGCAAAGCAAGTAATAAACACACAAAACCAGTGCCTAGCTTATACTGTAGCTTTACAGATTTGCTTTAAATGACAAAAGTGCAACCAAAAATTAAATCGAATAACAGTGGAGGCAGAATCTGAACTCTATGGAAACTCTCAGATTCTACAAAAAGCTGTTAAACTTAGCCTATATGTAGAATTTATTAACATGTTAACAGTAAGAGGGAAACACCTGGGGGTTTGGGGCCATGAATGAAATCCCATTGCTCGTTGCATTTGCATGTCTTCACCAGCAGAGGGCGACAGCGCGCGCAGTATCCAGCGCTTCCAGACGTTTTGCAAGTGATTCAACTGTTCTGAAGTGGCGAAAAATCCCCGCTTCTCCCATCAACTGCTTGTATCCTTACATTACGTAATATTGAACTGGTATACAACAATATATATATCTTTTTTTTCTAAGGACAAAAAACAACATGCCGCCATCTTGGCTCGAGGTTTTCCAGAGGGATGAGCTTCCTGTGCGTGACGTCATACGCTCCCTCAGCAGCAACAGGCGTCAGCTCGAGAGCGGAGAGCGAGAGAAACATCGCAAGGAAGAAATAAACAATTTGGACTGTAATAAGAGACACTGAAAATTCTCTTCCGCGTGAACATTTGATCGCTTCTGTGGTAAATTAAACAATATTTAACATTCGTGATCGGCCGTCCGATGTTCGCCAACAGAAACTCTCGCCGATGGAAAGTTTGGGAAGGCCTCTGACGTCACACGCTTCGGCACTTGTTTTATCCGATAGGAAACTGGTGTTTTTCTCTAACATCTACCTTGATTTATAACTTTACTAAAACAGCGAACAATCATACATTCCGATCCGGGTTGGGAAGAGATCCTCAGGCGCGAAAATGATGCCGGTGAGTGAAACTGGGTTGTTTTCATTTACTTGTTTGTATAAGATCATAAAAGCTCAGTAGGTTTTCTTCTTTTATATCTCATCTGTACTGTAGATATATTATTATTATTATGTGTAATGTTGCCACTCATTGCGCATGTGACACTATTAGATTAATGTTCATCGATCTCAGAAAGTAACATTGTTAATATAAGCAATCTTTTTGTTAAAAAAGTGTATATTTGATATTTTAAAAATCATGCATTTGTTAATCATAATTATGACATAATATGACATAAAAGTCAGTCACAATTTCGACTTTTTAATCTCGATTATATGATTTAGTAGGCCTATGTCATAAGTATGACATTTTTATGTCATAATTAAGATTTGACAACGAAAAAAGGGAACAGGTCATTTTACCTTCAGCTTCTGTTCCTTTAGTGGTTTTTACAAGATTAATAATCAAGTCAAAACTGGAGTTGTTTCCTAACATTTTGGGCTTATATATTAGTATGACTAATCATAATTATGATTATTTTAATAATGAAAATGTTATTGTAACAGTAATATTTCTTATTTTTATTTAGATATAATAATATTTAACAACATTAGAAGTATCACTGTTACCATGATATTTTCATTATTAAAAATAGAGTATTTAAGAACAAATATAAAAATACAATAATAATAATAACAAGTATTCACAATCAAAAACAGAGTCAATGTCTTTAATATGAAATATGAGCCTCTTATGCATCCTCTGTGGGAACAAAAAACTCCTGTACACTGTAGAAAAACATGTTATTAAACGTTCATCTGTTGGACAGGTTTGTAAACGCATCTCATAAGTTTGGGAAGATGTTTTATGTGTTGCTTGTTCAAATGCAAATGAGACATGAGAGTTGTAAACATTCAAAGTTTTGTCTAAGTCTCCTCAATCTGCCAGAGTCGCCGACTGCAGCTTTAATGTTGAATAACACACACACGCGTCTCCTTCCTTTAATAATAATGGCCAGTGCTGCGATATACACCTGCTAACATCCGTCGCCATGATTATTGGAACGACTTTTAGTTCGGTAAATGGAAACACTGTCATTTCGCAATAGATTTTGATCAGTTTCTCGCAAATCTGTTTATTATATACTATATCTCTATTATATATACTGTACTTTTTGTTGAATTTGTCACGGAGTTGTGTTGGAAGAGCATGATGTGGATAACTGTCCTGTGTGTGTTGCAGATGTTCCTGACGGTGTACCTCAGTAATAACGACCAGCACTTCAGCGAGGTGCCGATCACGCCGGAGACGGTGTGTGTGGATGTGCTGGAGCTGTGCCGAGACCCCGGAGACAGCAGCTGTTATCTGGCGGAGGTGTGGCGAGGCTCCGGTGAGAACAGCTGGACACACACACAGGCTTTGACATTAACACACGCTAACTGCGGGTAAACATCCGCTGGCGGGTTACACTGTCAGATCACGAGCCAATCTGGCGAGTTACTTATTATGTTTACTCACTTTGCTGGGGAAGTTCGTGTAAGACAAATCTGTGCAGATTTAGCGCAAATACTGAGTCATCATGATATATTAATACAGTGTATTACGCAGAATCTGCTCATATCTGGATTACTTGAACACACACGTCACTACACAACAGATAACGGCACGCTTGTTCATTTGCACTGAAGCAATAGCGAAGATTAAAAAGCATTTGGTTAACAGAAAAGACATTGATATTTTCCAACATCCTGCTATTTTTTTGATGTTCTTCGTACTGTATTGATCTGTCCACCTAAAACACATTTTTGGTGATGAAGATGAAAGAGGAAGAGAGGAGATGCTGGAAAGAGAGATAATATAAATCGGGCGCATTAGAAAGAAAAGAACGAGATAGTCTTTGTGTTTTATTTAACATAAGCTTACTTGGCTCAACAAGTGACACATTATTACATATGCATTCATCCCATGATGAAGCAGGGTGTGGTGCTGGCGCAGTGGATAAGACACATGCCTTTGGTGTGAGAGACCCGGGTTCGAATCCACTGTGAGACACCAATGTGTCCCTGAGCAAGACACTTAACCCCTAGTTGCTCCAGAGGCGTGCGACCTCTGACATATATAGCAATTGTAAGTCGCTTTAGATAAAAGCATCAGCTAAATGAATAAATGTAAATGTAAGCTCCGCCCCCAAAGTACTGAGAGTCTAGCTCCGCCCCTGCCCATCTTACCTGTGAGGTTATTTATTTGGGTAGCACACATTCTGAATGCCTTCGGCAGAATTCAAATGAGCCATTTTAATCTAGATTAATTCCAAGATTACAGTGAGATTAATCTAGATGAAAAAAATTTATCTATGCCCACCCCAAATATATATATATATGCTTTTTTTCTTTTCTTTTGGCTAGTAAAAATTCTGAATAGCCAGTAACTTAAAAATTTAGTAGCCAATTTGGCCGGTGGGTGAAAAAGTTATATGTCGCGCGACGGCACATAGGTCATCACTATGACACGGCATTGGTCCTGGCTTTTGTTCACACAGGGCGCGTTCCGGGACTGATCCCAGCAATGTTACTAGGCCCCCATCCCGGCCTCAATCCCGGGACGTGTTTGCGTTCACACACAAGGCACTCTAGCAATTTCCCGGGATCAACGCGCTCTGTTAAAGGGGCTAATAATATCTTTAACTTTTGCGGTTATTTGATCTGCGATTCATTTGCGCTGAATTTAATTGATTAATCGTCACATCATATAATTATTTAGATTAAAATGTTAACTGTGTGTGTGTGTGTGCAGAGCGTGCCGTGGGTGAGAGTGAGAAGATGATGGATCTGCTGATACAGTGGGGACAGACGAGACCTGAGGTTCGGTTCTTCCTGCGTCATGGCAGAGCATCAGGTACGCCACGCTTCACACACTGATCTTACAGGAGGAGTTCACTTCAGAATCAAAATTTCTTGATAATTTACTCCCTCCACGTTATCCAAGATGTTCATGTCTTTCTTTCTTCAGTCGGAAATACATTTTTGAGGAAAACATTCCAGGATTTTCTCCATATAGTGACTTCAATGGAGTCCAACGGGTCGAAGGTCCAAATGTGAGTTTCAGTGCAGCTTCAAAGTCTCGACACGATCCAGCCGAGGAATAAGAGTCTGATCTAGACAAACCAGCGCACATTTATAACTAAATAAACATTTATATACTTTTAACCACAAATGCTCGTCTTGCACGTCCACGACTTCACGCATCACATTGGAAAGGTCGGGTGGTCACCTGATGTAGGCAGAAAATGTATCTAATTTTCTTCTTCAACTTCAAAATCATCCGACATCGTTGTTTTACCTTTTATTTATTTATTTTGTAAATGGCGTTTGACTTAGTCTTTGCACGTTCACTTTGTAAACACTGGGTCTGTTCTTCCTCCTACGTCACGCGTGACCTTTCAACCTGATCCGTGTGTCGGATCACAGCTAGAGCAAGACCAGCATTTGTGGTTAAAAGTATATAAATGTTTATTTTGTTATAAATGTGCGCTGGTTTGTCTAGATCAGACTCTTATTCCTCGGCTGGATCGTGTCGAGACTTTGAAGCTGCACTGAAACTCACATTTGGACCTTCGACCCGTTGGACTCCATTGAAGTCACTATATGGAGAAAATCCTGGAGTGTTTTCCTCAAAAACCTTCATTTCTTTTCCACTGAAGAGAGAAAGACATGAACATCTTTGGGGGGAGGGGAGAGTAAATTATCAGGAAGTTTTAATTCTGAAGTGAACTAATCCTTTAAACCAGACTCAGACTTTGGGAGTTTTATGCCGATTTATCCCAGATTTACCCCTCCCGAAAGAGTCTTGTGAGGAGTTTACAGATCAAATCTCAAGCCTCCCGATCTGATATAGCCTCTGATGCTAAAAGAACAGATGTTGTGTGCAGTATTGCTGTGGCTGAGCGTGTGCTTGTGTTTCAGATTCCAGGAGTTTGAGTCAGAAGAGGAACAGCGTGAAGAAACCCTCAGACAGACGCACGGAGAACGGGGTGAGTTTCACTCGCTTTCAAACGGGATCCAGGCGTTCTGTGACGAGCTCTTGCAGATGAAACTATGAGAGGAATGCAGTCGAGCAGGAAACGGAGGAGTGTTAACTGATGTGTGTGTGTGTGTGTAGGTGAGCGGCCCGCGGATGGACTTGACGCTAGCGGAGCTGCAGGAGATGGCGGCTAAACAGCAGCGTCAGATCGACACGCAGCAGCAGCTCCTGGCCTCAAAGGTACACGAGAAAACCTCTCCGGGTTTAGAATATATAAACAAAATCTTATTTCATGAGTAATTTTTTTATATAAATATATATATATATATAAGAATTTTAATGTTTTTAAAACAAGTCTCTTCTGCTCACCAAGGCTGCATTTATTTAATTAAAAATATCAGTAACAGTAATAAACAGTAACAGTAATATTTTTTTTTGTACTTTCTAGTCATCGAAGTATCGTGACATTTTTATACACAACTGTTTTCAACTTTTATAATAATCATAAATGTTTCTTGAGCATCAAATCATCATATTATACTGATTTCTGAAGGATCATGTGACACTGAAGACTGGAGTAATGATGCTGAAAATTCAGCTTTGACCACAGGAATAAATTACACTTTACATATATTCACATAGAAAACAGCTGTTTTACATTGGAAAAATATCATTAGCATTTTAATTGAATAAATAAAGGCTTGGTGAGCAGAAGAGACTTGTTTTAAAAACATAAATCTTACTGTGTAACTTTGTAAACAGTCAGGTTACCCACGCTTCTTTAAAGTGCTTGAAATTCAGACATGTGGATTCAAGGACTGGAAAGTCTGTAAAAACAAACATGAACTTGAATTAAACATAATTCTTTAAACATAAAGAAAAAAACTAAATCTTGTTATAGTACGGTGCTATTTACAAAAATTGGCCTTTATGCCAAAGCCAGAACAAAACAGCGCTGCTGATTGGAGGGAAAGTTGGAAAAAACAAATAAATGGTTAATCAAAGTAATTATTCCAAGGATTAATGCCTAATAAAGCAGCGTTTATAACTGCAAGTTGCTTTGTTTACAGAGGAAACCAATTTATTTCTGCTGTTCCAGAAGCGCCACCTACTGACAGAGATTTGCATTTCCATTCAGAACTTCTGCTGTTTTTCCGACCCATACTTTTACTCATCTTACACTTAGTGTGGTAAATGATAACTGGTGGATTAATAAGAAGCTAATGTGCTTACATAAAATGTAGAATTAAAAGTTATCTTGAATATTATGCTATATATATAATCATATTTTAAATTAATATGTGTAATGGTTTATAATAAAAGAACGGTTTTCTATATATAAAGTGGCTATATATATAAATTAACTAAATTTATAACTTTTTTACAACAAAAATGAACCATCACTGAACTTACTTAAGATGGACTATGACACTATTTTCTTCCATACACAAACTTTGTTGCATTATTGTCCTGTTATCTCTGTAAAGCTGCTTTGAAACAATCTGTATTGTAAAAAGCACTATATAAACAAAGGTGACTTGATTTGACTATAAATTTGACTCATCCCTTTTCTTAAAAAAAAAAAAAAGGTTTTATAGTCTGAAATGTGAGAGTGATCATTTTATGTATTATTTTATGTATTATCTGTATTATTTTATCTGTTGTTTAAATAATAATTTTTACATGAATTTTAGGATTTAGATATATACTTGTGCTGGTCTTAAAAGTCCTTAAGTTTCCGGCAAAAGCCCCCGGCATCAGATGTTCACTGATGTCCTCTGTGTGTGTTGTTTCAGGAGCAGCGTGTGGTTCTCCTGAGGCAGCAGGAGCACAGGCATCAGCAGGCGAGGTCTGAGCAGCAGAAGCTCCAGCATCTGAGGAGCGCGGTGGAGAAGCAGGAGGAGCAGCTGAAGACAGTGCGAGCGCTGAAGGGGCAAGTCGAGCAGAAGCGCATCAGCAACGGGAAACTGGGTGAGCATCGCAGATCCCGCTTCTCCAGCGAAAACGTCTCGGGTTCCTTGCGTAACCCATGTTCTCTGAATAGAGAACGAGACGCTGCGTAGGGATGACGCAATGGGAACGCCCTTAGGGCGGTGCTGATTGTCTGAACCCGTATAGAATCACGCCAATACATTGGCTGATGACGCGAGCGCTACGTCACTCACTTTTATACAGTGAACGTGCCATCTGCTCCTCAGATTTTCCACCAAAGAGGAAGAAGCTCCTTCAGCAGCGAGCGCAGCGTCTCGTTCCTTATTCAGAGAACATGGGTTACGCAAATAACCCGAGACGCTCTCTTTCATAGGTTCACTCGACGCTGCGTTGCAATGTCGTATTGGGAACGGTATACCACAGACGCCAAGCTTACGCTGCCGGATCTGGCCCGACAAGGAACTCTCCTTTAACTTTTTTTTTTTTTTTGGAGCCAGACCAAACTCAATTAGGACCTAAGCGACCAGTTTATACGGAAAGAAAATGGGAACCAAGGGCCGCATCTAAATCCAAGTTATAAAACCTGATAAAAGTGCGCAGAGCACCCAACCTGCCGCCACACAAATATCTTCTAAAGGAACCTTCTTAAAAAGAGCCAGGGAAGACGCGATACTTCTAGTAGAGTAGAGAGGAAGCTTCCGCACCTCATAAGCCAAAGAAATAGCGTCTCTCATCCAGTGAGAGTTCCTGTGCTTGGAGGCGGCGAGCCCTCAGCGGCCGGCCCTCAGCGGCCGGCCCCAAAGCATACGAACAACTGAGACGACTTGCGCCACTAGCTGGAGCGGTCCATATATGCCTTTAAAGCCTGAACAAGGCAGAGCAAATTATGCTTTTTCTCCTCCGCAGAGGAAAAAAAAGGGGGACAGAAATGGTGAAGCACGACCACTTGAGAGCGGAATGATGTGGACAAAACTTTGGGGACATAACCAGGTCTGGGTCGTAGAAACACCTTCACAAGACCTGGGGTAAACTCCATGCAAGGCTCACTCACAGAAAGAGCCTGCAGATCCCCCACGCGCTTGGGAGAGGCCAATGCTAACAAAAGCGAGCCTTGCTGGCGATTTACGTGGGACACCACTACCATGTTGTCCGTCCTGATTTACAAAAATAAGGCAACACTAAATAATAGAATGAAAACAATTAAAGAAAATAACAGTGTTTCTGTTTTAATCAGCAATATCAGTGTGTAAAGCAAGATGCATGGTTGAAAGTGTAATGCAATGTTGAAGTTGAAATGTAAATGCAAAAGGTAACAAAATACAATGCAAGCAAAATCCAAAAGCAAAGTTCCCTCCCCCTTGGCTCAGTTGGTGATCTCTTAAGAAGCGTCTAAGGCACGGTCACAGGTATGTCCAGTTGACTGCCAATTGAGGTAATTAGTGGGCTCAGGTACCATACAGCAGTGGTTCTCAACTCCAGTCCTCGGGACCCGCTGCTCTGCACATTTTGTATGTCTCTCTTATCTGACACACTCAGTTCAGATCATAGAGTCTCTCCTAACGAGCTGATGATCTGAATCAGGTGTGTTAAATAAGGAGACATACAAAATGTGCAGAGCAGTGGGTCCCGAGGACTGGAGTTGAGAACCACTGCCATACAGCAATTCCCAAAACCAACAGCAGAGGTCGTCACACAATGACATGACAACCCATCAGGGCTGGAAGAAAGTGATCCAGGGCCAGAGATGGCTTGTAACTCTAGGCAATTTATGTGCCACGAGAGAAGCTCGCCCGTCCAAATACCGCACGCAGGTCTGCCCTCGAAGACCGCATCCCAACCAGCCAAAGAGGCATCCGTCGTGCCAACCTGGCGACAGCAGACTACGCCCATCTTAACCCCTTGAAGCAAAAAGGGGGTGTCTTTCCACCTCCAAAGAGCAACTGTGCGACACTCTTAGCAGGTGGAAGGCAGACCAAGAAGGGCGGATGCCCCTGAGTTTCATCCACCACACTAAGGGTCTCATATGAAGGAGACCCAAAGGCAGCACAGGAGAGGCTGCTGCCATGAGCCCCAGAAGCATGCGACATACGCCCACCGCAACATGATGGCTGAGCCTGAAACGGGCCAAGCACGCACGGAGACTGGAAACTCGAGCAGGGGCCTGATGGGCCTGCATCGAGAGAGAATTGAGTTGGACACCCAGGAAAGTGGTCTGCTGAGAAGGAGTTAAGACACTCTTCTGAGCATTCAACCTGAGACCAGGACGTGGTGAAGGACATCCCTGTGAAAACACACATACTCTCTAGAATGAGCCAGTCGTCTAGATAATTTAGCACATGCACTTGGAGAATGTATACGGAGCCAAAGCTAGACCAAATGGAAGTACCCCTTACTGGTACACCTTTCCCCCGAAGGCGAACCGGAGGAACTTCCTGTGCCGTGGAATGACCTGGATGTGGAAATGGGCGTCCTTCAGGTCCACCGTGACGAACCAGTCCCCTGTTCAAATCTGCGCCAGGATAGTTTTTTAACGTCAGCATCTTGAACTTCCCTTTGTAGAGGGAAAAATTCAGGCGAAGCAGGTCCTTCTTTGGGACGAGAAATTAGCGGCTGAAGAAGCCGCGGTCCAAGTCCGAAGGAGGAACCACCTCTTTCGCTCCCTTCAAGAGGAGGGACATCACTTCTTGCTGCAGAACAGAAGCTTCTAGGGCACTGTTCGTGACAGTGGGGTGAGCCCCATCGAGTCAAGGAGGATTGCGGCAAAACTGGAGTGTGTATCCGATTTGGATTGTGCCGAGAACCCAGCGCGACACACCTGGCAGAAGTCTCCAGTCACCAGACTCCCTGTGTGACTGCCAGCGAGAGGTGGTGGGCACAGAGCTAAAACAACTGGAGGAGGGCCCGAGGCGTCCTCTGACTGTGAAGATTGGCCCAGAGGGGTCACTGAGGAGGTTTTTCTCATTCCGGGGTCTAGCATAGAGGCTGGAGCATTCAACACGGGGAGAAAACCAGATGCATCTCCTTCCGTGGGTGAAACAGCTCGAGCGAGAAGATGTATTGATGGGAGATAGCCTGGAGCGTCCCCATCCTTCAATACAGGAAGATGGTTTTGGCAGGCTGACTCTGTATCCCCAAGCGCTTGGCGGGGGGTATAACAGATTTTGATCTGGAGAGCATCTCAAGGGGAAACAGATACGCTTCAGCGGGCTAACCATCCCGTCTGAGATGGGGGAAGCTCTCCGTTTCCTGACACGTGGATCAGGAACACCCCTGCGAAGCTTTAGCTGGCTACCTCAGGTCAACGCATCTGCGGGGGCGCTGGCGGGGCATTGGACGGCCATGAGCTCCCCAGACCGTGCGAGGTGGGGGATATCCCGGCTCGTCACTCCTTCTAGAGGCCTCTTTCCGGTGTGCGAAGCGGTCTCTGGGCGCGGGAGGAGTAGGAGGTCCACGAGCCCTCCTAGGCATAAACTGCTTAAAGTCCCTGTAAAGTCAAAATTAAGTATGTGTTCTGAGTTTGTCACACCACAGAAAAATGTGTTATTAGCCACCCAACCAAATTTGAATGATAAAAAAAGCCGGCAAGTACATAAAATAAGCTATCAAAATCTTGAAAAAATGAGCAGTAGTCTCTGCTCTCAAACGCTGGGGGCGTGTCCGCTGGCTGCGCTGAAACCACGCCACTCATGGGAAGTACTCACCAGTTATCGGCGCGACGGGAGGATGAAGGCAGAGGCGGGAGATAGTCGGTTCGGCCCCATTCACCAGTAACAGCGGATCATCAGTGAATCGCAGTTGTCTCCGACGAAAGTTTATAAAACTATCCCGTGTAAAATGATCACTACAGAGGCGGGTGTTTGCGGTGATCCTCAGCTCTCCATCAAAGTTGCTCTTCACAAAATTAATCCACCTCTTCTTGATGTGATCGTTTTTCGGAAATGTAAATATGGACACCGATCTGTTTTGTACGTGACCGCATCCAGGTAGTACGCATTTCCGTGACGAACACATAGCTAGCTAGCAAACTGTAGGCTTTAGTAACTAATAATACTGACAGTAACTCGCGATTGAGCGGCAAACTGATGTGAATGTGCTCTATTTATATTGTTAGGGGAGCGGCCAGCCTCTGTGGCTCCAGTGCGTCATCAAGTAGGGGCGTGTCCAGGAGCTCAGGCACTCCAGTGCGTCATCAAGACCCCGTTTTGACCCCGTTTTAGCCCCGCCCAAAAAATCCGGAACACAGCAATGATGAAAAACTGTTTAATGGTCTAACTCCACAATTCAGTAGTTCACAGTCTTTGTAATATGTTTTAGCAATACATTTCTAACATTATTAACGTGTTTAGAATTGCCTTTACAGGGACTTTAAGGGCAGCCGATTGCGTCTTAGCAGTTCGGAATTTGTCAACCACTGAATTGACCGCCTCTCCAAACAAACCTGATTGGGGTGCCCAGTAGCAAGACCTTCTCTTTTTTGTGGATTTCTGTGAGATTTAGCATTCAACAGCCACCAAACCCGCCATGGTGCGCCCAATCGTGCGTGCAGTGTGCTTAGTTACACGCAGTGCAAGGTCGGTAGCTCTGCGGAGCTCCTTTACCGCTTCCGTAAGGCCCCCGTGCTTTTCCATTTCCTTAAGGACGTCTGCTTGGTAGGCCTGAAGAATGGCCATGGTATGGAGCACCACACCTTCCTTTCCAGCCGCCGTGTTGGATTTGCATACGATGGCGGAAGTGGTCCTACAGGGATTAGAAGGTAGAAGAGGGCGGGACTTCTTGGAATGAGCGGAAGGCGGCAAAAGATGAGCGGCCAACGTGTCCTCAACCACTGGGATGCACGTGTAGCCCTGCTCCACAGAACCAACCAGGGAGTGAATGGCTGTCTGTCTTTGGAAGTCCATCAGAGCGCATCTATACATGATTGAAGTGCTCCACATGTCTCCGGGGGGGGGTTAATAAAGGCCTTCTGAAGTGAAGCGATGCGTTCGTAAAGATATCCATATTTAAAATATTATCGACTAAAATAAATAGCTTCCGGCAAACGGCCGTACGCATCGATTTACACCAAAAGAGTAAGCCTTGAAGTTGACGCGCAACGTAATGACGGCAATTGACGCCTCTCACGGTTCAAACAGGGCTGGGCAACCGTGTTCGTCATTACGTTCTGTGTTTATTATGTATGTTTTTCTCAGATGAAGCTGTAAAACGATGATGAACTGACTCTGGAGATTAAGACAATTTTGACCGAGTTCTACAGTAAATTCCGTTTTTATGACTGGATTCCATGGTCCGTTTTCTGCATCGTGGAAATCATTGGGCCCTAGTGTAATTTTATTTCAATTAATGCTTATTTTATGGTTTGAATTTCAGTTTTAGCTAACTATAATAGCCTTGCTACTGACTTTGATGGTGTTTACTTTTGAAGGTGTTTACGTGGTGCGTAAGTAGACTATTCAATCTAAATATAAACACGATATATTACACAAATATATTTGTTATATCTGAATAATCATGTGGAAATGAATGTGGTGGATCGTGTTCTTATCCAAAAAGCTAATTTTCAGCTAAGTATCTGGAGCTCATCAGTGTTGGTCATACTGTGTGTGTGTGGTTCAGTGGAGCAGGTGGAGCAGATGAACGGGCTCCTCCTCCAGAAGCAGAAGGAGCTGGTGATGGCCGTGTCTAGAGTGGAGGATCTGAGTAAACAGCTGGAGAGCCTGAAACTCGGGCCGATGGACTCGCTCCACAAGGACCCGAGCTCAGGGGCCGAGCTGGACCGACTCTACAGGGACCTGCAGGTACTGCCCGAGATACAGAGCTCAGTGTGTGTTCACAGCATCTGACTGTGTGTGTGTGTGTGTGTGTGTGTGTGAACGTGAACCTGTGTTCACAGCATCTGACTGTGTGTGTGTGAACCTGTGTTCACAGCATCTGACTGTGTGTGTGTGTGTGTGTGAACCTGCGTTCACAGCATCTGACTGTGTGTGTGTGTGTGTGTGTGTGTGTGTGAGAACCTGTGTGGTACAGTGGTCTTTTTGATGGTTCTCACAAGGAAAATGTATTAATAAACATAATAAATTGTGTTTTTTTGAAAATGTAAAAATGCAGAAAGTTGTGTGTGATGGGTAGGTTTGGGGGTTGGGTTAGTGTGTGTGTGTGTGATGGGTAGGTTCAGGGGTAGGGTTAGTGTGTGTGTGTGTGATGGGTAGGTTCAGGGGTAGGGTTAGTTTAAGGGGACAGAATATACAGTTTGTACAGTATAAAAAGCATTACATGGAGAGTCCCCACAAAGATAGCATACAAACGTGTGTGTGTGTGTTCACCAGATGAGGAAGAACATGAACCTGGAGCAGAACACCAGACTACAGCAGCAGAGAGAGAACTTGAACAAGAGAAACCATGAGGTGGCCAACATGGACAAACGAGTGAATGAGCTGCGAGATCGCTTGTGGAAGAAGAAGGCGGCGCTACAGCAGAAAGAAAACCTTCCTGTGAGTGACGACACTCGTTACACTCGTTAAAGAGGATCTATTCTGCTGTTTTCCATCACATTGTGTGGCTGTCAAATATCTAAAAAGCTCAAGTTGAATTTCTTTCTTAAATATTAGCAAAATTTTAATTATATTCTTAATACTTAATGTTAGAGGATAAAAGTACTGTATTGTCTCCTGTGCCCACAAGAGGGCGCAAATGAGCGCAAAAAGCAAAGTGTGTGTGTGTGTGTATATATATATATATATATATATATATATATATATTAGTGCTGTCAGTTAAACGCGTTATTAACGGCGTTAATGCAAACACATTTTAACGGCGTCAATTTTTTTATCGCGAGATTAACGCTCTTTTTGGCCTAACAAACTTTGTAGTTTTTTTCACATGCTGTTGCAACAACTAGTAACGTTAGAAAAACTACAACATCACACCGGATAGCTAGACCGGAAACAAAACAACAGGCACGCCGCACACACTTGTTTGGGCTTGCGCGCCGGCCAAAGAGTAGTAGGCTAACGTTTTACGTTTTGAGTGGATGCCGCGAGCGCGAGACGCCGATCTACAGAGTGCAGCGCGGGACTAGATTTGATTGCCGAGTGCGAGCACTCACTCTGTGTGTGCGGGTACGGGAGAATAAAACGATTCGCGGGACTCCCGCAAACTAGAAATATCTATGAATAAAACATAAAACTAATACATTTTTATTCATATGTTGCAGAAAAGCAACAAGAACAACTAAAACAAAACAGAAATGATTTACAGGCCAGAGTTTCTTTTTATAACATGTTTGCAGCGTTGAGTGATGTAGCCAATCACAGACATATGTGTTGATTTCTTAAACGCAATGGCCAATCAGAAGCATTTAAGATAGACTCTCCTCAGCGCTCAAAACTGACTTTTTGTTCAGTGCTGAATTCTGTATGCTGGCAAATCCTCTAATTATAACAAACAAAGTGTATATATTATGAAAGATTCATTGTGCAGTCAGCTTCATTGATAATAACAGAGATGTGTGAGATTGCGATGAACTGATGTCAGCTTTTTAGGAATTATTAAGGGAGCGCACTTTACGCGCATTCAGTCATGCCAAACCATGCTCGCAGTATCTGCTTGCTTTATGTTATAACAGTGGTTTGTGTGTTAATGCTTTAATAACAAATAATTTATCAGGAGCATTTATGCTGATGTGTATGGTGGCGACATGTAGGCGAAAGTATTTGGAGGTAGCCTACAAAAAAAAGTCTATTTGCGGGCGGGAGCGGGACAAAAATGTTGCGGGCGGGAGAAAGTGACAGAAAGTAGTTGAGAACGTCAGTTATAACGACCCATGTATCAAAAAAATGGTCGGGTTTAAATCGGGCTCATAATTACAGTTAATGTGTCGGGCCGGGCCGGGCTCGGACACAATGCGCACGGGCTCGGGTCGGGCTTGATTTTTTGGGCCCGATCTAAGCTCTACAATGGATGACTTCAGACAGAAGCACATGGATACCACAGCTAAGAACAAACTTACTGCTGATCCACTTTTCCATGTTGATAAGAGCATTCAAATTAGAAAAAATAATGGGACAAATAGAAATCAAGGGACATTTAGTATCGATAAAAATGTGCGATTAATCGCGAGTTAACTATGGCATTAATGCGATTAATCGCGATTAAATATTTTAATAGTTTGACAGCACTAATATATATATATATATATATATATAATATTTAAACCAAATCGAGCATAGCATCTTTTAGTGAAATTAAATGTCATTTCACTTTTTAAAGTGCATTAACTTTTGAAACAATTGTTTTTAGATAAAATATAATTTCCTTAATGTGCATGCAAGGAAAATTAGGTTACAGTAGTGTAGGGCTGGGCGATGAATCGATTTTATCGATTAACTCGAATGTGTAGTTTGTCGATTTGTTTGAATGAAAATCGGTTTTCTCTTTAACATCCGCTGACGCTCCCGTCTGGGCTCCCGTAGTTCCGACCGGGCTCAGCGCTTGCCATAGAGATACACAAACAACATGGCAAATGAACAAGACCGCAGCAGCACAAGCACACCCGCCAACAACATTTACAAACTGAATTCGCAGGGCTGCCAACTCTCACGAATTCACTGTGTGACACGCAATTGTCACTTTTTACACGCTCTCACGCCACACATCCCTTTTCTCACGCAGAGAAAAATCACGAAGCAAAGAGGACACTGACACCGACAGACAAGACAGAGCAGGTTACTGTTGATATGAAACAGATTCTCAGCTCTCAGATTCTGTCAATTTAATTACAAAATTCAAACAATAAATACCGTTTTGGCGCTTGTAAATGTGACGTGACAGATCTCAGTTCAAGCGGCACGTGACCCGATCATCTGTTGACAGGGCTCTGTATGTTTACAGAATTAGGTGAGATTTTTTTGGGGGGAAAAATTAACATAACACAATAACGTATCTACTGTACCTAATATTTATCCAAATGAAATGATATTGAATCAAGATCTGAATCAAATCACAAGAATTTAATTAAATTGTGAAATTTGTGTCAAGCAATAATGAAAACAGTAGCCTACCAGTCATTGTACTATGTACAGGGTTCGTACACCTTTTCCAAGGTCAAATTCAAGCACATTTCAAGCACTTTCAAGGTCCATTTTAAAACTTGTTCCAGCACCTTACATCACCGTAAACATACCAATACATAGTCAAAATTATTATTTAGTGTTATTATCACATTAAAAGATATAATGCTATAAACAGGCAAAATTGTGTTTTGTAATAGCAGAAGGATCAGATATTTAAGCAAATCATAAGTTTTATTTTTCAAAATGTATCACTGTCTAAGTAGAGAATGCCTATGAATAATACTTTTCATTATATTAATGTCCAAATATTGCTTACCCAGATAATATGATTTTCAGGCTGTAAAACTGAAGAAATTTCAAGGGCTGAAAATTTGAAGACATAGGATTTGAACAGAAATATTTTACAGGCGTTGGTTTTGGGACACATTCTTGATATAGACAAGGTTTGAACAAAATCTGAGAGTGTCCAACAACAACCTGTAAATTTTAACCCAGAAGACTCTGACAGTGCACAGGCTCCTGCCTGATAAATAGCCTGTATTAATTAAAAAATATATATATATTAGTGCTGTCAAACGATTAAAATATTTAATCGCGATTAATCGCATTAATGGCACATTTTTATCTATTCTAAATGTCTCTTGATTTATTTTTGTCCCAGTATTTTTTTCTCATTTTAATGCTCTTATCAACATGTGAAAGTGGATCGGCTTGCTTTGTGCAAATGTTTTTTATTGAAAAAACACAATAATTGCCACAATTGACACTTGGAGCAAATAATCTCTCACACAATGTAACACTGTCCATCAATAAAAGGGTGAAAGAAATACTGACGAGGTGCTGATATTGACGGGGGGGGGGGGGGAATTCGCATCAGCTGAGTGTGTGTGTGTGTGCTTGGCAATCATCAAGTGGTATTTCAGACTGGACGTGCTGCGATGATGATAGCTCAGTTCACAATGACAAAACACACAGATCACTTTGGTCTTGACAATGTATTGTAACCATTTGGCAACTTTTTAAAAGTAAACTTTCCATTCAGAATCTTGTTGGCATCCATTTCGGCGTCTCGTGCTCGTCATCCACTCAAAGCGTAATGTTAACCAACTATTTGGCCGGCTCGCAAGCCCAAACAAGTGTGTGCGGCGTGCCTGTTGTTTTGTTTCCGGTCTAGCTAGATCCGCTTGCGCTTTGGTCGACGAAGCAACAAAACGTCCTCGCGCGGCGCAAGCCCTTGAAATTAATGGGTTTCATAGCGCAGCGCAGCGCATGCCGCGTCCTGTTGCAAAAGCATGTGAAAAAAACTACAAAGTTTGTTAGGCCAAAAAGACCGTTAATCTCGCGATAAAAAAATTGACGCCGTTAAAATGGGTTTGCGTTAACGCCGTTAATAACGCGTTTAACTGACAGCCCTAATATATATATATTTAATTGCCAAGACATGTACATTTATCTACTGGAATAGAGCAGGGTAAATATTGCATAAGGCCATCCTCAACCTTACAGAACGCTACTTGTATGACACTCCATCTGACACGATTTCTGTTTAGCAATCAACGATTGTTGTTATGCACTGGGCTAACGTTTGCAGGTTTTAATATGCATGTAGTTAACGTTACAGTTACTGTGCTGTAACTTTGGCTATGTTCACTGCATATTCCACAAATGAACGTGCCACAACGTAGATGCAATACTTACATTACATTATCACACCAAGTACTTTCAGTCACTAATGGCGCTTTCAGACAGGACGTGGAATGCGCTGAGCTATGAAACCCATTTATTTCCTGCGTGAGGACGTTTTGTAGTCGACCAAAGCAGAGCGCAGCATTGGCGAGCTCGAGCGCACGCCACGGTCAAAGTTAAAAATAGTTCAACGTTTGCCGTTGCGCTCTGTGACGATTACCTGCACGGCCAATAAAAACTGGGCATCCAAACAATCGCGGAAATCAAAATGAAATAAACGTACTATTTAGTCAGATAGGTATTTGTTGTGAAAGAAATAGTTACAATTTCAAGCATTTTCAAGCATTTTATCCAAAATTTAAGCACTATTCAAACCTTGAAAACATCATCAAAATTCAAGCATTTTCAAGGATTTCAAGCACCCGTACGAACCCTGTATGTAAACATTGTGTTGTCACTAACTTAATAAAATTCTGTTTAGTTACCAAATGTTTTGACAATCACAATACACTTATTGTGATGCAAGTTTTTTTTTTTTTTACATTCCCTCAATCCCAATCCACCTATTTTATGTTATGTTACGTTATGTTATGTTACATTTTCACTGTTAACAAAGGCAGGGCTTTGTCTTTTTGGCTTTTTGGCTTGTTGTTTCTGATTGCACTTTAACCCCAAGGGGGAAATCCAGATCAAATCCCAGAAGGAAAAATTAAAACAAAATTAAGTTCAAACTTGTTTAGAACAATTTCTTTGTCATCTGCAGTTTGATTTTAAGTAGGGGAGAAAAAAAAATCGATTTAAATCGTAAATCGGACTTTTTGTGAAAAAATCGGGGATTTATTTTTTAGGCCATATCGCCCAGCCCTACAGTAGTGTATAAACAGTGTAAGTGCATCAGTAACCTGAGAAAACACACTTCGACACACAGTGTAGTGTAACGCTACTACATGAACACACAACAGCAAACTATAATTCAGAAACACTCACTTCTACTCACTACATCTACATACTGTTCATCAAAAACACCAGACGCTCAACTTGATCTGAGCGAGTGCTGAGCGCGCACGCACGCACACACACACACACATACTCGCACGCACGCACGCTGAGCGCTTTCTGTTCCCAGTGTTTCAGCTGATAAACACACTCACACACAGGCTGAGCGCTTTTGATTGATTGATTTTATTTAACCACTTAAAGCAACACTAAGTAAGATTTTTTACCTTAAAATAATGTTTCCAAAATCGTCTCAGAGGTTCATCAAGTCGTGACATGGTGAAATGCACTTATGCCACAGCTTTGCGGTCCTTTATCTGATATATCCATGCTATGTAAGATTGCCAGATCGGGTCGCGTTTCTGTAGTTCTAATGAGACATAAGAAAACTACTAATTTGACTTGCTTTACGGCAAGCGTTACAATTGCTACAATTGCTCGTTTGTGATGTCGCAATACATCATACTTTCATAAAATCATGCATCATACTCTACCTTGTCTGTGGCCATTGTTGATTCCAAAGCCGGTGCTGGATAAACAGCGAGCGTGTGCGTGCGCGTGCGACAGTAGCTGCGGTAGGCTAAATTATTTACGACAGCGGTAATGGACAATTCCACTTCCAACCTGTAGGGCGACCGCAGAGGAAAAGATACTTGGTGTTGCTTTAAATATTAAAAAAAATATGGAACAGTGCTCTGTCATACATTAAAAATACATAAATAGTCAGGGATGACACAATAAAGCCCAAAGACTTATTTCAATTGTGGTCCCTAAAAGGGCAAGGGGAGAGGACAGATGGCAGCAAATCACACAGCAATCATTCATCATACATTAAACAAATTCATCCATATTATACAGAAAAATTGACCATAAAAATAGACTATGATATTATAATGACTACGAATGTCCACTACGTGCGCTCTATTCTCCAGATAGGAACCCGCCCATTTCAGTGATAATTCACTAAAACCCATGGCTTTCAATTTATACATTAAGACACCATGGTCGACTGTATCAAAGGCTTGACCATGCTGACCAATGACCATGCCACAGAAGTTTCCATTATCTACCTCCTTTTTTATATAGTCAGTTAGAAACCGTAAACGGGAATCCGTAGAATGTGATTTACAAAAGCCAGACTGCAACTCATAAAGTAGTTTTTGTGATTTTAAGTAATTATCAATCTGTTCAAAAATGATCCGTACAATTATCTTTGATAAACACTTTCTGTTGACAGTGTTTTGCTGATAAACACACACACTCACACAGACACACACACACACACACACTCACTCACACACCCTGAGAGCTTTCTGTTGACAGTGTTTCATCTGATAAACACACACACACACACACACACTCAGCTCTGACCGATGTGCAGGTTTGGTCAAGTGTGTCTTTCTTTGCATGATTTTTGCATGATTTGAACGCTTCTGCACTTCGATTCGTCTCAACATGGGGACAGGAGAGCTGTCAGTCAATAAATGTGAAAACAAAGTAAAGGCCCGTTCACACCAAGCACGATAACTATAAAGATAACGATAAAGATAACTATATATGCGTCCACACCAACGACCGATAACGGTTTTTTTATTCTAAGCACGCGCGCGCCCGGTTTCAAAGTAGCGAAAATGGATGACCTGCTGCTGCTTTACGTTACAAAAAAAAAAAATCAAAAGAAAAACAGGCGCTTTTGGGTACACGATATCCTTAAAAGACGAGAGGAGTTGGGAGAATCCGAATTTTATTATAATTGTTGTTGTTTACAACATGTCATTGAATATGTTTTTTCAGTTCTTATTGCCTTTACACGTCTTTGCCAGCAGATGTCCTCAGCCAGCATGCTATGTTCCGAGCGCATCTAAACAGTGAATCTAGCAAGTCTAGTGTAATCGATCTAATCTAACAGTGAATTTAGCTGACGAAGTCAATGATGGGATAAAAACATTGCCTAGTCAACACCTTTATGTATACAACGCCTTTTTCACTGCAACTTCAGCAATGTTGTCAAAACTAGAGCTGGATAGCCTACCTGAGGTAATTTTGTTACACTATGCTAAACTGCATAATATCTCATCGTTAATACTTCTCACCATTTATTCCCAGGAGACGACCGATTGCTTTCCATATATCCATCTTTTTTAACGTATCATTGAAAAGGGGGTTTGACTTGTCAAACAGAGGATTTTTTTTGTACCTCGACGATTAACTTCTCTGCAATGTCATCTGCCATTTTAAATGCGCGAGACCTTTAAATTAGAATGGATTCTGATTGGCTGTCAGTGTTTTATCGTTCGACAGCTGGAAAAAAATCGTTCTGAAAGTGATCCCAACAATATCGTTCCTCATATCTTTATCGTTATAGTTGTGGTGTGAACTCTGTTATTCTTAAATATGGAGAACGATTTTTAGAATTATATCTTTATCGTTATCTTTACAGTTATCGTGCTTGGTGTGAACGGGCCTTAACTCAGATATTTTGATGTAAATTTGAAAAGTAATTTGTTAATTTACTAGTTACTTGAAAAAGTAATCTGATTACGTAACTTAGTTACTTGTAATGATTTACCCCCAACACTGCTGATGGTCATAAGATATTATATCATAGGGACAGTCTCATGACCAGATTTGACTAATGTATTCGTTCATTTGCTTTAGATTTTTTTTTATTTTTTTTTTAGAAAGTCTTAAGATAAGAGCTGTGTCCCAAGTGAACACACTACTTGCACTACTTATTCTACAAAATGGCATAGAATAGTGCACAAGTACGCGGTGTGGGACGCACGTAAGGTGTGTGTGCTGATGTGCTCAGTGTTGTGATTGAGGTGTTCTCCGCAGTGTCCTCCCGATGGCCAGCCGGCTCCGCTGACAGGAGTGTCCCGTGTGGCGGCCGTCGGCCCGTATATCCAGTCCTCCACGATGCCCCGGGGCTCCAGCAAACAGGACCTGCTCATCAAACACGCTCACCCAGAAGGCAGTGCAACGGTCCCGCATCAGGAGAAGAGCACTCATCCCGCAGCAGGTTTGCACACACATTCACATCTGAGACCCTGGACCACAAAACCAGTCACAAGGGTCAATTTGTTTTAGATTTAGATTTACATTGTGAATAAAATAAGCTAAGTAAATAAGCTTTCCATTAATGTATTGTTTGTTAGGATAGGACAATATTTGGCCGAGATTAGGGCTGCACGATATTGGGAAAAAATCACATTGCGATATTTTATTTTTCTGCGATATATATCGCGATATGAAAACAATTTCACCAGATGACTTTATTAGCTCTCTTTGGAAAGAATGAATCATCTGAATGACTGGGGTGATTTTGTAATGGAGTAAATCTGCATAGCAACTATTATAGTTAACTAATGTAGTTAACTAGAGTTTAATAAATGGAACCTTATTGTAAAGTGTTACCGATTTGTTATGTCTCGTGAGTTCAGTGTTGGACAGGTCAGTTGTTTTAACCATTCATAAAGTGAATCGGTTCAAAGGAGTCATTAGTTCGCGAATTGGAGGTGTAATTAACGGACCACGGCAGACGTTGTGTGATTATCCCGGCAGTTTAGGACATCGCACAAGATTGGTCTCAACACAGAAAACATTTCACAACTGAATAGATTTTTTGTTTGTTTTGTTTATTGAAAGTGTGGTTTATCTGAATGTGTGGAACGCTTTTCAGAGAATTTTGTTTTTTAGCACAATTCACAACCAGTAGTTCAGGAAAAAAATTAATCCGAATGCTTCACCTGAAACTTCGTTCTTCCGACCTTTTACCATTGTGTATTCTCAAAGATATTCAGTCAACTCAATTCACTAATATGCGTGAGGGAGGGAGAGAGAGCAAGACAGTTTGAAAACGGTGAGAGTGCGCGCGCGCGACCGGGGCTCTCTCTCTCTCTGCTCAACAAGCGCAGCAGTCAGTCATCTATCACTCACCGGTCAAATAAGGCTTTGGCGGGACATAAATACGCTTTGGCGGGACATAAATACGCTTTGGCGGGACATAAATACGCTTTGGCGGCCGCCAAAAAATGTTCAATGCAGGAAGGGCATTCTGACTTTATTTTGAATTCTCATGTTCGTTCAAGCTCAGAAATAAGAGAAAGACCACTGATCTTTGTGTCTGCCCGGCTCACAGAAAACAACGCGCAAGTTCCAGTCTTTTTACGTTTGATGTTTAAACAGGACTTAAAAACACATGCAAATGATAAACTTTCACTATATTATGGTTAAACTTTGCAATTAATCTGCGAATCGCAAGCGTTACGGGCCGTTTTTCCCTAAGGCTTACATCGCAACATCCTGCGATGTGACTATCGTGGATGTGCACATCGCGATATCGATGTTAAAACGACACATCGTGCAGCCCTAGCCGAGATACAACTATTGAAGATCTGGAATCTGACGGTGCAAAAAAATCGAAACATTGAGAAAATCACCTTTTAAAGTTGCAGTCGCAATTTTGCTGCATCCACTCACAAAAATATATTTTTTTATATATTTACAGTAGGAAATTTATAAAATGTCTTCATGGAACATGATATTTACTTTATATCCTAATGATTTTTGGCATAAAAGAAAAATCGATCATTTTAACCCATACAATGTATTGTTGGCTATTCCCACAAATATACCGTGCAACATGTGACTGGTTTTGTGATCCAGGGTCACATTTGAGGAGTTATTTTACACCGAGAAGATCTATGCAAATAATGTGTCATTTTTTTCATAAACAATCCGATTAAAATGCTAATAAAATACAAATTACTATTTGTATTCTTATAAAATGCATTCATGAAAAACAATATATATTAGATTTATATTTATATACACTACCGTTCAAAAGTTTTAGGTCGGTAAGATTAATGTTTTTGAAAGGAGTCACTTCTGCTCATCAAGGCTGCATTTATCTGATCACAAATACAGCAAAAACTGTAATCTGAAATATTTTTACAATTTAAAATGGCTTATTTGTATTTGAAAATATTTAGAAATGTAATTTATTCCTGTGATCGAAGCTGAACTTTCAGCATCATTACTCTTCAGTGTAAAAACATTAAGAAATCTTACAGATCTAAAATTTTTCAACGTAGTGTACATCTAAACAATTTATAAGATTTATATATAAATATAAATATAATATAAATTGTTTACATTTATACATAAATCTAAAATATCTAGGCTTAAGAAAATAAATGATATAAAATTAAAAGACGTTTATTTTAAATATATCTCGCAGCTTTTTAATGGGGCAACAAGATATGATAGATACATCAGAACAACGCTTTTAATAATCTTTCAGTGTGTGAAACATCATAATATTAAAGGCACAAATCGCGTATGCGCTTCTGAATGATGTGCTTAAAGCAGAAGTTCTGTGCACAGAGAAAAGATATTGTGCTCAAACTCCTCGTGTGTTATATCTGTTCTGTTGGACGAAAGCAACAGATATGAGCTGCGTTTCATTTATCATCAGCTAATGCCAAGATCCGAGGCCGTGATAGGAGAGAGAGCGGCAACAGCACTGGTAAGATCATTCGTCTCAGCTTTACATGAGTGTGTTTCTGCAACTTACTTCCAGTTTCAGTTGCGTGAGTGTGTGCGTCGGCTTGCTGAAGAGACACTGCGGCGATCTGGCACAATAATAAAGTGCACAAAAACATTTATGGTGCTTTATAATGTGTCAATAATTGCCTTTTGTGGAGCTTGACAGTAACAGCCGTAAGTAAGCACTAGGTATGTCAATTTAAATAAATTCCTATAATCCACCGTTGTTTAAATTAACGATCAAGTAATCGATTCATTGTTAACCTAAACCTCTTGCCCCTACTTATCACGTTACTTAACCAGCACTTGCTTAACCCACACACATTTTTTTACAGTGAATATAAGGACCAGTGACCATCTCTTAACAAGTGCTTTTAAATTTACTGACATATTATAAGTGCTCTATTTTCATAGCATGAAAACATTTCAGGGAGTCCAGAAACAGTGACACTCATTTAGAGACAAACTGGAGCTTTGCAGAGCTTATACAATGCTCAAACAGCAACATTACACACTAAAGAGAGATGAACATGAACAATAAATAATCTTTATTTCTGCAGCTCTGCACTCAAAAGTGTCCTCAAAGCCGTCTAACTGGAGTGCGGCCAATGCGAAGTCCTCCATTAATAACGGGTCCACCAGTCTCCCACGCTTGGTGACCCAGGCATCTAATAACCCAGGTGACCCTCCACACTCCACACCCCTCAGCGGTTCTGTACCGCAGACTCAGGGCTGTGTACACCTGGCCACTTCATGTGTTTTCTCAGATCGAATAGCTATCTGATTTATCAAAACCATTCCATGTACACCTGGACATAAATGTGTTTCCGCAAAACGGATAAAAAAACGATCTTCAGTTCCTGCTCTATATGCAGATTTAATGGAGTTCACGTCACCGAAAGCAACAGATATGATCTGCGTTTTATTGATCATCAGCTTTGATTTGCGATAGTTTGCACATCGGTTTAATGAATAGATGCTCAGTAGCGCGTCATATCTGACTATAACATGATATATAGCCTAAAACACGCTCTCACACGTTTATTTTTTAGCATTGTTGGGAGGAGTAACATTTATATACGTGGTTTCAACAACCAGATGCATTTACACTTCGTCTGGAGCGTCACAGACCTCCTCCTGAAGCGGTTTGAGTGATCGGATTTAAATCTGTGTCGAATGCGTGTATTTATTCAATATACGTTTAATTATACGGATAGCTATCAGATCACAGAGCACGCATGAAGTGTCCAGTGTGAACAGCCCCTTAGACTCGGGTCATGTATTGTGAGTTGAAACGCGTGTTTGTGCTCCAGATAAAGCAGAGGTGCTGAAACGGGACCCCAGGGTGCGCCCCGCCTCCATGTTTGAGTCCATCGAAGCGCCCGCAGCTTCTCTACGCAAGAACCAGAGCAGCGAGGACCTCGCCAGAGACGCACAGGTACTGGACACATCTGCACACACACATATGAGTGTGTTTTACTATACAATACCGGTCAAAAGCTTTGAATGTGAATTTTTTTTAATGTTTTTGAGAGAAGTCTCTTCTGCTCACCAAGGCTGCATTTTATTTGAGTAAAAAAACAAAAAACATAAAAACAGTGAAATATCAATCCAATGTAAATCAGCTGTTTTCTGTGTGAATATATAATAAAGTGTAATTTATTCCTGTGATCAAAGCTGAATTTTCAGCATCATTACTCCAGTCTTCAGTGTCACATGATCCTTCAGAAATCAGTATAATATGATGATTTGATGCTCAAGAAACATTTATGATTATTATCAGTGTTGAAAACAGTCGTGCTGTTTCATGTTTTTGTGGAAACCGTCAGATTTTTAAAAAAAGAAAGAAATTGAGACTTTCATTCAGCACATACACATTAAATTGATCAAAAGTGACATTTTTAATGTTACAAAGATTCTATTTCAAATAAATGCTGTTCTTTTGAACTTTCTATTCATCAAAGAATCCTGAACCATATTTTCCAAAAAATATTTTGCTGTGAAAACTGCTTTCAACATTGATAACAATAAGATTATAATCTTTAATAAGAATTAAGCGCAAATATAAATTTCTAATAACTCTGCATCATATCATCATATTATACTGATTTCTGAAGGATCATGTGACACTGAAGACTGGAGTAATGATGCTGAAAATTCAGGAATAAATTACATTTTACTATATATTCACATAGAAAACATCTGTTTTACATTCTAATAATATTTCAAATAAATGCAGCCTTGGTGAGCAGAAGAGACTTCAATTTATTCCAAACGTTTGTCCTGTAGTGCACAGTCTCTTCATCTCAATATGCAAGAAATTCATCTTTGGAATAAATTGCATTACTATATATTCTCATAGAAAACAGCTGTTTTACACTATTGAATTACAAACGTTTGTCCTGTAGTGTACACGTTCTCTTCGTCTCAATATGCCGACACCATCAGGTTGATATTTAAAAAGTGACACTAATGTTTCTTTACTCTCAGAGCGCCGTGAAGAACACAGTGAAGGTTCCTCCTCCAGTTCCCAGTAAACCTAAACAGGCCACCTTACCCAAGACGGGCGTCAACGCCGGGACCTTCCCAGGCAAGAGTAAATCCTCCCAGCAGCCTCCCACTGGTTCCCAGCATGCTTTACCACAGGGTAGTACCTTACCCCTTCCCTCGAAGCCCGAGGCTCCTCCGGCCGCCACCGTACACCCCTTCAGTCCCGATCCTCCCGGGGCCAAAGAAGTCGTGCTGAAGCCCCAGATGCTGGACACCAGCTCCATCTACAACATTTACACGCAGCAGAGCGTGACGGGAGCGCTGGGCCGCGCGCAGACCCGCAGCAGCAACTTCATCAGCGGTGAGTCCGGCACCAGGGCTGGACTGGCCATCGGGCATACCGGGCACTTTCCCGGTGGGCCGACGTGCTTTTTGGGCCGATACAGATCATTCTTAAAAAAAAAAAGTTTTTGTCTGAACGGCCGATAATACTCGTACATCGGCGGGCCATTCGTTTAGTTTTGCTTAATCGGCGGCGCTGGGATCTTTGTGCCGGTGTAATGCATTGGACAAAAAAAAGTCAGCGTAGGTTTTGTTTTTTAACAGACCGGCCCATGAAACGCGTAGATCAGCGGCCCATTTGGTTCTTTTCTTGATTGGCACTGGGCTGGTCCAATCACATCTTTAAACTCCTCCCCCTTTGGGCTCTGAGCGAGCGTGCAGTGTCAGTGTGTATCTGTCAAAATAGTCAGAGATGGAGAAGAAACGCAAAGAATGCAGAGAAATAGCGTGAAAAAAAGAAATGGGCCCTTCAAGTGTCTGATGAGGATATTGAGGAGGATCAGGAGAGAATGAGTGAGTGTAGAGAACTGTGGTAAGCAGAACTAGGCAACTTTCAGAACACTGAGGCGATGAGTGAGGAACCCATTACCCAGTTATGCATTATTTACACATCTGCATAGTTGACGATCAGGGGCGGTTCTAAGGTCAGTGGATATTCGGGGCTTTAGCCCAAACTAAAATTGGTTATTTAAATTAATAAATTAATTATAAAAGCAGTTTAAGGGAATACAGAAAAAGAAAGGCTTATTAGTGAAATAATTTAAAGTATTTGCAAATAATCTTTTATTTTTAAGTATGCATACATTCTCTCTACATGAATCAAGGAAATTATAGCATATTTTCAATTCAAAAAGGCAAAATTGAATTAAAAAAATAAAAGTTGAGTAATTTGCATCACCGGATACTGTCGGTAGTTGAACATTTCTATTGTAAAACAGTTGTCAAATATTAAATCTTTATCTACTTACATTTTACCAGTCATTCCTTCACTGTGAACGGTAAACCTGGCCTTCTTTAATCATTTTGACATTGATGAGCTAGACCGCTGAACTTTTAGTCATCCAACAAACAGACAGCATCAAGAATATCAAATAAATTGCAGTGAATCTCTTATTTGCATCTTAAGTTTATTGCCAATAATAATGACAGGTTTGCGAAAAGTGTAGAACTCTGTAAGCTCGCGCAAAACAATCCCCCGAACCCCCCTAAAGGGACAGAGGTCCACCCACCACAGATTTACCAAAAATCCTGTGTCAAACACTGGTATTGCTATGCCAATGCAGCTTATAGCTTGTTTTAGGATTCATCATTGTGGAGTAGTTCGATTGTATTTTACAATTAGTAGTTATTTCATCTATTAACTCTTACTGATTCCTACTCACTCATTACATGGCATTAGTGGTTTTAATAGGAGTTAGTATACATTTTCAGGGGCGTGAAAAGATCGGTTGTGTTCATGATTATATGTAGTGGGCCAGTCTGGGCCAAAATGCCCGGGCCGATTTTTAGTCCCAGTCCAGCCCTGTCCGGCACGCTTTCAGCAGGACATTCAATCGTTTAGCAGAACGACTTATCCAGAGCGACTTATTACAACTGTAGCCTATAGGCTGCTGTCACTTTAAGAGGTGCACGGATCCAATATACTGATACACATGTGCAGCACAGAAAACAGTCGTCTCGTGCTTGAATGGTTTAAAGTCATATTGAAATGCTCACAAAAGAATCGAAAAGAATTTAAATTTTATTACAAGTATCCGATTCCCGTTGTCAAGTATTTGGAATCGACTTTCGATTTCCAACCCTAGTCAGGCCCGTTTTCAGCAGGACATTCAAATCATTTACCAGAGCGACTTGCAACAGATTACATACAACATACATGACTGGATCCGTTGCTTTCACATCAATGCCGAAAAAAGTCGTCACTCCATATCTACTAATAATATTTCTTAGTAAGATGATATTTAAATGATTAGTTTTGTGATCAAAGCTCTGTAGTTTTAAAACATAATGCAATGCAATACAATGATGATTGAGAGATGAACAAATAAACCTTCCTCAAAAGCAGAAGAAATGAAGATTTACTGCTCAAAGAAGGCGGAGCCTCAGAGCCACACCCACCTACTACATCATCACCACACTGACCAATGGGAGTTTGAAGGTGTTTACCAGCCAAAGCAAACTTTACCAGAAAGATCTCGATATGAACTCCCAATTTGAACTTCGTTTTGGCCTGATTTTGTTCAAAGTGAATTCAAGATTTTGCTTAAAGTATATCAAAGCGTTAATCTAGCTTGCCATTGTACACTACGAATATTGTTGGCTCTGTGACAAATTGCTTGTTTGGATAAAATGCTTAAAACAATATCGTTGGAATCACTTTCGGAACGATTTTATCCAGCGGATGAACGATAAAAACATTGACAGCCAATCAGAATCCATCCTGCTGTAACAAACTCGAATGTTTAAAGCCGCAGACAAGCACAAATAAACAGAACGATATCGTCCGCTGGAGTCGGCGCTAATAAAGTTATCTTTATAGTTATTGTTCTTGGTGTGAACAGGCCTTTAAAGGTGCATTGTGTAATATTTAGGAGGATCTGTTGACAAATGCAATATCATATACATAACTATGTTTTCAGTGGTGTATAAAGACCTTACTTAATGAACCGTTATGTTTTTATTATCTTAGAATGAGCCGTTTCTCTCTACACACACCGCGGGTCCCCTTACATCGACATGTTTCTACAGTGGCCCTGAACGGACAAACGCGTTTCGTCACTATGTTGTTGTTCGTGCAAAGAAGCTGCTAAAGTCAGCGAATAAAACACTGACACAGTGATGAACAACTCACAATAATATTCACAATATCATATCGTTTTACTGAATAATTAAGTAAAACCTATTTCTTAATTTATCTTTAAGAAACCTCATTGCTTAACTGGCTACTCTCTGCTGTCTCAGATGATGAAATATTTTCCTGTCGGCCACCATAACTTCTGTTGGTTTCATTTCACAACCTCACTACTAGATGCTGCTAAAAATTACGCACTGCACCTTTAAGAATTAAAAAAAAAAAATTATTGTGATTAATTTTTTTTCCATTTTTCATCATATTCCTGTCCATGTAGTTTACGGGAAGCCAGTGACGTCCACAGGCCAGCCGTCTCAAAACCAGCTCCCTGAGAACCCGTACCTGGACCCGCCCAGTGTCCCCGAAACCGAGAAGGACCACAGTCCTGCTCCCGAAACCCAGGAGCCCGAGCGCATTCCCAGACCCCTCAGTCCCACCAAGCTCCTGCCCTTCATCACGAACCCCTACCGCCACCAGAGCGACGTGGACCTGGAGGCTCTCCGCAAGAGACTCTACAACGCGCCGAGACCCCTGAAGAAGCGCAGCTCCATCACAGAGCCCGAGGGCCCCGGCGGCCCCAACATTCAGAAGCTCCTGTACCAGAAGACCACTCTGGCCGCGATGGAGACCACAGCGAGTCCTGCGGGAGACGAGGAGAAGGAGACGCCGGCGGGAGCTGAAGGAGCGTCACTCCAGCGACCGAAACCGACAGAAACGGAAGCAGAGAACGTCCCTCCTCCTCCACCACCGCCGCCACACCCGGCTCCACAACCCCACGCTGCGATCTCCCCTCCACCTCCGGCCGAACAACCCCACGCTGCGATCTCCCCTCCACCTCCTCAGCCGGCCAGCCCTCCTCCACCTCCTCCTCCTCCTGCTGAGAGCCTCATTGAAGACTTCCCTCCATATCCTCCACCTCCCTATCCCAGCGGAGCCGAGCAGGAGCCTCCAGAAGACACCTTCAACATGAAGCCCCCGGAGGTCACCGGACAGGTTCCCTTTCCACCCGTAAGTCCCGTCTAGCGAACACTTGATATTGACACATTTCAATTCAATTACAAAGATTTCGAGATTTCACAGGCTTGCAATGTGATTCAATTTTGATTCAAATTTGATTCAAAATGAGCTTAACCCTAATGCTGTGTGTGTGTGTGTGTGTGTGTGTTTTTATATATATATATATATATATATATATATATATATACACACACACACACACACACACACACACAGCTAATGAACTCAAGAACATGCATGTGCATCAGCTGGACCAGCCTGAAAAATCAGATTTTTATGATTTTCAGATTTTTCAGGCTGACTGTAGTCTAAGAGGCTAAAGCTTCTAATGTTTTTAGTTATTTGGTAAATCGTATCAGTGATCAGTGCCGTGTGTTTGAGCTGCAGCCTTTCCTGTATAACTTCCGTACCTCGCATGCACTGCATGTCACGTGGGATGAAAGCGTCTGTGAAAAGCATGAGTGTGAGATGTGTGTGTTGTGTGTCCAGGGGAAGAGGACGAACCTGCGCAAGGCCGGATCGGAGCGCATCGAGCACAGCATGAGAGTGCACTTCAATCCTCTGGCTCTCCTACTGGACTCGTCTCTGGAGGGAGAGTTGGATCTGGTGCAGCGCATCATACATAAGGAAAGTTACATTTCACACTTTAAACCTGAAGATGTACTGGATGTCCGTGAGTGTGTGACTGATTGATTATTATTGTTTCATTATACATTGCTGGTCAAAAGTGTGGAATCATTAAAGTCCCCCTGTAGTCAATAATTGTATCCCTTAAAACTCACTAAATTTCCTTGAAAAACTTCATTTCTTAAAATATCTTGAATGTAACTCGACACCCTTGCTTCATTTAGTTTACGCGGTTCTATGAATATGCAAATGAGCCCCGCCTCCACTCACTCACTCAGAGATCCACTCGTTGACGATCACACGTTGATCTGATTGGTTACAAGGTCGTTTGTGACGTCAGAAACACCAGCGATTTCAAACCGTGTTTTTGAGACTGTCTTTGGTTCACTGCAGTTTTAAGGAGAAAATACTCAGCAATGCTGTCGACTTATGAATTTACACATGGTTTGTCTTAAAGCATATTAAAAACACCACATAGACACATAAACAACATTAAAAACTGGATTTTCACCACAGGGAGACTTTAAGAATTTTTTATGTTTTTGAAAAGTCTTGCCATTTTAAATTTTACGAATATTTCACTGTTTTTTCTGTATTTTTTATCAAATAAAAGTAGGCTTGGTGAGCAGAAGTAAATAAAAATAAAATCATAATTATTCCAATCCTTTGACCCTTGTGCAAGTACCATGAATTTAAGAATCTGGTTGTAATTGCCAGGGTTGGGGTTGAAGGATGAGGCAAGGACTCATGCAGAGATGGGCTTTTATTTAATCAAAATCAAACAACAAAAACTACCCTGTGGGGCAAAACTTGTGTAGAGCACAATCTGGCACAGGACTGCAAACACAAGGAGAATCAATAGAGCCGCAAACGAGGAAGGACAGGTTGGGCAAATGAGCCAATAAGGGGTTAAGACCAGGGATGAGATTCAAAAATATTGTATTTGAATATTTGGGCTCATAAAAGTCAAATATTCGTTTATTTAAATGACGTTTAACGAAAAAGACGTAATTTTATTTATTTATTTAAAACATATATTTTTGTCACCATTTCCGGTTTTGTCACTAACTTACGGTTAGGCAATATACACAACAAGCGTACGTTATATCTCAAGGTTTTCAGTAATATAATGGAAACAATGAATCTCTTTGTGTTTGTGGCCCATCAGGTGGAGGACCCGAGTCAGCCGAACGACGAGGGCATCACTGCGCTCCACAACGCTGTGTGTGCCGGCCACACCGAGATCGTGAGATTCCTGGTTCAGTACGGAGTCAGTGTGAACGCAGCGGACAGCGACGGGTGGTGAGGCGCGCTCACACACACACTCACACACACACACATAGGGGTGCCATATATATCGTCTGCGATAATATCCTGATTGTTGTTTTAACGATGTGCAATCTGACACATCGAGTATATCCCTCACACACACCCTGAGAGTACACGCATACTCTACGTGATGTAGTGTTGTAGATTAGTACACTAGTGCGGTTGCGCATTTAGAGTGACCACTTACACAGCGGGATTTACTCTAGATTTATATTGTTTAATATAGTTAATAAATATCACACTAAGAGTGCAGTGAGTTACCGTGTGTGTGTATTCCAGAGATTCATTGGTGTGCGTGTGTGTGAGTGTGTGTGTGTGTGTCAGAGTGTGTGTTTGTTTTTGTGATTTGTGAGGACACAAATGTGTATAATGACATGGGTATTACACTGGTATTACAACTTGAACGTGATTTATGAGGACATTTCCTGAGTCCTCATATTTCAAACGGCTTTAAAAACATACTAAGCAGTGTTTTATTAAAAATGTAAAAATGCAGAATGTCTCCTGTGATGGGTAGGTTTAGGGATAGGGGCAGTGTGTGTGTGTGATGGGTAGGTTTAGGGATAGGGGCAGTGTGTGTGTGTGATGGGTAGGTTTAGGGATAGGGGCAGTGTAAGGGGATAGAATATACCGTTTGTCCAGTATAAAAACCATTACGCCTATGGAATGTCCTCACAAATCACAAAAACAAAGCTGTGTGTGCGTGCGTGCGTGTGTGAGAGTGCGCGAGAGTGTGTGTGTGTGTGAGAGAGTGTGTTCCAGCCGTAACCCTGTGTGTGTGTGTGTTCCAGGACTCCCCTGCACTGCGCGGCCTCCTGTAATAACGTGTCGGTGTGTAAGTTCCTGGTGGAGTCTGGGGCCGCTGTGTTCGCCATGACCTACAGCGACATGCAGACGGCAGCGGACAAGTGTGAGGAGATGGAGGAGGGATACACACAGTGCTCGCAGTTCCTCTACGGTGCGTTACACACACACACACACACACACACACACACAAGCACTGCGGTTACACTTGCACCAATCATAGGGTTATTTACAGTGGACTTACAGGAGTAGTTCACTTCAGAATTAAAATCTCCTGATAATTTACTCTCCTCCACATCCTCCAAGATGTTCATGTCTTTCTTTCTTCACTGGAAAAGAAATGAAGGTTTTTGAGGAAAACACTCCAGGATTTTCTCCATATAGTGACTTCAATGGAGTCCAACGGGTCGAAGGTCCAAATGTGAGTTTCAGTGCAGCTTCAAAGTCTCGACACGATCCAGCCGAGGAATAAGAGTCTGATCTAGACAAACCAGCGCACATTTATAACAAAATAAACATTTATACACTTTTAACCACGATCTCACAAGACAGGGTGTCCGCGGGGTCTTAAAAAGTATTAAAAGTTGATAAATCATTTTTTTTTTTAAATTAAGGCCCTTAAAAAGTTTAAAAAAGTCTTAAATGCCATTTTCCAAGGTATTAAATTGTGTATCATCTTTTTGTTATGTATATTTGTCCAAAGAGGTTGTATGCTTAAGTTTGGCTGAATTTAATCATTGCGTGGGCGAATAGTGGGATTCTGTGTAGTTTATTTATGGAATCCCGCTAGATGTGGCGTCATCTGTTGTTAAACCACTTATCGTACAGAACGTACATATACTCGAGTCCACATATGGTATTGTGTTTATAATGTTTCTCATGTTCAATAATATCCACATGCTCGAGTGAGAAACTGACAGACGTTGCAGACACAGATAACTCCCTCAACGAAACAAAGGAAGCGTGTTTCTCAAAATCATTTTGCTATCAGATAAGTTATCATACAGCTGCGCTTACCGGTCGTGATGCAGTGATGGACAGCTGTCATCACAGTCGACTGGTGTTTGGATTTCATGTGATATTATGATAACTCAGTATCATTAATTCATTTGATGAAAAGTAATTCCATTTTGTAATATAATTTAGTAAGATAATTTTCATCTAAGTAATTCTAAACTTCACGAGGCATACGACAACATTATGAGATCAAACACAATCAACACGCTCAACAGCGCCACCCAGTGCATTTAATTATAACTGCCAGTTAGTGCTTGGGATTTATCATGGATTCACTGCATTTACGGCCACCAAAGCAACGTAGTAAAATCTAATAGTATTTTATTTTTTGAGTAATAATTACAGATCGAATATTCGTGCACAGCCCTAGTGCTGACACTGTGTGTTTGAAGGACTTGCTCTGGTGCATCTGGTTTGCAGACAGTTATAAGAGTTGATGTTACAAATACTTGAGCAGATGTTACAAAAGATCTTGAGGTTTATTTTCACACTTCCATAAGTTTTTTTTCAATTGTTTTGTTTATTGGTCTAATCTGGTTTCTGGTTTCTCTTTCAAAAATAAACCTTGCATTGGGTCAGTCACTCAATTAATTCTCTTGTGCTTCATTCCCACCTTTCTGAATTATGTTGCATTAATAAGGAGTTATCACAAACTAAGACTGTTTAGTTGTGCTATCTTACAATCAATATATAGTAAATGTTCGGTTTCGCCGATGTAACGGTTAAAACTTTAAGTGCGATGCGGTCTTAAAATGTATGGAAGGGGTCATAAAAAAGGTCTTAAAATGTATTAAATTCAACTCCATGATCCCTGTATATACCCTGCAAGAACGTGCAAAGTCAAACGCCCTTTACAAAATAAATAAAAGGTAAAACAACTATGTTGGACGATTTTGAAGTTGGAGGAGAAAATGAGATGAAAGAGTTTGTCGCTCTACATTTCTGAACCATGGAAACACAAAAGACGCTTTTAATATATTATGTGTTTTATTAAACAGCTGAGCAACTGTTACATTCATCGACAAAAAACTAATCATTGTTATATACACAGTTAGTCTTATTGTTTGAATCTCTTGTTTTTCTGCAAATAACATGTTCTCATAACATGTGCCTCAGAGACAACACTATTTTATCAAGTGCTCATATTAAAAGTAACAAACCACAAAGATTATTGCAATTATTGAATGGCAGGCATGCAACAAATGTTTCATTTTGTTCATGCATCAACAGAAAACAGCACAGACTAAAAGATTTTAGGTTTAGGAGACCGCTCTGAATCTATAATAACTGGTTTCAGAGGCCCGTACCACACAACCAGCACAACTCAGGGTTTGATAAAACCCATCAAAACCAGCCTGATTACTAAGATTACATGTGGGCTAATCTTTTGTTTGTTGCTAGTAATAACTCCAGCATTATATATGACACTTATAACCTCAACTCGAGCGTCCTCAGCGGTGTGTGTGTGTGTGTTTGACGGCTGTTTTCTCGTGTGTTCACAGGTGTGCAGGAGAAGATGGGCATCATGAACCGAGGCGTGGTGTACGGCCTGTGGGACTACGAGAGCGAGCAGGAGGACGAGCTGTGCTTCAGAGAGGGCGACAGCATGAGCGTGAGCCGCAGGGAGGACGAGGACGAGACCGAGTGGTGGTGGGTGCGCATGGGCAACAGAGAGGGCTACGCACCCCGAAACCTGCTGGGGGTGAGTGACACCACACACACTCACGCTCTCCCACGCTAGAGTAGAGACCATAGACTGTAATGTTTCTGAAGAGCATTTCTGAAGCCCAAAGTGGGCGGAGCCAGCCGTCACCATCTTGGCAGCGTCACTCCCGGATAAACGAAAATGTGCAAAGAGGCAGATTAGCTGAGGTGACGCTAACAGCAGACAAACAGCTAGTAGTGACATCATTTAACTTATTTAACATTCAATACACATGCACGAAGTTCAAAACAAGAAGGGTATAGCCTTATGAAAAAAGAAAACACGCGAATATCGCGGTTGCTGCGGTTACTTGCATTCTTCTGTGGTTGGCTTGCCAGTAGCGCGGTACTACAATATTGCGGTTATCGCGACAGCCCTAATTCAAATTGAACCACTCACTGGCCAGGCCCATAGTGCCAGGTGTTCTGGGTGGGGATGAAAGATCTCCCCCCTGCCTGTGACAGTAGATCTCTGCGTAACGGGAGAGACCACGAGTCTTCCCTCCTCCCTCACTCTGTAGAGTGTTGGGGATATAAACGCTATTGGTGGGAACGCGTAAAGGAGAGTACGGGGCCATTCGTGCGCTAGCGCATCGATCCCCAGAGGCGCGCTCTGATCTTTCAGGGAGAAAAACAGACACTGAGCATTGTCATGGGACGTGTACAGACCCACTGTTGCTCTGCCGTATATTTACCAAATCTGTTCTACCACTTACTTGTTCAATTTCCACTCCTCGTAAAGGGTATTGCCGCTGGATGGCAGATCCGCACTCTGGTTCGTGACACACTGTACGTGCGTCGCTCTCAGGGATAAAAGATTGGCATTGCTCCACAAAATCAGTTTGCGTGCCAGCATGTGCAAGAGAAGTGATCTGAGGCCTCCATGTTGATTTATATAAGCCACAACTGTAGTGTTGTCCGTTCTCACGAGAACATGATGCCCTTTCAGAAAAGGGAGAAAATGTTTCAACGTTAGAAACACGGCCAGCATTTCCAGATAGTTTATGTGAAGATTGGTCAGATGATGACCCCATCTTCCATTCACTATCCTGCCCTCGTGAATGCCCCCCAACCGGACAATGACGCGTCCGTCGTTATGACTTTTCTGGCTTGAACAACGCCCATGGATACCCCTTGAACTAGAAAGGTTGGGTGACTCCACTGGCGCAGTGCCAAGACCGTCTCTGACGTCACTCTCACTCTCCTTCGGGAGTGGCGTAATGGGTCCAGCCTCAGAGACACTACCCAGCGCTGACATTCCCTCATAAACAGTCTGCCTAGGAGAATAACTATCAGGGCTGAGGCCATCAGTCACAATAACCTGAGGCATGTGCAGAAAGAGACCCTTTTCCCCCTCTGAAATTTGGCCAGGCATCGGGTGAATTTCCCCACCCTGTCCTCTGACTGTCACACTCTGGAGGTCACCCACTCCAGTGACAGCCCCAGGTATGTTATAGACTGTGTGGGAATCAAAACACTCTTTTCGGTGTTTAATTGTAAGCCCAGTTTTTGTATATGTCCCAATAGAAAGATTGTGAGATCTCTCACTTCTCACTCTGACTGAGCTGTCACCAACCAGTCGTCTATGTAAGTAGCGAATGCTTTTCTCCTTGAGTGGGGTCAGGGCTGCTTCTGTACATTTTATAAATACTCTTGGGCTGAGAGACATGCCAAAGGGTAGAACCAGATATTCGTATGTCACTCCAAGGAAAGCAAACCTCAGGAATTTCCTGTGGGGTGGATATATCTTTGTGAAAATATGCGTCTTTCAGGTCAATCGATGTAAACCAATCGCCTGGGCGCACCAGTTTTAGGAGTGTAGAATGAGTGAGCATTCTGACCTTGTACTTCCTTAAGTATTTGTTCAGTGCACGCAGATCTAATATGGGACGAAGGGCACGAGTTCCTTTCTTTGGGATGAGAAAGTATCTCGAGTAAAACCCACTGTGGCTTTGTTTAAGAAAAGGGCGATAAGAGTGGTCCCATCTGAGCAGAGTGAATTTCTTCCTGAAGAACATGCTTTAACTCTCCCCGCACCTATGAATGAATTATCCCTTTGAAATGTGGGGGGGAAGGGGCAAACTGCAGTCTGTACCCGAATTGTATTGTCTTCAATACCCAGCGGGACTGTGTGCACTCTCACCAATTGTTTATTCACAGCTTTCTGGTGCCATCGAGTGGCTGAGTCGAGAACGAGTTTGTGGTCTGTACTTTGCATGCGTGGGCATTTAGCGCTTGGGCAGAGTCAGAGTGGCTCATCACCTCTAAGGGATTGATAGCTCCCCGAGGAGACGTTATAATCTGTTCTGTGAATATGTTTTGCAAAAACATTTATGTTTTGCAAAAACATTTATGTTTTGCAACATTCTCTGAGGGTACAGTGAAATCTTTTAATTTTGAACATGAAAAGTGCTTGTGACTAGTGGGTGGGTGTGCACCACTGCACCGTCTCTTTTCCTTTTCACCGCTCTGCTTCCCCTGACCCAACCGGGCGCTGTTTTCCCTACAGAACATCTGGGAACTGTGAAACTCGTGACTTGTCGAACGCTGAACGACTGAGGGTCGGGAGCTAGCAAACTGGGGGGCTGTTGACTCCCTTCCCATCAAACTGTCTTCCTCCTCCTCACTCCCTGAAGATGGGGATGAGGAGCTCCGAGCTGCTGCAGGCGGATAGTTCTTCCTAGGCCAGGCAGATCTCTGTTCCTGTCCTCCGCGCTGACCCGCTGCATTCACGGTCAGTCTCTGCCGTCTCGCAATGCGAAAGTTAGGAGGTGGGCGGGCTGTAGCTTGTGCGAAGGTCTGTCGGGGTGGCGCAGAGTTGCAAAGGCCTCATCATCCCTCTTTTTCTCTTCACATCTCTTTTGCATCAGTGTCAGAGCTGAGCCGAAAATGCCCTCTGCAACGACCGGACCATCCAGGATGGCTTCTTATTCTCTGTCAGAGAGATTAGCCAGATTAAGCCATCGTCCTCTCTCCTGGATAACCATTGTGGCCATGGCTTTCCCAGACGCAGAGAGAGATCCGTGACAACACAGATCTCTTCCCAGTGTGTGTGACCTGGCAAGGTAGACGCTTCGTCCTACAGCTCCGCTTGGTGTGCGGCCAGCAGAGAGATCGCGTTTATGGGCCGGACAGAGAGCGCAACTGCTTTATAAACACGTTCCTTCATGCTCGACTGGAATCGGTTCGCTTTAGATGGCAACGTCGGATTTGCAGCTGCTGTGCGCTTCGGTTGCAAGTGCGAGGCAACTGATGGCTCTGTGGGGAGCATTCGGAGAAGGCCTTCCTTCTCCATCACCTCGGATCCTCGGAGAGCGGATCCTCCTTGACTTGTCCTTCCACGTAACCGCGACCTCCTCCAGGAGCTCTGGAAAACTCGGCAGCCTCTTACCCTAATAGTGAGTCTCTGCAGTCTCTGCTACCACGGTCGGCCACAGAATATTTCGTTTCCCTGCAGCGCGTTTGCACAAATCTTGCAGATCAACACTGAGAAGCGGGGAGGATGGTGCCCCGCCCGCCTCTTTCGTGGATCCCGCCGCAGCGAGGAGTTGTGCCGGGTGCGCGGGAGGAGGAATGGGGAGTCCTCGAAGTCCTCCTCTTCATCAGAGAGAAGAAATTCTTCCTTGTTCGTGCTGAGCAGACTGGGCAGAGGCAGGCACACATTGAGCTACTCACCCCAGGATAGAGATGCCGCGGTGGGCAGCTCTACAGGAATGGATTCCTGCGGAGTGCCAGCTGGCACAGGGCTAGGTGTCATGAGGGGATCCTATCCAGGCTAGCTTGGCGTGCTATCCTGTGACGAACACTCTTCATGATGAAGCATGCGCAGTGTTCACTAGGGCTGGGTAAAAAATATTGATTTCTCGATTCTCATTTTTACGAACCGATATCGATTCTTAAATCCCAAGAATCGATTAGGCTAGTCATCCTGTTTTCAGTTGATGAATGAATGGAATATTGTAGCCCATCTGCCCTCTGCCCATCCAATAATCTTTGTGCTTTGTTACTATATTGATATGAAACAAAGTCTCAGATTTCAAATTACGTCCATTTTCTTATGAAATTCAAAAAAGAAGAGATTTTTGAATGTCATAATGAGGTTGTGTTGCTCCTCTTATACTGAGGAATAGGGTAGCCACTCCCAGACACTACATCATGTCTGCCAGCCAATCGGGGCTGGCGTAATGTAATGGGGCTTCTGAGGAATAGTGTCGCATAGTGAGACACCGAAACGTATGCTTGAAAGAGAACTATCTTATCCAACCATCTCCATTGAGTCTGCAATGCGAGAAGCTGTGCCTCCTTGTCATTTCTGACTTATTACAAAAACAAAACAATGTCTAAAAGCTGCTATATAGTAAATATTTAATTGATGAGTTGTCAATACAATATATAGGGTATGATTTTACCCCATAATTCAGAATATTGACAAAATCAATATGAGCTGAATAATGACAGTCTCTTTAGAGCTGATTTACAGCAGTTTGAATTTGTTTCATAATTGAAGTTTACAACATTTAACAGTTATTTATCGGTTTATCACAGTGTAAAAGTCTGCAAAAATATGCGCGTTTGCTATGCGCTGTGGTTTACTCCATTTACCTTTGGTGTCGCTTCATTAAAGCCTGTATTGCAAAATATGCATATGCAGTATTTGTGAATCTATAATTGATATTTCTCTAACTGACATGCTAAAGCCAAAGAAACACTGTCTGTGTGTATCATAATCATTTTCTTTTCTTCCTCAACAGTTGTATCCAAGAATCAAACCTCGCCACATGAGTCTGGCGTAAATGAGCGAAGACTTCAATCATCATCATCATCTGCGCTAGTGAAGCTCTTCATCATCATCATCATCATCATCAGCGCTAGTGAAACTCTTCATCACGCTTCTACTTCAGTCCTGTTGGATGTTACTGTGATATTCATTCTTTCTGTCTCTTTTCACAATATGATTGAATAGAATTAGCTGATTAGAATGAACTTTATATTTGTATATCAAGACTTTTTCCACTAAAATATATTTTCACAGGTTATTGTGGCCTGTATTTTGTATTCTGCGCTTTATTGAAGGATTTTTGGAACAAGCCAATCTTGGACAATATTTTGATGTTTTTCTTATGCACAAATGTTTAACAACTGAAATGTAAATGTATTTGTTGAACCATGCTGGAAAAGTGGGGTTATTACAGTGAATTTCTGCCTTGATTATGAAAGTCCATTGAGACTGGAGATGAACGTAATATTGTGACATATTTTATTATGCATTCCTTTCTTCTGTTCAGCAAACAAACCTGTTTTTGTACATCTTCAGACTCTGTTATTTGACAAACCAGCTGGAGGTTTAATGTGATCAAAGAATAAAAAGCCACTGAACAGTTGTCATGAGTGAAGTGTGTAGCTGTGTGTTCTGTACGAGTGAAGTGTGTAGCTGTGTGTTCTGTACGAGTGAAGTGTGTAGCTGTGCGTTCTGTACGAGTGAAGTGTGTAGCTGTGTGTTCTGTACGAGTGAAGTGTGTAGCTGTGTCTCAACGTTCGGAGCAACTTCCTGTACAAATCTTGTGTTTGTGCCTAAATACTTTGGTCTTACTGGTTAAAAGTGACGTCTGGAGTAGATGTTTGTTTTTAATGACTCTAGAAGTTCAATTAAACCATCAAAATACAAGGAAAATATTTTATCTTTTTAAATATGAGGGAAGAACAAAATACTAAACTAGGTTCAGATTTTTATTAGACAGAATTTTCTGGCAAAAAAAGACAAATACAGCTATAGGTTTTATTTTACTATGCAGATCTCTGATATATCACATATACATGATATCACACTCTACTGTTTGAGCTACACACAACAAAGCACTTTTCACAAATGGTGTTTTATTAACAAAGTTCGGGAGGAGCACTTTCAAATAATTGATCCAATTATCACATCATTCCAACCAGCTGTCGACAATCAGTAATCAACATGTCTATCCAATTAGCTTGAGTTGGAGACCTATATATATACTCATTTGACTCGCCAATGTTCCTCGACAGTTTTTCAGCATCTTGGCTCGCCGTTTTGCTACCATGTCACACCAAAGTTCTTTATCTGACGAGGAAACAAACATCCCCAGGGATCCGCCGTTGCTTTTCGCTGGCCCCAGGATTATTCCTCCTACGCCGGACATCGCACCTGAGCCCCAGGCTTCTTCGCGCGGCCGCACGCCTGCCAGAACAGCCCTGCGCTCGCCAAGATGTCGAGGCCAGTCTTCGCCGCCCCCGGCAAGACTTTGATCTTCCTCCCCGGCCTCCGCCTACCACTCGGCTGTCCCGACGATCCCACCTATCGGGAAACGGGCCGTAGCAGGATTGAGGCAAGCGCTGGGTGATTCAGACGTACAGGCTTCGTGGGAAAAGAGCAAAGCGGAACTGTGTGATCTGTACGTTACCTTACAGTCAGCCAATCTCTCTCCAAAGTCCACACCAACTCCCAAGACGGCTCACAGGCAGAGCAAAGCCTGCAGGGTCCAAAACCCGCCTCCCCAGACACCACCGTCATCCTCGCGCACAAGATCCTGCTCGCTTCGCCCATCGAGCCGCAGCAACAGGCCTTCAGCGAGCCTGGGCCGCGCCCCAGATTTTGCCGCGGCAGGTCCACTCCCACCTCTCGACGAGGCCCAGCCCTTCACCGCGGCTTCTGTGGCCGCATGCAGCCGGGCCCAGCTGCCTCCCCACAGCCTCTCAGTTTTATACTCCCGCTGTTCATAACCCTTTTTCTTTTCAGTGGCTTCTAGCTCCCGTTGCAGACACTAGCGCGAGGCTATCGCTGCTAGCAGCACAGGCCCAACCATTTCAACAGTTTTACCCAACAGGTTATAACCCCGCCCACTTCACGTGGCCTGCAGCTCCAGTAGCTCAAACAAGCGCGAGCCCGTTTCCGCTTGCAGCACAAGCCCACACTTCATTCTATCATCCATCCTTTCCTTTATATCCTTCAACTAATTTTCCTTTCCAAGCCACACAGGGTAATATAAGCGTGAGGCCGCCGCCGACATTCGCAGCCATGGCTTATACCCTTCCCAGCTCTCTCATTCAAACTAAACCACGACATTTTCTCTTCACAGCAACACCGATGCTCGTTCCGTCGCCATGGAACCACCACCAGCGTCTTAAAGCATCCGCGCTCAGATCCTCTCAGAAATCCAGGACGCTGACTCCAGAGGCGGACCAATTCCCAACTCCAGTTCCTCGCTATTCAGAACTGATATTCCCATAACCCACCCGTTTAAACCCTTCCTCAACGCATCACTCGACACCATCCTCCAAGCAGTTTCTCCCAGAACCCTCCAATCCTACCTGACCGCTTGGGGATGTTTTAAAGCATTCCATGTCTCTTATAACATGCCGTTCCCCGATTTTTCTCTTCTTTCTATCACCTCATTTATTTCCTACCTTAATAGCGTTAAGGGCCTACAAGTCGGGTCCATCAAAGGTTACTTGAGCGGCATTCAGTTTTTCCATAAATTGATGTACGGCGCTCCCTCCTCTGAGATAAATAATTCACAAACCTCTCTCCTGATCAAAGGGATTCAAAGATCCCAGCCCCCCCGTCCCGATGCCAGACAACCCATAACGCTAGACATTCTCACCAAATGTATTCACGTCCTCCGCACAGGCTACCAGCCCCTCAATACCGCCCGCACACTCGACGCTATGTTTATCCTGGAACTCGCCATCACTTCCAAATTCGACCCAAAAATCCACCCCACCATCTCAGACTTGTTAGTACTAGATGGTGAAACAGTCTCTTTGATTAAGCAAAGTAAGACTGACCAAACCAAAAAAGGTCATTTCATCTACATTTTTAACCTCTCCATAATCCAACCATACCAGTCTATTCTGGCATATCTGCAATGGAAAAGTTCTCTGGCTAAATCTCCTCTGGAACCCCTGTTCATAGACGAATCCAATAAACCCATGAAACGCTTTTGGTTCCAGAAACACCTCAAATCTGTTCTACAACAGTCAGGAATTCCAGCAAAGAATTTCTCATGTCACTCTTTCCGTATCGGGGCAGCAACTTCAGCAGCCCAAAAAGGCCTCTCCCAACAGCAGATCCAAGCTCTCGGGAGATGGTCCTCAGATGCTTTCCAAAGCTATATCAGGACCAACCGGTTCCACATTAAAGGGCATCTTGCAGGTAAAAAAAAATCTAAATTAATACATAACCTTGTATGAAAAAAACATATGAAAAGTTAATGCAGGATTTCAAATGTTTTAAAACGACATAAGGGCACCAATTTAGTAGATAAAGTGAGCGTTTATTTTTTTCAGTATCGCGTCATTTTACGTCACACACGTGTGTGTGTGCTCTGCGTCAGCTCAGTGCAGAGTAGTGGCGCTTTTCCACTACATGGTACGGTACGGTTTCGGTAAGGCACGCTTTGGCACTTTTCCACTGCATGGTACGGTACGGCTCGGCTCGGTACGGCTCACTTGTGGCGCTTTTCCACTGCATGGTACGGTAAGGTACGGCTCGCTTCGGCTCGCTTTAAATGGTACCACCTCTGTTGAGGTTCCAAGCGTACCGTACCGATACTAAAATGTGACGTGAAAACACTGCAGATCACTGATTGGTCAGACAGAATCGTCACTACCAGCGTCATTGTATTTGCGAGACATCAAACCCGCTAGATTTAAATAGCCAGTAACAGCCACCGCTGTAGCACCTGTTTTAAAACTACTTGCTTGACTTGCTTGAAGAAAAAAAACTTCCAAAAAAGAAATAGCTGAATCGTGGTCAGTGGACGAGAAGCGCAGACATTCCTCTTGTTGGTTGACGAGGAGCGGATAAACTATAACGATCAGTCATAATCCCACCCGCTTTGAAGCGGTACTAACTGCAGTGGAAAAGCAACCGAGCTAAAGCGAACTGAGCCGCGCCGTGCCGTGCCGAGTCGTACCACGCAGTGGAAAAGCGAAGCGAGCCGAACCGTGCCGAGCCGAACCGTACTGAGCCGTACCGAGCCGTACCATGCAGTGGAAAAGCGCCATAGGTTGGTATTCAGTAAGCGTGATCGTGAGTCAGTGTTTTCGGTAGTTTTTGTATTTTAATTTATCATCGTCATGGTAAATTATTGTGTTTGTGGAGGTTGCAAAAACTCCTGCCTGTCAGAACATCGAGTCCACAGGTTTCCTAACAAAAAAGGACGATGCTATCTATCTTTCGTGCCTGGGTGCGGTTTGTCAAACCCCTCCATCAACGCAACGTCATTGCCAAAGAGCTGCATGTATACACAAATCGGATCTGAACAGTTGCTATTAACTGATATACGATGGTAATAATCTGTACAATACTGTGAGCACAGTGTATATCGTTAGCGAACGTGTATATATCTATAAGCTAACACTGGTCTCACCAAGACACCTGCCCTGTTCTCCTCACACACCTCAGTTTGTCTCCTCTGACCGTTGTTCTGTCTAACATTAATCCTGGCCTGTCCCTGCTCTCTTGGCAGCGTAGCAGGCTCGTAATCGTATGGCTGTGGTCCGTCATACGAGTAAGTATGAACAATTTCCTCAGCGTCTGAAATGTCATTGCGATCCATTGTTTTCATGTTGTTTGAATAGACCGGTCTCCTGCCCGTTACGTCACGCCCGTCACTCCCATTTTCAGATGCGGAAGTAAAATTTTCTCACAAAAACGACTCCAGAAGCCAATGTAGCGTATTTATAAGTATATTTTAAAGAAAATCTAGTTCCTATATTATTTTTCTATACATTGAATCGTTGGGTCCTCTAACCTGCAAGATGCCCTTTAAAAAAGCCCACCAAACCCTCATTGATTAAAACCCCCTGGGTCGTCCACCGGGGGTCTCTCTCTCTTTCCGTCCAGCAAGCATTTGGTCTCACAGCGGACGCAGTGAAAATCTCCAGGTCGAGTAATCATGTTCCTCTTTCCCGTTTTCTCTTTTTGTCCAGCGAGCATTTGGTCTCACAGCGAACGCAGTGAGAAATTTTACGGTAGAGCACTTGCGTTTTCTCTTTCGTCCAGCGAGCATGGGTCTCCCAGCGGATGTACTATGTACTTATCTCTACTCTCTCCCGTCCAGCGAGCATGGGTCTCCCAGCGGGTCTCCCTCCAAACGCTACAGCCTTGGAACCAACCCCAGTAGCCAACAACATCAGAACACAGATCCTCTCAGGTGCAGACATTGATTTATCTTCCCTGCTATCTTTACTTCCTCAATCCGCTTCAGATCGCCAAATAGAAGTAGGCGATTTTTCAGTAAAAAAAATAATAAAAATGATCTCGCGATAATAGCTGGGCTCGCGTTATCTTACGGAGGGTCTCATTTCTTTACGTACCATAAACTATTCCCAGCTAAATGCGCCGTCCACGTTGCTCAATGGAACCAGTGCCCTTACTGGGGTGCACTGGACACAGACCTCCAGAACAGAGTGTTCCTGGGCTGCCGCAACATCTCTTGTGCAGTATGCAGATCACTCGCTCACTCCACCATAAGCTGTCCTCTGGTTAACCCTTCATCTCCCCCTTGCCCAGTTGCATCCCAGGTAAAATCTACCAGTTACATCCCACGACCAGTACATTTCGACTCACCATCCAAAGATTTTAAACCCACCTCCAAATCTCGTGACCAAGTCTGCCATAATTTTAACTCCTGGGGATGCTCAAGACAACGTTGCCGTTACCTGCACGTCTGCAACTACTGCGGCGGCGCCCACTCCTGCACTATATGCCCTGTGAAAAGATCACAAAAATATTCAAAACACTAAAGTAGAGGCTATTCAATTTTATCTGGAAATTTCCCCCACTGCCGCAGCAGAGATGTTCTCTCACGCTCCCGCAGGAGCTCAGTTTTTTCCTCCAATCCACCCTTAGGCCGCTGGAAAGCAAGTTTGGGTTCCACTTCCGTTGCAATGTCATCTACTCCGCTCCCCCAGGAGCTACGTTTCCCAATTCCAACTTGCTCCACTGCCACAGCAGTACCATCTCTTCCGCTCCCGCAGGAGCTCAGCTCTCTGTCCAACTCACCTTTCAGATAGCTTGGAAAGCAAATCGAAAGCAAGTTTGGTTCCAACACCGCAGCAGCATCATCTCTTCCTTCCCATCAGGAGCTCGTTCTCCAGCCAAATGGCTCATCGGATAATTCGAAAGAAAGTCAGAACCAAGTCTTTCCACTACAGCATAACCTACTCCGCTCCCGCAGAAACTCCATTTCTCCATCCAAACTTGATCCTCCGCCACAGCAGCGTTATCTTTTCTGCTCCCGCAGGAGCCCAGTTCTATGTACAACTTACCTTTTGGACAGTTGAGTTCAGAAAGCAAGTTTGACCCACTGCCGCAGCAGTGTCGTCATCTCCACTCCCGCAGGAGTTCCGTTTCTTCCTCCAACTCGCTCCATTCCTGCGGAACCATTATCTCTTGCTACTCTGGGTTCGGGCCAAATATCTGAGCTCGGAGCCCTCTCGCCGGACAGAATAAATGGTATGCATATTTGGCGTGCTATCTACCTTATTTGTAAGTGTGAACTAGTGAATTCATATTTCAAAACAGCTGTACAGAAATTCAAGGAAAGAAAAAGCTCCACAAGACTGTTAGCGGAAGGGAAAGCCTCTCGTCAATGCACATATTCTCGACTTACACTAAGTGTGTTCAAGTGTGTTTTGTCCGACTTTCATTGGCCCTCTTGAGGATAAAGTTAATCTCTGTCGAAAAGACAGGCTGTAATACTCAAAATAGTTTGTGCACGTGTGTATGTGTAAGGATAAACTAGTATGCATGTATCCACACAAGCACAGGTCCCAGAAGTCCATATGTGAACATGATGAACACACTCCTGAACACACTCTGAACATGATGAACACACTCCTGAACATGATGAACACTCTGAACACACTCCTGAACACTCTGAACACAATCTGAACACACTCCTGAACATGAACACTCTGAACACACTCCTGAACACACTCTGAACATGATGAACACTCTGAACACACTCCTGAACACTCTGAACACAATCTGAACACACTCCTGAACATGATGAACACTCTGAACACACTCCTGAACACACTCTGAACATGATGAACACTCTGAACACACTCCTGAACATGATGAACACACTCCTGAACATGATGAACACACTCTGAACACTCTGAACACACTCCTGAACATGATGAACACACTCCTGAACATGATGAACACACTCCTGAAAATGATGAACACACTCCTGAACATGATGAACACACTCTGAACACTCTGAACACACTCCTGAACATGATGAACACACTCCTGAACATGATGAAAACACTCCTGAACATGATGAAAACACTCCTGAACATGATGAACACACTCCTGAACATGATGAACACACTCCTGAACATGATGAACACACTCCTGAAAATGATGAACACACTCCTGAACATGATGAACACACTCTGAACACTCTGAACACACTCCTGAACATGATGAACACACTCCTGAACATGATGAACACACTCCTGAACATGATGAACACACTCCTGAACATGAACACACTCCTGAACATGATGAACACACTCCTGAACATGATGAACACACTCCTGAACATGATGAACACACTCCTGAACATGAACACACTCCTGAACATGATGAAAACACTCCTGAACATGATGAACACACTCCTGAACATGATGAACACACTCCTGAACATGATGAACACACTCCTGAACATGAACACACTCCTGAACATGATGAACACACTCCTGAACATGATGAACACACTCCTGAACATGATGAACACACTACTGAACATGATGAACACACTCCTGAACATGATGAACACACTCCTGAACATGATGAACACACTCCTGAACATGAGGAAAACACTCCTGAACATGATGAACACACTCCTGAACATGATGAACACACTCCTGAACATGATGAACACACTCTGAACACACTCCTGAACATGATGAACACACTCCTGAACATGATGAACACACTCCTGAACATGATGAACACACTCCTGAACATGATGAACACACTCCTGAACATGATGAACACACTCCTGAACACTCTGAACACACTCCTGAACATGATGAACACACTCCTGAACATGATGAACACACTCCTGAACATGATGAAAACACTCCTGAACATGATGAACACACTCCTGAACATGATGAACACACTCCTGAACATGATGAACACACTCCTGAACATGATGAACACACTCCTGAACATGAACACACTCCTGAACATGATGAACACACTCCTGAACATGATGAACACACTCCTGAACATGATGAACACACTCCTGAACATGATGAACACACTCCTGAACATGATGAACACACTACTGAACATGATGAACACACTCCTGAACATGATGAACACACTCCTGAACATGATGAACACACTCCTGAACATGAGGAAAACACTCCTGAACATGATGAACACACTCCTGAACATGATGAAAACACTCCTGAACATGAGGAAAACACTCCTGAACATGATGAACACACTCCTGAACATGATGAACACACTCCTGAACATGAACACACTCCTGAACATGATGAACACACTCCTGAACATGATGAACACACTCCTGAACATGATGAACACACTCCTGAACATGAAAACACTCCTGAACATGATGAACACACTCCTGAACATGATGAACACACTCCTGAACATGATGAACACACTCCTGAACATGATGAAAACACTCCTGAACATGAGGAAAACACTCCTGAACATGATGAACACACTCCTGAACATGATGAACACACTCCTGAACATGATGAACACACTCCTGAACATGAACACACTCCTGAACATGATGAACACACTCCTGAACATGATGAACACACTCCTGAACATGATGAACACACTCCTGAACATGAAAACACTCCTGAACATGATGAACACACTCCTGAACATGATGAACACACTCCTGAACATGATGAACACACTCCTGAACATGAGGAAAACACTCCTGAACATGATGAACACACTCCTGAACATGAGGAAAACACTCCTGAACACTAATTGTTTCTCTGATTTTCGACTCCCCCATTTGTTTTAAATGGATGGCCATTTTTTGATCAATATAAGCTCAGATCAATGTTTGCTGATAAAAAGCATAACGTGATTTATAAGCGATCTTTTTGTAGGCCGGTCATTCTTTAACAGGGAACATCACAAGTGTACTTTGTGCTATTTTGTGCAAAATATAAGCATTTCAAAACAGATTTCCTGGTTAAACATTAAAGCACTGAGATAAATAAGGCCTACGATTGATAAATTCCAGAAAGAAATATAAAAATAGTTCTAATTGAAAGAAAACAAGTTGGCTAAAAGATTGAATCCATTATTTGGTGATGATGTAGCATAACAAGAGATTTATAAGTGCACATAATCAGGTGGAAAAGAGCCAATAATGACGGCCTACGTGTCAACTGTATTTTCCCACCCTGTGTGACTGTGAAAACAGGCCCTTTCAAAACACTGATGAATTACTTATGCAGGCTTTTGTTGCTCTATAAACCGTCATGAAGTGTAAAGAAAGAGCAGTGGAAAGCGGTCGGAGTGTGTGGGAGGGAGGTCGCTCAAACCTCACACACACACACACACACACACATAGCTTCAGTAAAGCATGGCACAGGAACACCGAGGTCTCGATCTTCTGCTGCCGGAGGAGAAAGGAGGAACGCTGTATGTGCTGATGCTGCTCTCCTTCTTCCCTCTGTACTGCTGGTTTCGTGGAGGAGGTGAGTGTCTGAATCTTGTTATGCGTTCTTTGTTTTTTACCGTATCTTGAGGTCACAGGAGAGTAGGGATGATGGGAACAGGACACGACTCGAGACAGATCCACACTGAGCTCTAGCTCTGATGTTAATCATATTTTAAGCATGTTTTTCACTTATATCAATGTGGTGCTTTTGTAAATAAATGCTAAGATGTCAAATTATTGACTTTAAAAAAGCACAAACGTTTAAAGCCTATATTTGTTCTCTGTACACAGAAGTTTGGAATAATTAAGATCTATTAATATTTTCGAAAGACTCTCTTCTACTCACCAAAGCTCAAAAAACGTAAAAACAGTGAAATATCATTCCAATGTAAATCAGCTGTTTTCTATGTGAATATATAGTAAAGTGTAATTTATTCCTGTGATCAAAGCTGAATTTTCAGCATCATTACTCCAGTCTTCAGTGTCACATGATCCTTCAGAAATCAGTATAATATGATGATTTAATGCTCAAGAAACATTTATGATTATTATCAATGTTATAATTATTGTGGAAACTGTGATACACTATCATTCAAATGGTCAGGTCAGTAAGATTTTTCATCAAGGATGCATTAAATTGATCAAACACGACAGTAAAAACAATAATCTTACAAAAGATTTAAATTTTAAAGTCCCCCGTGGTGAAAATATTCACCAAATTCATAAGTCAACAGCATTGCTGAGTATTTTACGGAAGCCCTGAACCGCAACGTAAAAAAAAAAAAATCCGTAAAGAAAAAAAAGTTTGAGATTAAAGTCGAAATATTTTGAGATTAAAGTGGAAACATTACGCGAATAAATTGGTAATATTTAGAGAATAAAGTCAAAATTAAGAGAATACTGAGAGCTCTGACTGTGTCTGTGTGTGTGTGTGTGTGTGTGTGGAAATGCGTTCCTGAAGTCGAACTGCCTCGAACATGGATCTAAACAAAATTAGCTTTTTACTTTTATCTGGGCTTTCAACAAAAGGAAACTCTACAGGTGCTAATCTACCAACATGCATCACCATGGCGTTGCCTATCGACGAGCACACAGACTCCGCCGGTGTCGCACCACAATCCTGGTCCAAACTTTATGTGGCATATTGACTCGAAGCTTACGTGTTTTCGTGCTCGTCTATAGGCAACACCACCTGGGCACTTAACAGTAACCGCACTCGCTCTTCACTGTAAATACATTCTGGATACATTTTACGTTACGTTAGTGCATCATTCTGTATCAAATCATTTGGGCGGATCCCGTGATTTCCCCAGATAATATATATATATATATATATATATATATATATATATATATATATATATATATATATATATATATATATATATATATATATAACCACTGGTGGTGGTTGAGGAGAGATTCCCTGGTATGATTGTAAAGCGCTTTGGATGTAGGCCTACAGTAGACATATGAAAGCGCTGTATAAATGCCTCATTCATTCATTCATAAAGCTGCATATCTCCATCCAGTCTGAAAAGTGTTTTCGCCTGTAAAGTCTATTCCGGCGCAGTATATTTTGTAACGCCCTAAAACAATAGGTTACCGTCGTAACCCAATACAATAGGTTCTCTGGAACATCGAGTGGAGAAATCCACCTCGAAATTTGAAGGTTGACTTTTTTTGTATTAAAAACACTTCTTTTATTGGTCGGATGAAATATGCTAATTTTTTTAGATTTTGGGTTTTCATGAGCTGTATGCCAAAATCATCAGTATTAAAACAATAAAAGACCTGAAATATTTCAGTTGGTGTGCAATGAATCTAAAATATATGAAAGTTTAATTTTTATCATTACATTATGGAAAATAATGAACTTTATCACAATATGCTAATTTTTTGAGAAGGACCTGTATATATATATATATATATATATATATATATATATATTGTTTTTCTTACAGAGAGCAAAGAGGATGAGATCGAAATTTCCTTTGTTTGCCATCGACCTGAAGGTCTGGAAATGCTACAGGAAGAGACCAGATTCAGCAAGGAAGAGCTGCAGTTCCTCTACAGGGCCTTCAAAAATGTGAGTGTTCCTCTACTAAAATAATATAAGGTGGAAAGCCAGTACATCAGCTGGGAATATCACCATCATATGGAACAAATAATTACTATAGTTACTATTTAGTCTACGTTTTGATTTTATTCTTAATTCATGTTTATGTTAGGAACTGTTGTGCGTTTCAGGAATGTCCCAGTGGAGTGGTGAACGAGGACATCTTTAAACTCATTTACTCTCAGTTCTTCCCACAGGGAGGTGAGACAGCATTGCTCCAATATACCTTCTGATTATATCTCTATATATTAATATTTTTGTTAATAATATAATGGTAATCTTTTCTATTTCAATGAATTATCAATTAATGCCTATGTTTATAACAATCAATGAATGTCACGGTGCAGGCCAGGAAGGAGCAGAGGATCACAATTGCAGCAGATTTACTTTTATTTATAAAACAAAGGCTTTTCAGCCGGCGAGAATCAACATAACAGCTTTGCTAAAGTAAAGACCATACCAGACAGTGAGGAGAACTAAACCGAGGGCTAAAAACTAAACACAAGTGCACATCATGCTGTCATTACCATAATTTCGAGATGACAACACGTGAAGTTTTACTTGGAACTTTTCACGTCCTTGAACTGTTAACTATGTGTTTCAATGAACACGATCACTGTCAATGGCCAACTGAATCTGGTGATGCAGCGGTCCCATGGTACAAGTAGGAGCTCTCTGAAAATTCCCAGTTAACAAGCTGCAATTATGAGTTCTATGAGGACATAATTCTTTTTACAAGTTGGAATATCATAATAATTATAATTACGTCATGGTGTAAACTCACTTAAGAAACAGGCACGCAAAGCAATCAGTAACCATAGCAACAAACAATGGCATAATCAGTAACCCTGGAAACAGAACATAAACCTGATCATCTACCTGAAGGTCTAGACTCCTTGGCTCTGATTTTTAGGGCACAAGCTCCGGCGTCACGTTTTTGCTTGAATTTTTATTATTGTTTTACTTCCCTAAAATGAGTTTGGAGTAAAAAAATGTAAATCACAAAGATCTTAAACTTGGCTGGAGGATTCACTAATCATGTGCAAACAATAAATAAGTATATCTTCACAAAAAATATGGGCTAGAATCAAAATTATTACGCTATATATAAGTCATAAGTATATATATATATAAGTATATATATAAGTATAATATAAGTCATTGAATGAGGTCCAACACAATGCATATCTCTGATTCCATTGTAATCTATAAAAAAACTCCTTAACTCAAAAAATCCTTCTCCTCCTAAGCCATTTGTCCAGTTTATATTACATGTATGGCCAGGGAATATGCATGTGATGTATTTAGCATGTATCATTGTGTGTCAACTTGTGTGCAACTAGAATTTTTTTTTTTTTTAAACCTTTCCAGTTTTGGTTGTTTCCTTCCTTTTTCCAAACTGCTTGGACCCAAATGATAGTCTTTTAATAGTAGGCAGAGTATTTTTTTTAATTCAAATTCCCTCTCTTTCTCTCTCTCTCTCTCTCTCTCTCTCTCTCTCTCTCTCTCAGATTCAAGCAATTATGCACATTTCCTATTCGAGGCATTTGATACTAACAAGAATGGCTGTTTGAGTTTTCAGGTAAGCTGTAGCCTTTCGTTTGAGGTACTGGCATGATAATGTGAACATTTGAGAGCCAGGTTTTCTTTCTAGACCAGGTGTTTTCAGTCCTGGTCCTGTTTGTCTTCACACTTGATTCAAATCACCAGCTGGTAGAAAACTCTCCATGAACTCAACTAAGAGAGACAGAGAACATTTGAAGAACCAACAACACTCTCTAGTAAAGATGTATATATTCAGCAGATTTATTTTTCTTCTTCTGTTGTTATTGTTCATTTCACAGGAGTTTGTTGCTGGACTGTCACTCATCCTTAGAGGCTCAATGTATGACCGGCTAAATTGGGCATTTAATTTCTATGACAATGATAAAGATGGATTCATCACAAAAGAGGTTTGTTGATGGGGTCATCAGCATTCACATGAATATATCGCATTGGTGCTTATAGAAAGACCAGTATAAAAATATATGTGTGTATGTGGTTTCGGTCTCTTAGGAGATGATGAAAATCATGAAGTCGATTTATGATATGATGGGGAAGTACGTGTATCCATCCATGCATGAAGATATTCCCAGAGAACATGTGGAACACTTCTTTCAGGTAAACTTAAACACACAGGAAGTTCATTTCAATTCTTTCAATGAGAATCAAGAAGGCGTGTTCTCACGCCTCAATAACAGAGTCTAACAGAGGAGGGCAGGAGGGGGCTTAGGTGGGGGACACAGAGCAGGAACATAGGACAGGCAGGGTTAAGTTGGAGAAGAATGTGGGAGGAGCCAGGGCAGAATATCCAGCAGGAGGACCAGGATGCAGACCCACAGTGGAGTCAAGGTGGGGAGGAGCCATGGTGGAGGCTTAGCAGCTGAAACCAGGGGGACGACTGACTGCAGGGTACCTGAGGACTGAGATAATGGCGGAGCGAATGAGGACCAATGCATATGAGTAGTCCACCGGAGCAAGGGGTAGAGGGACATGAAGTCCATGGCGCAGGTAAAGCGACAACTGACCAATGCGAAGCCAGAGGGACGAGGAATGCCGGTGGAGTTGTAGGGATGATGGTCCTGGGTGGAGCCAAGGTGGAGCCGACTGGTCGACAGGCCGAGGTGGAGTGACGAGAACTAGTGGGTCGGCACTCTAGGGCTGGACTGGCAAACACTGGTGAGCCCAGGGCAGATCCAGGCGGGAGGCAGAGCCAGCATGGAAGGAGCAGAAGGGCTGAGAGGAGACAGTGATGGAAGGGCTGAGAGAACTGGGCAGTGTGGACAGGAATTTCACGAATAAATCTAGGTAGACACAGGAGAGACAAATCTCTCAGGAATGACACTCTTGGCCGACACAGAATAGGCAGACCACTTAGTAATGTCCATCTTAGCGAACATGGAACAGGCAGACATTTTTCAGTAGGTTGACTTGACACAGACCCAGGAAGTGGAAGTAGGAGGCAGGGCGGGAACACAGACTCCATTAACTCGGTGCTGTAACAGGTTCAGTGCAGGGTGACAAGACAGGCAGGATACACTCACTCTCAGTCAATTGGTAAAATCAGTAAATCTTCCTCTGCCACAGTAGAGGGGGTAGGGCTCCACTTCATCCCCTCAAACTCCACCAAGATTCCCTCTGGGACTGACGATGTGGCCAGCTCACACACCTGGTCAGACGTTTCTTCGGGCTCTGGTTCCGGGATTATCTTTGGCACAGTCTCTTTCCTCACTGGTGCTGATATCGTGTTGGGCTCTGGCTCCAAGTCTACAGTGGGCTCAGGTTCGTCCATTGCTGTGGTGGTGGCTGTGGCTGTCATGCCGTTTTCCTCCTTACTCTCTCAGATGGTGAAGGGGGAACCATGGTGGAGGAGTACCCACTCCACATACTCCTTAAAAGTCACTAGAGGCTTAACTCCTGGCAACCGCACTCTCGTCTCAACCTTATCCGGAAAAGCACACATAGACAGGCGTCATCGTAGTGGACAAGGTGGTGGAGATCCAAGTGTGCCTCTCTAGGGACTGGTTCCCCTGCGAGAAGAGGAGGATACGATCCGCTGCTAGATCCATATTTGATCAGTTCTTCTGTCACAGTCCGGTTGAAATAAAATGGGAGGAAACGATCTAAGCGCAGCTGTATACTGTTTTTATCAAACAAAGAAAAACCAAACACTCAGGGCACAAGAACAGAACCACCGGGGTAGGCTATATCGGAACGAGAACTGACAAAGAACTGAAAGAAACACAAGGCTTAAATACACAACTCAATGAAATGAACCCCAGGTGTTCATAAAAGGAAACATGCATAAAACACAGGAAAACTGAACATAACCCTGACATCTATATAGAACCCCTGGTTTCTTGACTTATTTTAAAGAACCCTTTATGCCAAAAGGTTCTATTAAAGGAAAAAATTTCTTAAATGATTGCATAATACTTTCATGTTTAACAGGTTGTTTTAATTCTTTCGATAAAGTATGTTAACGAATTGTTTAATTCATAAAATGTAATCAAAAAACAAAAAAAACAAAACAAAATTAACTGAAACTAAATCCATAAAATGATCCCATGATAGGAACCGCTAAAAGATTCTATATATGAAGCGCCTGAGAGAACCCTTTAAGCTTCTATATAGAATCTTTTATAGAATAGTGAATGAAGCAATTGTAAGATGATGACTTTGACGAACTGCATTTGCGCTAAATGCATGACTGGAAATGTAAGACTTCAAGGCTCGAAGTCATCCTGAACTTGATCATTTTTTTCCCAGAAAATGGACAGAAACCGTGATGGAGTGGTCACCATTGAGGAGTTCATGGAGTCATGTCAAAAGGTTAATCTCTATCACTCATTACTGTTATCCGAATGCAATACAAACAAATTCAGACATAAAATACTTCAAGCGAATTGCAGAAAGCAAGTTTAACTTACCATGACATTAAAGTCCCTGTAAAGGCAATTCTAAAAAAAAATTCTAAACACATTATAAATGTTAGAAATGTATTGCTAAAACATATTACAAAGACTGTGAACTGTGAAGTACTGAATTGTGGAGTTAGACTGTTAAAAAGTTTTTCACCATTGCTGTGTTCCGGATTTTTTGGGCGGGGCTAAAACGGGGCTCGATGACGCAGAATCCATCCAGAGGCCCTGAGCTCCTGGACACGCCCCTACTTGATGACGCACTGAGGCTGGCCCCTCCCCTAACAATAGAGCACATTCGCATCAGTTTGGCGCTCAATCGCGAGTTACTGTCAGTACTATTAGTTACTACAGCCTACAGTTTGCTAGCTAGCTATGCCTTCGACAGGGAAATGCGTAGGCTACTACCTGGATGCGATCATGTACAAAACAGATCGGTGTCTTTATTTAAATTTCCTAAAAACGATCACATCAAGAAGAGGTGGATTCATTTTGTGAAGAGCCACCTTGATGGAGAGCTGAGGATCACCGCAAACACCCGCCTCTGTAGTGATCATTTTACACGGGATAGTTTTATAAACTTTCCTCGGAGACAACTGGGATTCACTGATAATCCGCTGTTACTGGTGAATGGCGCCAAACCGATTATCTCCCGCCTTGGCCTTCATCTCCCCGTCCCGAAAGCAGTATCACCTAATATCACCGTCGGCAGCTTTCCCGTGAGTGGGCGTGGTTTCAGCGCAGCCAGCGGACACGCCTCCAGCGTTTGAGAGCAGAGACTACTGCTCATTTTTTCAAGATTTTGATAGCTTATTTTATGTACTTGCCAGCTTTTTTTTATCATTCAAATTTGGTTGGGTGGCTAATAACACATTTTTCTGTGGTGTGACAAACTCAGAACACATACTTAATTTTGACTTTACAGGGACTTTAATCCTGAGTTCATTAAGCAGCGGGCATTGTCCCTTTAACTCATAACCATTATAACTGTATACTGTGGCTAGCCTTTGCATCACACTAAATAGCTTTTTTTTTTTAAATAAATAAATAGATCAAATGTATACAGAAGACTAAAACAACGCTGAACCATGAACAGAGAAAACTTAGAGCTTAAATACACACAAAGTAATCAACGAAACTAAGAACAGGTATAATACTAATGAGTAAATATGGAAACTTACTAGCAAACAGAACTAACTACCAAACCGAAACAGGGAACAGAATGAAAACAAAACCAAAAAAAAAAGAACGAGACTGTCATGGTTATGTGTTGTTGATTACTAACATACCCTGAAAGTTCCCTCAGTTCTGGGTACTGAAAGCTGAGGTATACAGCTTACTCTGGGATAACTTACCCAGTTTAGTTGTTAAATCTGCTTTCTGTAATATCCCACAGGAAAATGTGACTCTTGCTAATTACTCTTCTTTCTTTTCTGTTTATTTGAGGATGAGAATATCATGCGGTCAATGCGTCTGTTTGACAGCGTCTTTTAGGATTTTCTGCCCGGCTGTGAACTTCAGAACCACATTCTTCTCTCTCCATCACGAAGTTATACATTTCCCATAGGCCTATATATATTTATTTTTTCTCAGAGACACAAAATTTGGACACCCAAGAGAAACTTCATTTGTGTGACGATCTTCCCTGAAGACAGAGACGCAATTTTTTTTTAAAGAACTCATTTTAGCTTCTTGTGTGCATTTTAGCTTCTTTGTGTAGCTTCTAAACATCAGTGTGCACAGATTTGGTTTTATCCGTATGTTTATTGAATTTTTTTATTCTATTTCATTGTTCCAAATGCCAGAGACGGTTAAAGTTGAAAAGGGTCACGCGCTTGCGTATGATACGAGAATATTCAGGTGAGTAGTATGGAGCTCAATGGGTAACCATGGTTCTGATCATCTTCTTACTGTTTAGCTGTATTTGCTGTGTTTAAGAATGCTCATTGTTTTCCAGAGTGTTTGGATCATAGGTGACAAGGTTGTTAGCTAAACATCCCCATTGAGTGCTTTTTACCCCATTGGCTGACCAGGGGTCTCAGTTTATTACTATGGCTGCATGCTAAGTCTGCTCTGGGCCCATGGATTTGATGGATGTTCACACCCAATGTCTGTTTGGGTATTGACCACCTCCAGGAGGCTCTAACAGGTCCTTGTCCCGAGTGTAGCATTATAAAAGTGAGACAACAACAATGTGCAGGATTGGGCTTGAATTTCGGGGTGTTTCCCTGACAGAGCAGCAAGCAATCAACAGGAAGGGCTGAGGGACCTCCAAAGAAGAAGCATGTTACTTCAGCTCTCCTAGCCCACCAGGTGACTGAGCTTACAAGTACAGTCCAGAAACTCTTTACCGGCGGGTGATGTTCCAGTAAAGAAGTTCATGGTAGGGAGACATGTATGCCTACTTCTCCGTTACCTCGCCATAAACCATCCGTTAGCTTTTCTCAAGAGGATATGGATACTGTCTCGCTGGCCGCTTTGGATTCCTTGATTGAGCCTGAGCAAGGTCAATATTCCTTATTGGAAGACACATCATCTCCATTGTCCCAGTCTCAGCAGTCCCATAGTGATGAGGGCTCGACCTCTGGACCCACATTTCCCAGTTCTAGGTCCTTCAAACCTTGTGAGCCGTCCAGTTTCTCGGCCAGAGAATTTCTTAATGCCGGTTTGCCCCAACTATATGGATGTAGTTGTTTCTGGATTTATTTCAGCCCCAGCAGCTGGACCGGACCGGCTGGCACGTACTTTGGCGGCAATGGCCGGTGCACAGGAGATGGGTCTTTGTAATATGGATACAGTGGAGACATGTATATCTTCCTTCGCAGAATCCCCTGATAAAGCCCTCAAACAGAATCTTTGATGTTCCAACCCAAAATGCAGACATGCCGATGACCTGGAACTCTTTAGCTCACTTGATGCTTTCACTTTATTTATCTATGACTAATGGTACTTCATAGCTGGTGTTCAGCGTCTTACGAGCCTCTCGAACCAGCTCATATTAGTATCTCTCTATAAAGAGATACTAATGGGGCAGTCATGGCCCAATGGTAACAGAGTTGGACTGGTGACCCAAAGGTTGCTGGTTCGATTCCAGTACCGGCAGGAATATGACTGAGGTGTCCTTGAGCAAGGCACCTAACCCCCAATCGCTCCCCGGGCGCCACTCAAGGCTGCCCGCTGCTCCGGGTGTGTGTATCCACGTTTGCAGTGTGTGTGTGTTCACTACTCACTACTCTGCTCCTAATGTGTGTGCACTTACTTGGATGGGTTAAATGCAGAGGTCAAATTCGTGTCACTTTCACTTTTCACTTTCACTTTCACTAAAGACTGCCTTTCTTTTGGCCATAACATCAGCCAAGAGAGTCAGTGAGTTGCAGTCATTCCACAATGCATTTGGTGGTGACCAGAGGATAATCATGCTATGCTTTGCCCAAGCCCAGATCTTTAGCCTAAGGTGTCAACACAGTTTGCTCACTATTCTGTGATTTGCCCTTCTGATGATGCTCCTAATACAGCACTGTCCAGCTCAAGCATTGCGGTGATATGTGTCAACAACAGCGTCGTGGCACACCAACGAAGTTGTTTATCCGTTTTGGTCCCTGTCGGAGAGGTGCATCCTTGTCTAAGCAACGACTCAATCTCATTGGGGGATAGACACCGTTTCCAATGCACTTGGTAGGTCACCCAGTTCCAACGTTTGAGAAGTGTCATTCTACTTGTGTTGTTCCCACTTCGTGGAATCTCCCTATCAGACATACGTGCAGCAGCCACATGGGTATCATCTTTTACATTTACAAGATTTTACTGGCTAAATGTTACCTCCCCGACTTCAGTTAGCTCTGCTGTATTTACAGACAATGTTTAGTGTTCAGTCCTTGTGACGTGTTTAACAGTCTCTGGTGGCCTAGAACTATGAACTAGAATGCTGGTTACTGATATGTACTCCGATATGTCATTGGTCAAGGTCAGGTGAGACTGAATTCAATTAAATTTCAATTCACATTTATTTGTATAGCGCTTTTCACAATACATATAATTTCAAAGCAGCTTTACAGAAAATGCATGAGTCCACAGTACAGTACAATTTAGAGTTATCTGTTATCAGAAGTAACTGTATAAGTTATGTATTTCAGAAATCTTTTTAAACCCCATTTTATGTTTCACATGCTTGCACTTCTTTGTTTGGAGAATACAAATATATTTGAGTATAAGTCGAAAGCTTTATCTGCATGTGTCCAACTCCATTCACATCACTTGCTCATTTAGTTTGTCTTTTTCTGTTTTCTTTCTTTTGAATCACTTAATGAATCGCTAATCATAAAGGAATCACTGAATGAATGAATCACTTAATTAGCAGCTATAATAAGAATCAACCTTTAGCTCACACAGTGAAGCAGTTTTCTGTTCTGCATATTATTGTTCAATTTCTGTATTAATTCTGACTTGAGTGCTACCGTTAAATAGACCTATACTTTACCTGAAAAACTTACAGTAACGACTCTTTGCTTTATAATTATTGCTTTATATATTTTATATAACTATTATATATATATATATATATATATATATATATATATATATATATATATATATATATAGCATTATCATGAAGTCAGATTTTGGTCTTATTACCCACTTCTTGAAGATATCTTGAGTTTTCAATGTCACTTATTCAATAATTCCATGTAAATATTATATTCTGTATTTTTGTATTTTCAAATTACAAATTTCTTGTATTTTAATTAAATACATTTCTCACACCTGTTTTTGTATTTTATTTTTAAAACAATTGATGAGGAAGTGTAACAAAACACTTTTTGATGTATTTGTGGCCATATCTGCTCATCATGCCTTCCTCCTCTTCTTCTTCCTCCTCTTATTTATCATCATCTTCCTCTTCTTCCTCTTCTTCTTCATCATCATTATCTTCCTTGTTTCTTCTTCTTCATCTTCCTCTTCTTCTTATTCTTTTAGATTTTGTTTAGTTAGATTTATAGTTTTTAGATTGATTCTACAACTGTTTTTGATAAGAAATCTGAGGTGTATTTCTACAGACTGCTGAAAGCTACAGAACAGAGAAGTGAATTAATCGCTGTGCTTCACAGAAACAACTGGATCCAGGCAGAGAAATGTGGATTTAAAGCCTCGTACACACCGGGACGAATATCGGCTCGCGTTATTCGTCAGCGTTTTTCAACGCGTTTTTTGTGTTCACACCCAAGCGATTTTCGCTGACGATGAGCCGAGTGAACATGCAAATTTATTCCCTGACATTAGATGGCGCTTAATGTAAAACAGAAGTACCCCGGTCCACAAAGTGCTTCTGACACTCGCTTGTCACTCAGAAGAAGAGAGCAAGTTTGTCGCGTTTGTCATATAGTTCTTTACTCTCGTTGGTGTCTCTTTATAAAGACACCAACAAGACCAGCAGCTCTACATTCATCTGGCCTTGCATCTTCCTCGTCTTATTTCTTCCCGGCAGAGTGTAGTAGACGCATAGACAGTAAAAGAAATGGACACAGCGACCCCATTGATTTCAACAGAGAAGACTGAAGCCCGATTATTGCACTTCCTGTCAGATGGCTGAGCGACTGCGCAGGCTCAAACTGAGCGTGACGACAGTCTGACAGTTGTAAATCTTCTAGTAGCTGTGCCAAGACAAATCTGAATCACCTAATTCCTCAAAAACGTTGTTGAAATATTTTGTCCCGTTGTTTTTATGGACTCTCTATCTATGGGCTTCTCCCTTGACTTTATGCCTCTATGTCCCCCCGATTGCCTCATAGACAGTAAAAGATTGCCTGCGAGCTTCTCCTCCTGTCTATACGGTAATGTCTCTATTGTGCGACATAAAGTCGCGTGGTTATGACGCAATCGTTAGCCTGTTTTTAACAAAAACGGCTTCTACGGGGCCATAACGTAAGATACAAAGTAATGGGGCCTTTTATACATTGTCGTGTTTATTTAGAAATAAATAATGGACAAATGAAGTCTTTGGACGCCTCAGATGTAAAGTTATTCGCTGTCAAAGTGACGCCAAAATGAATGGGAGTCAATGGAATGCTAACAGCAGGTGAAGTTCTGCTACAATGGCAGCTCCCGCGAGGCTTCAACTTCCGGCTGATGGATTACCCCCTTGAGTAGACGCTGTATATCTTCTTCGCCATTACGTATGTGTCACATGTCTGTCCGGTCTTGTGTTGCACATGGGTGTTTGTTATGTTGAGCCATGTGCTCTCGTCATTGATGACCCCTCCCTCTTGTTATCTGATTATTGGTTGATTTGCTCCACCTGTCTGTCTCGTTACCCTCCTTGTTTGCCTTCCTATTTAGTCTTCCTGTGTTTGCTGTCCTGTGCTCGTTCGTTGTATTTGTTACGTTGTGTTTGCGCCTTGCCTTGCTTTGCTTTGCCTTGCCTTGCCTTGCCTTGCCTTGCCTTGCCTGCCTTGTTCAATGTAGTTTGGTTTGTTTATTTTATGTTTTATCTTCATTAAACACTTCTTTCGCTCTGCACTGGAATCCACGGAATTATTCCCACACGCACCGTGACAGAACGAACGAGCCACATGTGGATTCCGCGGAGCGAACTTTGTCCGGCTGAGAGGGAGAATGGAATTTCTCTCTTTAAATATTTCTCCCTGTGTGCCCAGAGGAATGAGGAGAGGAGGGCAGCTGAGTCTTCCTCACTGGTCTCTCCTGGAATGGGATCATCGTCATCGGATCCGTCCAGCGTTGGGAATCCGTCTATGGTTTTAACCAACTTCGAGTCTGCACAGATTCGTCAAAAGGGATGAAGGAGACATAATCCGTCTGCCCAGTCAGAGACTGTTCACGTCCCGTCTGCCCAGCGAAGGACTGTTCACGTCACGTCTGCCCAGCGAGAGACTGTTCACGTCACGTCAGCCCAGCGAGAGACTGTTCACGTCACGTCTGCCCAGCGAGAGACTGTTCACGTCACGTCTGCCCAGCGAGAGACTGTTCACGTCACGTCTGCCCAGTCAGAGACTGTTCACGTTCCGTCTGCCTTCATGGACCTGGACTATCTGGAGCGTCTGGCTCGGATCCTGGACATGTCTGTGTCTGCTGTTCCAGAGCCGGAGCCAGTGTCTCCTGTCCCAGAGCCGGAGCCAGTGTCTGCTGTTCCAGAGCCGGAGGCAGAGCCAGTGCCCGTTCCAGAGCCGGAGGCAGAGCCAATGCCTGTTCCAGAGCCGGAGGCAGAGCCAGTACCCGTTCCAGAGCTGGAGGCAGAGCCAGGACCCGTTCCAGAGCCGGAGGCAGAGCCAGTGCCGTCTGCCTTCCTGGACCTGGACTATCTGGAGCGTCTGGCTCGGATCCTGGACATACCCGTGTCTGCTGTTCCAGAGCCGGAGCCAGTGTCTGCTGTTCCAGAGCCGGAGCCAGTGTCTGCTGTTCCAGAGCCGGAGGCAGAGCCAATGCCTGTTCCAGAGCCGGAGGCAGAGCCAGTGCCTGTTCCAGAGCCGGAGGCAGAGCCAGTGCCTGTTCCAGAGCCGGAGGCAGAGCCAGTGCCTGTTTCAGAGCCAGAGGCAGAGCCAGTGCCTGTTCCAGAGTTGGAGCCAATGTCTGTTCCAGACCCAGTGTTTGTTTCTGTGTTTGTGTCTGTCCTTGTGACCATTTCTGTTCTAGTGACTGTTCCTGAGCCGGTGTTTGCAGTTCCTGAGCCGGTGGCTGCTGCTCCAGAGGCAGAGCCAGTGCCTGTTCCAGAGCCGGAGACAGAGCCAGTGCCTGTTCCAGAGCCAGTGTCTGTTCCAGAGCCGGAGGCAGAGCCAGTGTCTGTTCCAGAGCCGGAGGCAGAGCCAGTGCCTGTTCCAGAGCCAGTGCCTGTTCCAGAGCCAGTGCCTGTTCCAGAGCCGGAGGCAGAGCCAGTGTCTGTTCCAGAGCCGGAGGCAGAGCCAGTGTCTGTTCCAGAGCCGGAGGCAGAGCCAGTGCCTGTTCCAGAGCCAGTGCCTGTTCCAGAGCCAGTGCCTCTTCCAGAGCCGGAGGCAGAGCCAGTGCCTGTTCCAGAGCCGGAGGCAGAGCCAGTGCCTGTTCCAGAGCCGGAGGCAGAGCCAGTGCCTGTTCCAGAGCTGGAGCCAATGTCTGTTCCAAAGCCAGAGCCAGTGTTTGTTCCTGTGTTTGTGTCTGTTCTTGTGGATGTTACAGTTCTTATGGCTGTTCCTGAGCCGGTGTCTGTTCCTGAGCCGGTGTCTGTTCCTGAGCCGGTGTCTGGTCCTGAGAGGGCATCACCGCCTTGGCCGCCCGAGGGGTCCGCTCCGCCCTGGCCGCCCGAGGGGTCCTCACCGCCCTGGCCGCCCGAGGGGTCTTCACCGCCCTGGCCGCCCGAGGGGTCTTCACCGCCCTGGCCGCCCGAGAGGTCTTCACCGCCCTGGCCGCCCGAGGGGTCTTCACCGCCCTGGCCGCCCGAGGGGTCTTCACCGCCCTGGCCGTCCGAGGGGTCTTCACCGCCCTGGCCGCCCGAGGGGTCTTCACCGCCCTGGCCGCCCGAGGGGTCTTCACCACCCTGGCCGCCCGAGGGGTCTTCACCGCCCTGGCCGCCCGATGAACTCTGTTTCGCCCTGGCCGCCCGATGAACTCTGTTTCGCCCTGGCCGCCCATTGAACTCTGTTTCGCCCTGGCCGCCCGATGAACTCTGTTTCGCCCTGGCCGCCCGATGAACTCTGTTTTGCCCTAGTCTGTTCCTTTTTTTTTTTTTTTTTTTTTTTTTTTTTTCCTGGTCTGTCCCTCCCGTCCCGCCCTGATGTTTCCTTCCTGTCCCGCCTTGGCCCGATGGAGCGTCTGGTAGCCGCTCCGTAGGGAGGGGGTTATGTCACATGTCTGTCCGGTCTTGTGTTGCACATGGGTGTTTGTTATGTTGAGCCATGTGCTCTCGTCATTGTTGACCCCTCCCTCTTGTTATCTGATTATTGGTTGATTTGCTCCACCTGTCTGTCTCGTTACCCTCCTTGTTTGCCTTCCTATTTAGTCTTCCTGTGTTTGCTGTCCTGTGCTCGTTCGTTGTATTTGTTACGTTGTGTTTGCGCCTTGCCTTGCTTTGCCTTGCCTTGCCTTGCCTTGCCTGCCTTGTTCAATGTAGTTTGGTTTGTTTATTTTATGTTTTATCTTCATTAAACACTTCTTTCGCTCTGCACTGGAATCCACGGAATTATTCCCACACGCACCGTGACAGTATGTGTGCTCGGCAAGACCGTTTTGTGTTTGAGCGCCCCCAAGTTGTGTTTTACTGTAACTTCAGAAGCTCCAGACACGTGAGCAAAAGCGCCAATCTCATTGGTCGGATAGTTTTTGACGCGGTGCGTCAAACCAAAAAAACGAACCCGAGGCGTTTTAAAAAAAATGACGCTTTTACGCGTGGCGTTTTACGCGTCGGTGTGCACACTCACATTGGCGTCCATTGTTTAGTCACGAGGCGTTAAACGTTGCCGAATATCGCACGCGAAATTCGTCCCGGTGTGAACAGGCCTTAAGGTTATCATTTTGTGTCAATGTGCTGAATTATGGGGTAAAATTATACCCATATATTGTATTGTTATATATTGCATTGACAACACATCCATTAAATATTTACCATTGTATATTCTGCATAAAGGGATGTCTTTAAATAAACCCTGACAAAAAATCAGGCACACAGGATTCCTAGCGGCATGTCAATATCCACGATCACTGGATCTTTGGTAAGTTGTAAGAAACACTATATCGAGTCCAACCTTTAGTTTAAACCGATTAAACCCTCATTTTACTCGCATTTTTGCAATTTCCCCTATTAAATCCAGTCATGCAGCAGCTCTTCTGACACTCAATCCGGCTGAACATTTTATGCATTAGGCAAGGGAAAATGACAAAAAAAAAAAAACATACATGAAAATACATCGTAATTATGTATTATTTGGGTGGTTTTCAAGTGCAGCTGCTTTTACATGTCCTTCTGTCACTCTCTCAGGAGACTCCACCTGAAGATCTGAACACAACACACACATTATATCTGTCCCTGCTATCATACACTGATTATTATTCAACATAATGCAAAGAAGAAGAGATAAACCTCATGAAAGTCACCTGTGACAGCAAGAGTCACGCCTGGATCACCAATCCCTTTTTTCATAGTCTTTATCAGCTCGTTGACACTTGCAAGAACTGAACTGACGCTGTAGTAGAAATTTTAATAGTCATTGATCCCAAACAGATATCATATGAGAGAGAACCTATCCAATGTATAAAATATATGTGTGTATGTGCTTGTGCGTGACGTTTCAGGAACATATGGGACAGGACCTCTGACCTTAGGGATGGTTAGTTTTGACCAGCTTATTTCAGTACCAGTTTGTGTCTTTAAGTAGAAACTGAACAGCAGTAAAGACCTTATCTGGGTGGGTGAAAGGTACAGCGGGTGAGGAGGAACCTTGAAAAGAGTATAAAGGCTGTCTCATATCTTCCTGTTGTGTGTCACTCTCTTGCACAGCGTAACTTCTGTGTACTAGACTGAACCTATTCTTGCAAGAATAAATATTTTTCTTTTTATTAATTTGACTCTGAGTGTCTCTTACGCAGTGATGATGTTTAACAGGATTTTTGCCACAACAACGCTTTCCCAGGGAAAGCAAGAACTGATAAAAATGTAAATGTGTACCTTGAAATGCAATGTAAGTTGCTTTGGATAAAAGCGTCTGCCAAATGCGTAAATGTATAAGTTGTAATGGTTCAGAACACTTTCATGATCTGATGTCCAGTAGGGTATGTATAAGTGCAGTTCATTATTAATGCACAGATGTGTGAAGGACTGTAACTCACACCCCAACCAGCACTAGAAACAGAAAATATCAATAATGAATATCTCGTTTTTATCATCAGTTAGATTGAGCTTCTGAAGAAGGTGCTTTGCAGATCATGGTGAGTCTCTGTCATGGGGAAAAAACACTCTCCAGACGTGTTAAAAAAAAGGGGAACCACATGTGTGTGAAAGTATTATGTTCATTGTGGGTTAAATAATAATAATAATCCTGTAAATAATTTTAAAAAAATTGTTGTTCATCTTGGAGTTACAGTAGTTCAATTCAATATCATGCGTTATGTACTACTTACAATACTGTTTCAGGGTCAGGTTTACCCTTCTAGAATAGCACACATTACACAATACATCACATTACAATGACCTAACAAGCTATGTTAAAGGATTAGTTCACCTCAAAATGAAAATTTCCTAATAATTTACTCACCCCAATCCCATCCAAGATATCCATGTCTTTCTTTCCTCAGTGGAAGAGAAAATAAGTTTAAGGAAAACATTTCTGGATTTTTCTTCGAATAATGGACTTCAATGGCAACCACCGTTTTGAAGTCCAAATCAATGCAGTTTCAAAGGTCTTTGAAGTGCTTGAAACGGCTGTGCACGATCACAGCTGAGGAGGAGGGGCTTATCTAGCGAAACGATAGGTCATTTTAAAAAAAAATATATATATACAGGTCCTTCTCAAAAAATTAGCATATTGTGATAAAGTTCATTATTTTCCATAATGTAATGATAAAAATTAAACTTTCATATATTTTAGATTCATTGCACACCAACTGAAATATTTCAGGTCTTTTATTGTTTTAATACTGATGATTTTGGCATACAGCTCATGAAAACCCAAAATTTCTATCTCAAAAAATTAGCATATCATGAAAAGGTTCTCTAAACGAGCTATTAACCTAATCATCTGAATCAACTAATTAACTCTAAACACCTGCAAAAGATTCCTGAGGCTTTTAAAAACTCCCAGCCTGTTTCATTACTCAAAACCGCAATCATGGGTAAGACTGCCGACCTGACTGCTGTCCAGAAGGCCATCATTGACACCCTCAAGCAAGAGGGTAAGACACAGAAAGAAATTGCGGCGTGGCATGGAGGCAATCAGCCTGTGGCACTGCTGAGGTGTTATGGAGGCCCAGGATGCTTCGATAGCGGCCTTAAGCTCATCCAGAGTGTTGGGTCTTGCGTCTCTCAACTTTCTCTTCACAATATCCCACAGATTCTCTATGTGGTTCAGGTCAGGAGAGTTGGCAGGCCAATTGAGCACAGTAATACCATGGTCAGTAAACCATTTACCAGTGGTTTTGGCACTGTGAGCAGGTGCCAGGTCGTGCTGAAAAATGAAATCTTCATCTCCATAAAGCTTTTCAGCAGATGGAAGCATGAAGTGCTCCAAAATCTCCTGATAGCTAGCTGCATTGACCCTGCCCTTGATAAAACACAGTGGACCAACACCAGCAGCTGACATGGCACCCCAGACCATCACTGACTGTGGGTACTCCAGTGCTGCTTCTCTGTAGCCCAGGTCAGGCGCTTCTGCCGCTGTTTCTGGTTCAAAAGTGGCTTGACCTGGGGAATGCGGCACCTGTAGCCCATTTCCTGCACACGCCTGTGCACGGTGGCTCTGGATGTTTCTACTCCAGACTCAGTCCACTGCTTCCGCAGGTCCCCCAAGGTCTGGAATCGGTCCTTCTCCACAATCTTCCTCAGGGTCCGGTCACCTCTTCTCGTTGTGCAGCGTTTTTTGCCACACTTTTTCCTTCCCACAGACTTCCCACTGAGGTGCCTTGATACAGCACTCTGGGAACAGCCTATTTGTTCAGAAATGTCTTTCTGTGTCTTACCCTCTTGCTTGAGGGTGTCAATGATGGCCTTCTGGACAGCAGTCAGGTCGGCAGTCTTACCCATGATTGCGGTTTTGAGTAATGAAACAGGCTGGGAGTTTTTAAAAGCCTCAGGAATCTTTTGCAGGTGTTTAGAGTTAATTAGTTGATTCAGATGATTAGGTTAATAGCTCGTTTAGAGAACCTTTTCATGATATGCTAATTTTTTGAGATAGAAATTTTGGGTTTTCATGAGCTGTATGCCAAAATCATCAGTATTAAAACAATAAAAGACCTGAAATATTTCAGTTGGTGTGCAATGAATCTAAAATATATGAAAGTTTAATTTTTATCATTACATTATGGAAAATAATGAACTTTATCACAATATGCTAATTTTTTGAGAAGGACCTGTACTTTTTAACTACAATTGTTCGGATTGAGCTGATCTGCAACGCGCCGGGAACTACGTCATCACGTTGAAAGGTCACTGTCGATGTCGTGGGCGCGGCGGAAGTACCGCCCCACTGTTTACAAAGCGACCAATACAATTTGAACTATCCTCCTTCGCACGGTCGAGTGGGGCGGTACTTCCGCCGGCGCCCGCGACATCGAGCGTGACCTTTCAACGTGATGACGTAGTTTTCTCTTTGCACGCTTTCTATAATCCATTCAGAATTTGAATACATTCACTGAAGAGTTCATTCTCAAAACTGCAATGATTAACATAACGATAACCAGTATTCCAAGATTGCCAGTTGCCAAAAACTTTCTGCATTTTTACATTTGCAAAAAACATAATTTATTAATCAATTTCACCTGTGGGGACTGCTGGCTGCTCCTCACAATGGAGGATCTCAGGTTTTACTATCCTTGTAAACACACACACACACACACACACACACACCTACCCAAGTGATCTCATAACAGTTTTTTTTAAAATTGCTTACACACTAAGAGTGGAACTTGAGGAGACTCAGTGAAACCATTCACTCATGGACTAAATCTTCAGATCAAGTCTGCAAAACTCAATGTTTTGATAATCAACTAAAATTTTCACCTTTGCATTTCTGTTTATTTTGTAAATATATACTGAATATATATACAAATAAGTTGTCAGCTATTTCTATCACTTTACACAATACAGATTCACAATAGAAACAAATTCAGATTCTGCTGTAAAGCAGCTCTCACAGGCAGTGTCATTATTCAGCTCAACTCAGTGTTGATTCAGTTCAGTTCAATAACTGTAAAGTTCATTAGTTTTGCACATACTGTATATAGTGTATTTCTGCACATACGCGTGTGTGTGTGTGTGTCAAACACACTGAACAATCAAAAGACACGAGAGAGTGTTTTACATCTGTCACATCTGTGTGTAGTTTGGTGTGTATGTGGATAATCATTTAATGGTTTGTGTGTAGCGTTACTGCACAAAAACATACTCTTTAGAAGAGTTAAAATAGATAGAATGATATTTTGTATATTGTGTGTGTGTTTTATGGTTTTGTGTAGAGTTTAGAGAAAAGGAGCCATCGTTTGAGAAATTGTCTATAAGCATTTTTTTAAAACTATAAAAGGCGAGTGGGAAATGTTATGGACATGTTATCATGGTCATGTTTATCATTGTTTTTACATCCCATCCTTGTTGCCCATACATTAAAACATTTGACTTTTATTCATATTATATAAACTATTTTCAATCAATGGGACATTGAAACAGGTAGGACCTACTTCCAAAATTAATGCTCTTAAATATAGAAATAATTTATAATACACCAAACTTGATCTCTCAAGTGTCATATTGGAGGCAATCGAAGCTTCACAGCAGCTTTAATTATTTAATTCATATATTTCTGCTTCGAATATCAGCGAATGGTGCTTCGTGTGGCTACAAAACGTAATCTCGCCCACTTAAAGAGCTCACAGGTAAATCATGTGTAAAATGAACCAGCAGTCAGGATTTTGATATAAACGCTTTTACACAGCAGTTTTATTTAACAAAGTCCCTTCCATATGGACACATAAAAGAAACCTAATAATAATAAAAAAGAACAAAATAAATCCCAGGCAGTACACTGAGGTACAAGTGGAGTGAAGAAATGAATAATACTCCAACAAACAATTAATTCACCACAGTATTTACCTATATGTGACACCGTCACACCAAACCACTGCATCCACTAAAAGTAAACACCCCTCGAGTGCAGCCGCCTGGGAAAACCTAAACAAAAGAATAAACACAAACACATTTAAACAAACAACTCATCAATCCTTCATTCTCCTGAACACCATGCTATGTCATTACTTCCCAACAAATGTCTAGTCAAAAAGAGGGACTCACTCGACATATGCTGAGCACACTTAAAACACCATTTCCAGCGTGCGTTTGATGTTGCTCTGGGGCCTTATACCTAGTATGCTTGACTGTCACCATGCACAATATTAGACATTTTTACTGTAACATTTTGAAATTATGGACCCATGACTTTGACAGATATGACAACACAATAAGAATATCCATTGCATTGTTATCCCAATTGGAGGCGCTATATCTCAGCTGCATTTGAGGGTTCATTAAAAGTTGCACTGGGGCCTTATACCCAGTGTGCTTGACTGTAGACATGCACAATTTCAGATATTTTTACTATATCATTTTGAAGTTATGCACCCATGAATTTGAAGTATAAATGTATTTCTGTCGCTATAACTAAAATACTATAATAAAACTATAACAATTGGATTTTAAGAACTGAAAATACATTTTGTCCAACATTAAACAAAGTAATTCATTTATCTTCATCATTTACTAAACTTTTTGTGGTTATCTTATCCTATATGAAAACTTTACGAAATTTTGATATTAGATGTTATCACTATGAAACTGGAAATGTCAAAAACATAGGTTTTACCAGAGCCCGTATACGGAAAGCCTGTTCACTCCCTATTAAGTCCTATTGTACCAAATTTGGGTTGTAGTTCCACCAGAGTTCTACTGGGGGCGATCGTCCGAGTGCAAAATGAATGGGAGTCTATGGAGCTAGACGGCTAAATTTGTCTCTTTCACCCGATTGCCGTTGAGAAATCTCAGATTTGATTGTAGGTTTTGCAAGTTCAACATGGGTTATACAGTAGGTCGAAAGTTTAATGAACGAGTACTTATGTCCTTTCGATTTCTTACAGGTTGAGTTGTTGTTGCCTATTACACGCTAGCATTCTGCTAATGAATGCTGATTGGTCAGTGAAGGACTGATTACGACCATAGATACCGCTTGATGGCATCGTGGCATCCGAAGCGATCCGAAGCGGAACCAGAAAATTTACACGGAAAATAAATTGAATTTGAGTACTTGTGTTATTCTTGTGTTAGGAAATACAGGATACATATGGTATAGTATTGCCACCTTAAAAAACAACAACAACAACAACCAATGTCCCGCTCAATAGTCCTAAATATCAATAAAAATTGTAAAAGGAGAAAAATGCCTCGCAGGTGTGCAATGATAAATTGTTCTAATAGTGGGCAAGGGTTGTCCTATTTCTCATTTCTCATTTCCCAAGGATGAAAAACGTATGTGCTCCTGTGTTAACTGTCAAAGCCTACCTGAATTTACGGTGGTTCACGTATATGTGTATATGTGTGTGTGTGTGTGTGTGTGTGTGTGTGTGTGTGTGTGTGTATTTTCGGTGTGGTCTTTTAAAACAACAACACAAAAACTCTTCTAGCGCGTGTATTTACCTGTGTCAGCTGTGTTGTCGATGCCTCGAGAGAAAAGAAAGTGCAGAGCGCGAAAGCACCAAAGTGACTGAAGGATTAAAGCAGTATCTCTGGTCGTACGATGTGTATCCCTCATATGGAGCCAGAGTGGAACTGCAACCAGTTCAGAAGCCAGAAGTTTACTGAGAGTGAAAGTTCTCCCCTTATTAGACATTCTCTGGGTTTTACATAAATATACATACATAGTCATATGTAGCCAGTCATATTGCGTAGAAGTAGCGCCACGAAATGGGCTGAAGGCACAATACGGCTCATTGTGCATTGTGTAAAGTGCCAAGTTCAAAGCTTCATAAAACAATAATTCTACAGTAAAAATTGCTTAAAATGTGGATTTCGTTAGAGGAGTAGGCCTGGCTCTACTACAATGGGCTCATGTCCACTTTAACGCAACCTCTGTGGCTGCCGAGAAACAGCATCGCGAAATGGCCAGAAAATGCATTAGGCGTCTCATTGTGCATTGGGCAAAGTGCCAAGTTCAAAGCTTCAATAAAAAAAATCCACAGTAATAATTGCTCAAAATTTGGGTTTCGTTAGAGGAGTAGCTCTACTACAACGGGCTGCGTCTCCCAAAAGCATCGTAAGCCTAAGAAGTTCGTAAAAACGATCGTACGTACGACTCATCCTAATATTACGGTCTGTTTCCCAAAAGCATCGTAACTTAAGTAGCACTTGGAAATCATCGTAGATCTATGAGTGCTCTGGAATAATCGTAAATCCCCAAGTACATTGTAAGAAGACAGAGTTATGAGGTCACCTGCAGGACAACCAGCAGATTACACCTTTAACTTTATTCAAGTCCAATGTGATTATAAGGTTTTGATTGTACTTTATTGTACACTTATTACTCGTTTTTTGTTTAAATGAATTTATAAATACAATAATTAAAAAGGGCAGAAAACAACAACAACAAAAAGAAAATTTAATCTAATAATTTTTATCTAAATTAAATGAATGAACCAAAAAAGTAATAAAAGATGTAATATGCTTCAAAGACTGGGAAAATATAGGGATGAACTAAAAAAATCTGTCAATGACTTGCTGACATGCACGAAAACCAGCCATGTAGCATGTTTCTTGGTTGGCCATCATGTGGTGCCATCATGCCATCTTTGTCCTTCTCCTCCATCTCTTCATCCTCCTCCCTGTTGAGTAAGGACACTCTCATATGTCCTGACTACAGCTACAGACATCCTCAAACTGCTGAGGTGTTGTGTCTGCAGCTGGACAGCAGGAGATGGAGGCTGAGGTGTTGTGTCTGCAGTCGGGACAGCAGGAGATGGAGGCTGAGGTGTTGTGTCTGCAGTCGGGACAGCAGGAGATGGAGGCTGAGGTGTTGTGACTGCAGTCGGGACAGCAGGAGATGTAGGCTGAGGTGTTGTGTCTGCAGTCGGGACAGCAGGAGATGGAGGCTGAGGTGTTGTGTCTGCAGTCGGGACAGCAGGAGATGGAGGCTGAGGTGTTGTGTCTGCAGTCAGGACAGCAGGAGATGTAGGCTGAGGTGTTGTGTCTGCAGTCGGGACAGCAGGAGATGGAGGCTGAGGTGTTGTGTCTGCAGTCGGGACAGCAGGAGATGGAGGCTGAGGTGTTGTGTCTGCAGCTGGACAGCAGGAGATGGAGGCTGAGGTGTTGTGTCTGCAGTCGGGACAGCAGGAGATGGAGGCTGAGGTGTTGTGTCTGCAGTCGGGACAGCAGGAGATGGAGGCTGAGGTGTTGTGTCTGCAGTCGGGACAGCAGGAGATGGAAGCTGAGGTGTTGTGTCTGCAGTCGGGACAGCAGGAGATGTAGGCTGAGGTGTTGTGTCTGCAGTCGGGACAGCAGGAGATGGAGGCTGAGGTGTTGTGTCTGCAGTCGGGACAGCAGGAGATGGAGGCTGAGGTGTTGTGTCTGCAGCTGGACAGCAGGAGATGGAGGCTGAGGTGTTGTGTCTGCAGTCGGGACAGCAGGAGATGGAGGCTGAGGTGTTGTGTCTGCAGCTGGACAGCAGGAGATGGAGGCTGAGGTGTTGTGTCTGCAGTCGGGACAGCAGGAGATGGAGGCTGAGGTGTTGTGTCTGCAGTCGGGACAGCAGGAGATGGAGGCTGAGGTGTTGTGTCTGCAGTCGGGACAGCAGGAGATGGAGGCTGAGGTGTTGTGTCTGCAGCTGGACAGCAGGAGATGGAGGCTGAGGTGTTGTGTCTGCAGTCGGGACAGCAGGAGATGGAGGCTGAGGTGTTGTGTCTGCAGTCGGGACAGCAGGAGATGGAGGCTGAGGTGTTGTGTCTGCAGTCGGGACAGCAGGAGATGGAGGCTGAGGTGTTGTGACTGCAGTCGGGACAGCAGGAGATGGAGGCTGAGGTGTTGTGTCTGCAGTCGGGACAGCAGGAGATGGAGGCTGAGGTGTTGTGTCTGCAGTCGGGACAGCAGGAGATGGAGGCTGAGGTGTTGTGTCTGCAGTCGGGACAGCAGGAGATGGAGGCTGAGGTGTTGTGTCTGCAGTCGGGACAGCAGGAGATGGAAGCTGAGGTGTTGTGTCTGCAGTCGGGACAGCAGGAGATGTAGGCTGAGGTGTTGTGTCTGCAGTCGGGACAGCAGGAGATGGAGGCTGAGGTGTTGTGTCTGCAGTCGGGACAGCAGGAGATGGAGGCTGAGGTGTTGTGTCTGCAGCTGGACAGCAGGAGATGGAGGCTGAGGTGTTGTGTCTGCAGTCGGGACAGCAGGAGATGGAGGCTGAGGTGTTGTGTCTGCAGCTGGACAGCAGGAGATGGAGGCTGAGGTGTTGTGTCTGCAGTCGGGACAGCAGGAGATGGAGGCTGAGGTGTTGTGTCTGCAGTCGGGACAGCAGGAGATGGAGGCTGAGGTGTTGTGTCTGCAGTCGGGACAGCAGGAGATGGAGGCTGAGGTGTTGTGTCTGCAGCTGGACAGCAGGAGATGGAGGCTGAGGTGTTGTGTCTGCAGTCGGGACAGCAGGAGATGGAGGCTGAGGTGTTGTGTCTGCAGTCGGGACAGCAGGAGATGGAGGCTGAGGTGTTGTGTCTGCAGTCGGGACAGCAGGAGATGGAGGCTGAGGTGTTGTGACTGCAGTCGGGACAGCAGGAGATGGAGGCTGAGGTGTTGTGTCTGCAGTCGGGACAGCAGGAGATGGAGGCTGAGGTGTTGTGTCTGCAGTCGGGACAGCAGGAGATGGAGGCTGAGGTGTTGTGTCTGCAGTCGGGACAGCAGGAGATGGAGGCTGAGGTGTTGTGTCTGCAGCTGAACAGCAGGAGATGGAGGCTGAGGCCTGGGAGGGTTGTGTGGAGGACTAGGAGATGGCAGATGAAACTGATAGTTCCTCTGAGCATGAAGGATCTGACTCAGGCTGAGGTTGAGTTACTCCTACTCCTCCATGGATGTCAATACCATCACGAATGCCATCTGAAGCACTTGTCAAGTATTGACAAGGCCTTTTCTTCCTCTGCTGTGAGAAGGGGGAATCATTGGTCCCAACACCTGTTTTATTAAATGTTGTCCTCTGCAGAGCCTTTTTCCTTCAACTAAGGCTGGCAAAGTCCTGCCACTTCTCCCTGACCTTCTTCCCTGAACTTTTAATTCAATTCAATTCAAATTTATTTGTATAGCGCTTTTCACAATACATATTGTTTCAAAGCAGCTTTATAGAAAGTGCATTTCAGAATTGTACTGTAGGATCACAAATTTTATTTAAATGTTTAATTGAGCTTCCAATACTATAGTATTTTAACTGAGAAAGTTGCACACTGTTTGGTCCATTTTGAGGCAATCAGGGTTTCGGACATTAACCTCTTGTCACATCTCAAAGGTCAGCTGGGCCTTTTGTTGATCTAATCAGGCTGATTGAATTAGCATCTCAAGACTCTGAGTTACACTGTTACCTGATGAAATCAGGTAACCAGCTGAATCAAGAGTCCCCTCCTCTATGAAATTAATCCCACCCCCTTGAAATGTATATAAACTGCAATGCAAAGTTCCCTTAGTTAGACTTGGGTAAGATTTTGGATGAAGCAGACTACAGCAAATAAACAATCCTGCTTAAAAGATACAATCCCAACGTCTCCTGGTCTTCGCTTCTAAGTCTCCTACACTTAAGAAGAACAAGGTTTACAACAGTACATAGAAAAATATAGTTAGTTAATCATGTATAGTTTAGGGCATAACATATCGCCGGCATTGAGTCTCTTTACAGGCGTCGTGTCGTCTCTTCACAGGTGTTTAGTCGTCTCATCGCAGGTGTTGGGGACTCTGAAGTCTCCGTGAGAGGCTGGATACAAACTGGAGCTGACGAACGCCATTTACCTCGGGACTAGCATCTAGCGTCCCGAGATAACAGCAGAAAAGCAGATGGGAAATAATTAGCATAGCTGCTGTTCATAATAGTAATGCATTTGATCTGATTCAACAATTGTAGAAAAGGTAAGCATTATGTGAATGCTTGGCTAAAGAAATGCGTCTTTAATCTAGTTTTAAACTGGGACAGCGAGTCTGAGCCTTGAACAATATCAGGAAGGCTATTCCAGAGTTTAGGAGCTAAATGTGAGAACGCCCTCCCTCCTTTAGTGGACTTAGATATCCTAGGAATGACCAGAAGCCTTGAATTTAGTGATCTTAAAGAACGCGATGGATTGTAGGGCGATAGAAGGTCCATTAAATACACAGGAGCTAAACCATTTAGGGCTTTATAGGTCAGTAGTAATACTTTGTAAATGATACGGAACTTAATAGGTAACCAATGTAGAGATGATAAAATTGGTGTTATATGATCATATTTTCTTGACCTAGTAAGAACTCTAGCAGCTGCATTTTGCACTAACTGTAGCTTGTTTATTGAGGATGCAGGACAGCCAGCTAATAAAGCATTACAGTAATCTAGTCTCGAGGTCATGAATGCATGAACTAACTTTTCTGCATCAGAAACAGATAGCATGTTACGTAGCTTAGCAATGTTTCTAAGGTGGAAAAAGGCTGTTCTTGTAACATATGAAATATGATTTTTGAAAGACAAGTTGTGGTCTAGTATAACACCCAGGTCTTTTACTGTAGTGGATAAAGTAACAGGACATCCTTCTAAATTAAAGTTGTATTGTACGAGGTTTTGTGGGTAGTTTTTTGGACCAATAAGTAATACCTCCATTTTATCTGAATTTAATAGCAGGAAATTACACGTCATCCAGCATTTTATATCTTTAAGACACTCTGTCAATTTAGATAAGTTAGTGTTCATCTGGTCGTGATGAAATATATAATTGAGTGTCATCAGCATAACAGTGGAAATTAATTCCATGTTTTCTTATAATATTACCAAGTGGCAGCATATATACTGAGAATAGCAGAGGGCCTAACACCGATCCTTGCAGCACTCCATAGTCTACTGACGTTATCTTCGATTTTTCCCCATTTAACGGTCTGATAAGTACAATCTAAACCAGCTTAATGCCTATCCCTGAACACCAGTGTAATTTTGTAGTCGATCCAAGAGTATTTTATGATCTATAGTGTCGAACGCAGCGCTAAGATCGAGTAGAACTAGTATTGAGATACAGCCTTGGTCAGAAGCTAAAAGTAAATCATTTGTAATTTTAACTAGCGCAGTTTCTGTGCTATGATGCGGTCTGAATCCTGACTGAAATTTTTCATAGATGTCGTTTTCTTGCAAGAAAGAGCCGAGTTGAGCGGACACAACTTTTTCTAATATTTTTGACATAAATGGAAGATTCGAAATGGGTCTGTAATTTGCTAAGTTATTTGGATCTAATTGTGGTTTCTTAATGAGAGGTTTTATTACTGCCAGCTTGAATATTCTTGGAACATGACCTAAAAATAAAGACGAGTTAATAATATTGAGAAGAGGCTCTTCCACTACAGGTAACACTTTTTCAGTAGTTTAGTGGGTATTGGATCTAATAAACATGTTGTTGGTTTAGATGCAATGATAAGTTTATTTAGCTCTTCCTGTCCTATAGTTGTAAAGCGGTGTAGTTGTTCTTGAGGGGCGATAATTGAGGCTGAATCATAAGACACCATAAAAGATTGTACATTTACAATTGTGTTTCTGATGCTTTCTATTTTCTCAGTGAAGAAACTCATAAAATTATTACTACTATACTGTAACGTAATATTTTGCTCTGGTGATGTCTGTTTATTTGTTAGTCTAGCCACGGTGTTAAATAAAAACCTTGGATTATTTTGGTTATTTTCTATTAGTTTGCAGAGATGCTCAGCCCTAGCTGCTTTTATAACGTGACATACTGTCTTTCCACGCGATTCTAAAGACCTCTAAATTAGTTTGTTTCCATTTACGCTCTAAGTTACGAGTTTCTCTCTTGATAACATGCGTAGCACTGTTGTACCATGGTGCCTTAGTTTTCTCTCTAACCTTTTTTAATCTAATTGGTGCAACAATATCTAATGTACTAGAGAAAATGGTGCTCAAACTGCTAGTCATTTCCTCTAGTTCATCTGTTTGTTTGGGTTCACTGAGCAGCTGAGATAGATCAGGTAAGCTATTTGAGAATCTATCTATAGTGGTTGGAAGGATTGTTCTGCCTGGTCGATAACGTGGCGCAACATGACAAATTTCAGCAGTACGTATTATGCAAGTTACCATGTAATGATCAGTGACATCATCACTTTGCGGTATAATATCTATATCGGTTGGATTGGTTCCATATGATATAATTAAGTCTAGTGTATGATTTAGACGATGAGTGGGACCACTGACGTTTTGCTTGACCCCAAAGGAGTTCTGTAAACGCAGCCCCTAACGCATCATTTGTGTTATCTACGTGTATGTTAAAATCTCCAACAATTATTGCTTTATCGACATTGACCAATAGATCTGAGAGAAAGTCTGCAAACTCTTTTAGGAAATCAGCATAGGGCCCTGGAGGTCTACATACAGTAGCCAAGGCTAGAGATAATAGGGATTTCTTACTTACATCTAAGAGCGTAACATTTAGCACAAGTACTTCAAACGAATTAAACCTGTGACCTGTTTTCTGAGTAACATTTAGAATATCTCTATAGATTGTTGCAACACCGCCGCCACGACGGATCAGACGGGGCTCATGCTTATAACAGTATCCTGGTGGAGTGGACTCATTTAGACCGAAATAATCATTTGGTTTAAGCCAGGTTTCAGTAAGGCAAAGTGCATCGAAACTATTATCTGTGACCATTTCATTTACAATAACCACCTTAGGTGTGAGCGATCTAATGTTTAGAAGACCTAGCTTTAGAAATTGTTTTTGTTCACTGATATTGAGATTTTCTGGTTTAATTACAATTAGATTTTTCCTAGATCCTATAGTAGATTTATTGTTTGGCCTCACTAAACGAGGAATAGACACAGTTTCTATATAATGTTCTACACTACTTATGATATCAATTAAGTTGGGAGAGCTAAGACTGTGATTTGGACTTTGACTTACTAGTCATATGGTGTGTAACGTCTTGGAGATGTTGTCCGACAGAATAGCCGCTCCGATTCTGCTGGGGTGCAGGCCATCAGCACGGTAGAGCCTAGGTCGCTCCCAGAACAGATTCCAATTATTTACAAAGAGCAGTTTCTGTTCATTACACCATGACATTAACCATTCATTTAGTGCAAATAATCTACTGAACCTTTCTTGTCCTTGTCGGTACGTGGGAAGCGGTCCAGACACGATGATCGTTGCTTCAGGCGCTGTGCTGCGTACCGTCTCGATCAGGCTCCTGTAGTCCTTCTTCAGATCCTCCGTCTGCCGCAGCCTGATGTCGTTCACTCCCGCGTGCAGCACAACAGCTCCGACGCGCTCGTCACCGTTCAGGATCTCGGGAACATGTGCAGCGACATCTAGAACACGAGCACCAGGAAAGCAGTGAGTGCGCACCTTACCTTTACCTGAGGTAGCGCGGACATGACGGACGATGGAACTGCCGATGATCACGGCGTCGTCGCGTTCCGACTCGCGAAGAGGGGAGAAACGGTTCCGGGTGGAGATCTCGAAGACCGGGAGGGGCGGAGAGGTTCTTGCTCTGGTCCTGGCTCGTGTCTTCCGCTGTGGGATCATCCAGGGTCCATGGTGTTGTGTCGGTGCCGGAGTGAATGAAGCCAGGGATCATCGCGTCCTGGGTGCTTGGGTCCTGTGCAGAGAAACACACGGAGTAGACGAGGTCGGAGTCAAAAAGTTACTAACCACTGACTTGTGAGCATCGGCGCGTGATGTTTCAAGCGCTGATCGCCGATCTCGCAGCTCGGCTTGCCTCTCTACTAGATCACGGATCTGCTTCTCCACGGACTCCAGCTCCAACAGCACCGAATGCAGCTCAAACGTGTCCTTACCTGCACTCAGAGGTAACGTTAGACACACATCCGATTTATTCGCCATTATAACAGATGAACAATAATTTAGTAGTGATACTACCAATATCACCACGCGTGCAATGCTAGGCCACGCGAGGCCACGGGTGCAATGCTAGAGGGCTTAAGGCTAGTAGTGGAAATTCGGAAAGTTGGATATAAGTAGCGATATCAAAGCAATCCGATTGTTTTTTATAAGGAATAGTATCGAAGATATGTTCACATGCTGTAAAAATAGAAAATGCTTTGTTTATAAATGAGTGTAAAGTAGAAAATCAAGGATTATGAATCAATTCGACGGAGCTCCAAAAAGCTCCAAAAAGCACATGTGTGACAGAGTGTGTTGATGTCCAGATGTGTGGTCTGGTTGCTGATGGGATTGTTCAGAACTGTAGCTGTAGGTGTTTTTATCCTGATATTCCACCTCCAGAGGTAGACAGAGACTGATGCTGAGATCACACACACTGATGCTGGACAATACACTGATTCCTGCGTACCAGGAGAGAGTCACATCACTCACATTAATGCACCTAGTTGCAGTCAGTTTTGTAGCAATATCCTCCCAGATTTTTTGTTTTGTTTTATTTGTATGACTGCCCTTAAACCTGCTGAACATAATATGTTTGTATAGCTCCACCTCCACTAAAATAACATTAATCTCCTCTTTTTGAAAAATGTATTTTCTTCGTTTTTTTGGTTCAGCCATTTTGCTGGTGTCTCCACCCGTAGGTTTGTGCTTTTATAAATTATTGACCTCGTAGAAATGAAAACAATTAGGCTAAACATTTGAAAATACAAGCTTGTGCTACAATTACGAGCGTGACATTTCAGCACTTGACAAACGGACAGCGACTCTAGAACTTAAAGCACAGCTGCTCATGATCGTGCTAAATGCGTTTTTGTGAAACGCACGTGAAATGAACACGAACGTTCGTAAAGTCGCTCGTAGAAAATGCTCGAAAGTGCTAAGATCCATCGTTATCTGGAAACGCAGACATGGGCTCATGTCCACCTTAACGCACCTCTGAGGTGGCTGAGAAACAGCGCCGCGTAATGGGCAGAAAATGCATTAGGCGACTCAATGTGCATTGGGTAAAGTGCCAAGTTCAAGCTTCATAAAAAAATAATTCCACAGTAATAATTGCTCAAAATTTGGATTTCGTTAGAGGAGTAGCTCTACTATAATGGACTTATGTCCACATTAACGCACCCTCTGAGACAGCCGAGAAACAGCACGGATGGGCAGAACATGCATTAGGCGGCTCATTGTGCATTGTGTAAAGTGCCAAGTTCAAAGCTTCCTTAAAAAATAATTCTACAGTAAAAAGTGCTTAGAGTTTGTATAGCATTTTAAGAGATAATATCAAAAACGTACAGTTCTAAGATACCACAAATTATAGTATTTACAAATATCATATATGCATTTAAGCAAAATTAATGTTAAAGCAATGATACAATTATTTGTTATTTACTTTTAAAAATAGTTTATTATTCTTTTCTGAAAATATAAACAATACAAACAGGGTCTCTAAAAAGTGTGAATAAGTGAAAAACCACATGGTCCCTAAATTGAACAGACGACGTACAATAATTAAAGAATACTGTAGCCTAATTATATTTATGTGCCTTTATATTTTTACAGTCCATTTTCGCTGATATATCAGTGTTATTTGCATTTAAACATTTTTTATTGTTCTTTTATTCTGAAAATAGACACAAAAGTAACACAATCCCTTTAAAAACGCGAAAAAGAGAAAACCCCACGGTCCCTAAATTGAGCGTCAATAAGACGCCAGCAAACGCGGAAGTTCGCGTCATTTAAGGTGGAACGGATAGCGTCAATAAGAAGCTGCGAATAAGAAGCTGGATTCAGCCTCGTTGTTTTAACAACGGTGTAATAAGAGCTTCAGATACTGCCTGCATTGACCGTGAAGAAGACCTGATAGCCTAACTGCTGGTTTGTGCTGATTTATTTAGCTTTTACTTAACTTAATTTATTTGCTGATTTAAGATTTTCACGTCCATTTACTTCGTGTTTAAACAGATCTTGTGTGTTTGACAAATAAGTGATTGAATGATTGACAGCTTCTCAACTGAAAAGCCAAAACCGAAAGAAAGAAACAGAAAGAAAATGAGTGACAGAGGTAGGCCTATGTACATTTACTTGTACAGTACTGCATAAAACCTAGATATAGGGGAGCGCGGGGCACAAACTAACACAGGTTAAATGTAACACGGAGCTTTTTACATAGTGAGGATCAAGCAGTGTGTGTTTCCGCTTATTTTCTCTCGCTGCCAGAGGACGGTCTCCCGCGGATTTGTGGAAAGTTTTGATAAGATTTTGTGAAGATACTGGAAAAATAGTGTTTTGACACCATGCAAGTAAATTTTTTCATCATACGTTTTTTCGGTTTCTGAGTTTGGTGTGTAGGCTACGTCAAACATTTCATTTCCTTTCAACGATAATGAAAGGAAAACAGGGAGCCATACAAGTTTTCAGGTTTGAGTATTTATTTATATATTTATTTAGCCACATTTAACTTTGTTGGACTTTCACAAACAATGTTGGAATTTAAATGTCAAAGGTTGATTTTTTTTCACATTTGTTTATTATGCATTGATCACTTGTTTATTTTTTTAAAAATATATCCTGTTTTTCACGCAATAAACCCTTTAAAATGTGATTTTGAGCTCGTATTTATTATTATTACTGTTATTATTATTATTAACAATAATAATTTTGCATGCAGCTGCCACACACAAATATAATTAAATTACAATTACAATATTTGATTATTTTATTTATTTATTTATTGCAAAACTGTGCAGCCCTTTCCTATATCTCTATCCATGATATTGATCCATAATAGAAGGATGAGGGATGGATGCATGGATATCTATCTATACAGATGCACAAACAATATCAAAGTATACAGATAAAATAGTACTGAATTATGTGTTACACAAGTGTTACAACTAACCCCTCTGTCTGTTACAATTAACCCCACATATGGGGTAAGTTGTAACATTTGCACTACTGTCACTTTCACTTTCCTCATGTTGTTCAACCCCGTAAGACCTTCGTTCATCTTCGGATCACAAATTAAGATATTTTTGACTAAATCTGAGAGCTGGATCACTCCTCCATAGGCTTCTCAGCATCGTCTGCCATAGTTGTTGTTTATCTTCTCATTCCCACCTACTTCAACGCAGAATTATGACGTTTGTCGCATATCAATGACGTGCGGGTCGGATACATGCGACTTGGCCGTTCAGATTGAAGTCGCATTTCACAAAAGATCGGATACATATCGGATTTGGACCACATACCCAAGTGGCCTGGGTCGCATTTGAAAAGATCGGATCTGTGTCGTTCAGACTGTCATGAAAAGATCAGATACAGGTCGCATAGGGGCAAAAAAATCGGAATTGGGCCGTTTCAGCCTGCAGTGTGAACGTAGCCAGAGAAGGAAATGAATAGTTGAAATAAAGTTGTTATTTTTTTTTTTTTTTGCGCACAAAAAGTATTCTCGTCGCTTGATAAACTTAAGATTGAGCCACTGTAGTCACTTGGACTATTTTAACGATGTCTTTAATAACTTTTCGGGGAACAAGTTTCAATCCCTTAGAAGCCTATGGAGGAGTGATCCAGCTCTCAGATTTAATCAAAAATATCTTAATTCATGTTCAGAAGATGAACGAAGGTCTTACGGGGTTGAACAACATGAGGGAGAGTAATTACTGACAGAATTTACATTTTTGGGTGAACTATCCCTTTAAGAGTTCATTTGTAGCAGAGATGTGTATGTTGCTTGTGTAAAAAATAAGATTAATGTAACTTAATTGTATTTTTAATAATTGAGCCAAAACCAAAATGTGTTAGGTTGTGCCCCGCTCTCCCCTAATCAGACACATAAATAATATTTTAAAATATCAATAAAAAAATGACATTTGTATCTTCACAGTACCTCTAATTTCAGAAGAAGATGGTAATAATTCATCAGGTAAGATTCAGTCGTTTCACTTTTTTTCACATCACACATTTTCAGATCATTGAATTGAAAGCTGCTGCTCATCACATTGTGTTTTATATAAATGAGTCTGTTTTTTTAGTTATAGCTACTTTTTGTTAGTTTGTAGTTTGGCTAACTGAAGTTTTATAATGCTAGCTTGGTTGATGCTTAATCACTTTTAATTATGAGTAGCTTGGGAAAGCAGTTTCAAAGTATTTTTTTTCAGCACTGCATGTGTGTATGTGTATTGAGACTTCTGTGTCGGACCTATGCCGGAGCCTCTACCCCAGGGGTCACCAACCCTGCTCCTGGAGAGCTACTGTCCTGCAGATTTTAGTTTCAACCCCAATCACAAGTCTGTCCTGTCCTGAAGTCTGCAGGACAGTAGCTCTCCAGGAGCAGGGTTGGTGATCCCTGCTCTACGCTGTAGTCTATGCGTTGGTTTTCATTTATATATTTCTGCGTCATTGTCCGCATTGACGCTCAATTAAACATGCAGAGGGAGCATGTGAAACCCGAGGGAGCGGTTCTGACAGGCCAATCACAGCGCTTGCATCCACGTAGAATTGACGCGTTGTTACATTTTTGGAGAGGTGCATGTCAGGGTATGCCGAAGTGTACGCGCACTACACACAGCCTACGACGTAGCTACGGAGTGAGGTCGACACAGAAGTATAAATTGGGCTTTACGCTGACATTTATTTCTGAAAGCGCTCAGCATTTGACATTTGCTATTTGATCAAATGTAGCTTGCATCTGTCACAACTGATATGCAATGTCATTTTAGGAAGAAATTCCTCTGCTGTGAGATGGAGGCCACTGAATCAATTGAGGATACAGCAATGGACAGAAGGCAGAACTACAAGTATATATTTCACATTTATTGATTTAGCAGACACTTATCCAAATGACCTTACAAATAATAATAATAATAATAAGTTTTATTTATATAGCGCCTTTCCAGGGCTCAAGGACGCTTTACAATAAACAAGCAACAATAAAGGCAATGGACAAAGACAGCAGACAAAACAACAGTAGGTAGATGAAAGTGTAAGAAGTGTAAGTGTAAGTACAGTAAATGAGAAATTAGGTAGATGGGGCGGCACACAGCAGAATACAATCAGATATATTTTTAAAAAAATGCAATACAACTTAAGAATTATGACATTCAGAAAATAAGTGAGTTTTGAGCATGGATTTGAATTCAGAAATAGTGTTAACAGAACAGAGTGATCAGGGGAGAGAGTTCCACATTTTGGGCGCTACAACACTGTATGATCTGCCCCCCATTGAAGCAAGGCGATGCCGAGGGACGACTAGAAGGCCAGAGTCAGAGGATCGTAAAGTGCGAGTCGGGGTGTAGGGGTGAAGCAGATTACAGAGATGGGGGGAGTCAAGCTGTGCAGAGATTTAAAAGTAGAAGGAGAATTTTGAATTTAATATGGTAAGCCACAGGAAGCCAGTGAAGATCATACAAAATTGGGGTGATATGTGCAGAACGCTTGGTATAGGTGAGTATTCTAGTAGCAGAGTTTTGAATGTATTGCAGTTTGGAAATGGAGCTAGCAGAAAGGCCAATGAAAAGTGCATTAAAGTAGTCAAGACCTGATGTGACAAATGCATGGATGACAGTTTCAGCATCTGAGGTACTGATGAAGGGACGGAGCTGAGCGATGCGGCGTAGATGAAAGAATGCTGATTTAGTGATAGAATTAATGTGAGACTGGAAAGATAGAGAGGAGTCAAAGATTACACCAAGACTTTTAACAGTACTAGATGGTTTGATATGAGAGCCAGCGATCTCACAGGTGAAGTTGGAAGGGATTTTGTTAGTGAGCGACAGAGGTCCGGTAAAAATAATCTCGGTTTTGTCCATGTTAAGTTTTAGAAAATTTGAATGAAGCCAATCTTTTATTTCATGCACACAAGCAGAGATTTTGTCGGTTGTGATAGATAAAGTCGATGTACAGGTAGTATATAATTGAATGTCGTCAGCGTAGAAATGATAATTGAAACCATGACGGCGGAGGATCTGACCAAGAGGTTTTATATAAATTATGAATAGTAATGGCCCTAGAACGGATCCCTGGGGGACACCTTGCTTCAGGGGGAAAGTAGATGAACGAAAATCTTGAACTGAAACGTAGAACTGTCTGTCAGAGAGATAGAAAGAAAACCAAGAAAGAGCAGCACCAGAAATACCCACAAATGAAAATGAGAATTGAGTAGTAGAAGGGAGACAGTATTGAAGGCAGAGCTGAGGTCCAGCAGCAGGAGTATAGACAGAGAACCAGAGTCACCAGAGAGAAGCAGATCATTCAGTACCTTAACTAGAGCAGTTTCAGTACTATGTAGAGGGCGAAAACCAGATTGAAGAGGTATTTTCAACTAGAAAAGACTGAAGCTGGGAGGCAACAGTACTTTCCAGTAATTTAGCTATGAAGGGTAGATTTGAAATAGGGCGATAGTTAGATAAAACTTCGGGATCAAGGTTAGGTTTCTTGAGAACAGGGGTAATAGCAGCAGTTTTGAGTGGCAGAGGGAATCAAGCAGAGGTAAGAGATGCATTAATGAAGTGAGAGATTGGTGCAGAGATAACTGAATGGCAGAGTTTCAGAAGAGGAGTGGGAGCAGGGTCAAGACGACAAGATGAAGGGTTGGATTTCAAGATTAACTCAGAGACAGAAGAAGGAGTAGTCAGAGAAAAAAGAGGCAGGGACTGACCAGAATGATTCGGCAAATATCTTATATTCGTTGCATCATTAGAGAAGCACTGGTGGAAGGCATATGTCTTTTCTAGCAAGTGAGTCATGAATGAACTGCAGAGTTCATCAGAAGCTAGAGCAACATGAGATGGAGGTTTGGTAAGTTTATTTATTGTGTTAAATAGTGCTTTTGGCCTGTTGCTTGATTTGTTAATTGTGGCAGATACAAAACTAGAACGAGCCAAGTTCAGGGCCGATTTGTAATTTTTGACATGTTCAATAAAAGCCAAATAGTGAACAGTCAGGCCGGTTTTCCTATAGTGACGTTCAAGCCGTCTACCAGTGGCCTTTAAGATACGGAGCTCAGGAGTGTACCAAGGAGAAGAATGTGTGGAAGGGACACTTCTGGTCTTAATAGGAGCGTGCTTATCTAAGATATTCGAGATTATGGAGTGATAGTTAGATAATATCAGGGAGGGAGAAGAGATATCAAAGACATCAGAGAGATTAGATGCAGCAATGGAGGAACAAAATAATGCAGTATCAACAGCTTTGAGATTGTGGTAGGATATAACAGTTGTTGAACATTTCTTAAGCATAGGCAAGCTGAAACTAAAATCAAGAAATTTATGATCAGAAATACCAGTGTCAGTAGAAGAGATGGAAGAGATATTGGCCCTTGATGTACAGATCAAATCAAGGGTATGACCATGCGTATGAGTAGGAAAATTAACATGCTGAGTCAGATTAAAACATTCAAAGATAGAAAGTAACTGATTGGTGTTAGAGCAGACAGCATCAACATGAATATTAAAGTCACCAAGCAGTAGAATGGGAAATGACAATGAGCAGGCGAGGGTCAACAGTTCACTGAGTTCAGAGGCACAGGGCTTTAGGAGAAGGGCTTTAGGAGGTCGATAGAGCAAGATAATTATGAGAGAGTCAGCCTTCAAAACCATGTATTCAAATGTATTGGTTTCGTGAAAGTCAAGTTGCTTGATTCGGAGGTTATCACGGTGGATGATAGCGAGACCACCCCCTTTACCATGGAGTCGAGGTCTAGACAGATACTTATATCCATCTGGCGTAAGTAGATTTAACTGTAGAAAATCTTCAGGAAATTGCCAAGTTTCAGTGAGAAGAAAAATGTCAAGCTTATTGTCAGTGATCATTTCATTGAGATAAGGGGCCTTGTCCGAAATTGATCGGCAGTTCAAAAGTGCAAAGTGATGATGCAAGAGATTCAAATTAGATGTATGTTGCTGATCGCTATCAGTGAGATAGATCAGAGGGTGCTGAATGGTGGAACCGGCAGGCAATTGTCTAGGTATGGACGATAGTCTGTTGTTGGTCCAGATGCATGGAGGAGCATCAGGTTTGGAGAAAAAAGTACTCATGAGTGTGCGCCGCAAACGGTGTATGTATCTTGGGCGACGGAGAATCCCTAGACTCTGACAGTATTCATACGTCAGCAGATCAAGATGCGGGCGGCAGTTAAAGACCCTCAGTTGTGATGGTAAATATGCAATATCCATTACGGATGCAAGACAAGAAATGAGGCAGAGGAGAAAAGAAAAAAATGTTTTTGCCCAAGGCATGTTGAGCCAATCGCAAGCAAAAACCACGTTAGCCAGACCCTGAGCGTCACTTCACCAAAAACAGCAGACTAAATAGGAGGCTACGCACCTAGATAGTAAGCAGTAAACAAACAGCTCAACCGACAGAGGGAGTGATAACTCACCCATCTAAGGAGCCGAGCGTGGTAGAGATGTAACAGGGTAGAGAGCTCGCAGCAGCCCGATGGCAAACTTATCAACAGTTCAGTTCGGAGTTCAACAGTGAAAAAAATAAAAAAATAAAATAAAATAAAAAATAAAAAAATGGAGTAATCCAACCAGGCGCAAAGCGGCTGCACAGACAGGCACAGCGTTCTCAACGTCTTACAGACAGCAGAGGTAGCCAGTGACAACAGTCCAGGTCAGGGATCAATAGTGAGAAACGGAGTAATCCATACAGAGTTCCGATAATAAAATATATAAATATCCGAACAGAAACATACAAACAATCCAGGTGCGAAGCGGCAGCACAAACACGCACAGCGTACTCGACCCGGAAACGGAAACCTCAAATCAATATAGAATAGTTGTAGCCTAGTCGTTCAAATGAGGAACATCACAATCATGTCATAAGAGGCATCCATATTCACAGTACACAATGCAAAGTTGAAAGTATAAGTTCATAAGATTGATTAGAAGTGAAATGCTTAAAAGATTAAAAAGATGTCTTTTTAACAAAGTGACAATAAGTGACTTTGTTTATGGTTATGTTATAGTTAAATGCATTCTAAAGGGACATTTAGAGGGACATTCTAAAACACTTTAGGTGAAAAACGCTTAACGTGGCTTAATGTACAGTAATAAGGCAGTGGCATTAACAGACCAAACTCAGTAAACACCAAACTAATAAAGCATAATGTGTACAGAAAAGCAGATGAGCCCAGAATATGAACACAACACCTTTAATTACACGTTAAGCTGTTTCCTCCGATAGAAACCCGTTTAAAAGAAGACAGTTCAATGCATTAAGACGGTGATATTAAAAGACAATTGATACCTTTGACCACATCATTCTTTTAAATAGACTTGAAAATTATGTTGGCATTAGTGGAATTGCATTAGCATGGTTTAAATCATACTTATCTGACCGTTATCAGTTTGTAGCAGTAAATGAAGGGATGTCTTGTCATGATTCTGTCCTCTATCCTTGTTTTATTCTAGTCTTGAGGCAGGATCATGACAGACTCATGTTTTGGGTGCGAACACATGGCCTGTTGTTTGGGCTGCGTGTTTGCGTTGTCTTGTGTCTTTACCATGCCCCCTTGTTCTCCTCATTCAGTCATTATTGTTTCATCAGTGTCACCTGTGCCCTTGTGATTATCTCCCTTATATAATCTCCTTGTGGTTGTTACTCAGTGCTTGTTCGTTTTGTATCCTGTCTGTGAGTAATCCAGTCTAGTGTATTGTCAAGTCAAGTTTATTGTCAGAATTGCTGTATGTTCATTGTCAACTTCGGCGTCTAGTTATAGTCTAGTCTCGTCAGTATTTATTTTGCCCTGTCAATGTTTGTTTGCCCCCTTGTGGGTTTTTGTTTTCTGGTTATCAATAAAACTGTGTTTATCGAATACTGTCTGCGCTTGGGTTCGTATCTGAAAACCGTGACATGTCTTAGGAATGCATAGCAGATATAAAAAAACTGGATGACTCGTAATTTCCTACTACTTAATTCTGAAAAAACAGAGATTCTAATTATTGGACAAAAAACTTCCTCACATAGGCCTACTAACCTAGAATACTGTCTAACACTTGATGGCTGCTCTGTTAAGTCTTCGTCATCGGTTAGGAACATGGGTGTGCTCTTTAATAGCAATCTTTCATTTGAAAGTCGCGTGTCTAGTATCTGTAAAACCGCATTTTTCCATTTTAAAAATATATATCTAAATGACGTCATATGCTCTCAATGACAAATGCGAAACAATTAGTTCATGCGTTCATGACATCAATGCTAGATTATTGTAAAGCTATTATGGGTGGTTACCCTGCATGCTTAATAAACAAACTACAGCTGGTCCAAAATGCAGCCGCTAGAGTTCTTACCAGGACCAGGAAATATAAGCCCGGTTCTGTCAACACTGCATTGGCTCCCTATTAAACATCATATAAATTTTAAAATATTGCTGATTACTTACAAAGCACTAAATGGTTTAGCTCCCCTGTACTTGATCGAGCTCTTAACGCATTATACTCCTTCACGTCTATTGCGATCTCAAAATTCCGGCCAGTTGATAATACCTAGAATATCTAAATCGACTGCTGGCGGTAGATCCTTTTCCTATTTAGCACCAAAACTTTGGAACAATCTTCCTAACATTGTCTGGGAAGCAGACACTCTGTCAGTTCAAATCTAGACTAAAAACACATCTCTTTGGCTTAGCATACACATAACACATTATAGACTTCTATAATTCAATGTTAGGCTGCATAGTTTAGATCAGCGGGAACCAGGAACACTTCCCATAAATCCTGATTTACTCATTACATCATAAGAAGGATGGCATCTACGCTAATATCAGTCTCTCTGTTTATCCCGAGGTTTACCGCAGTCCGCCGGATCCAGGCTGTATCCGGATCTGATGAAGGACCTGCGCCTGGACACGACGACAACACAGTCGTGAAGTGTCAACTAGTCCCTCCGCTGTGAAGGCTTCCTTCCTTTACCTCTGTACAGATAAAACGTTGTCGGGATAACCACGTTCCGGTTCACGTGGCTACGCGAAAGCGATAAAAAAAATCTGTATTATAAATTTTTTAAGGCTTGTACCTTGAAACTTATTTCATGGTTTGCGTTCTCAAGCCACCAGGCACTGTTTTGTGCAAATGAGTGGTCGGATTGCATTAAGTGTTTTCTGTTAGAACGGTGTCGTGTTAGCGGCCCCTAAGTTAATAACTAATGATCGTTGCGACGGAAGAGAATCAATCAAAACTAACTTTAGCTGGACAATAACTGTATTCTAGAGCTGCTGTAAAGTAGTGCTGCACGATTAATCACATCGCAATCGCGATATCAAGCCTATGCGGTTATATGACGCAAAATGCTGCGATTTTATATGAAATAAACAAATTAGGGCTGTTAACGCAATTAACGCAGCATCTGTTATTTTTTGTCATCCTTTGGCTAGTGTTACATGATCCCGCTCTTATTTGTGCGAATACTTTTAAACCATTCATGCGGACAAGTCAAAAGAGAACACGCCTCTTGTGAATGTGACTGTGACTCACAGAAAGACGCGCGCCAGTATCATCACAGACAGCACGCCAGAATACAGTTCTCTTTCGCGCCTGAACGAACAATACCACACAGTTATGTCGTTTTGTCGAGTATCTTCATAACATAAGAGCAGTCTTATGATGAATGTGGAGTTGTGAGAGAATGCGTCGCATGTGAGAGTCGCGTCTCTGTCAGCAGAGGCTGCTCTTAAAGGGCCAGCAGCCAATAAATCTTTCTGTCATTAAAGTTAATCAAAGAACAAAGGGAACAGAGAAAATTATTTTTTTATTACATTTTTATCCAGACATCAATGGCCTATTGATCATTAGAGGTGTTATTAATCATTTAGTTGTTGTTGCTAGTTTGAGTTGAGAAATACACATTTCAGAATTATCACTAATCTGTGTGTGCATTTTGCTTTAGAACCAAGCAAGTTGACTCATGAAACCATTTGTTTATTATATCGCAATATTGACCTCAATAATCGCAGTATGACATTTTCCCCAAATCGTGCAGCCCTACTGTAAAGCCAAAACAATCTCTGTCACTTTAATTTCCTATTATCACTGTAAAGCTGCTTTGATACAATCTGTATTGTTAAAAGCGCTATATAAATGAAGGTGACTTGACAGAATTCTGTACACACCAAACTAATAAAGCATATTATGTACAGAATATTATGTACTGATGAGCACAGAATATGAAGGCAGCATGTTTAATTATATGTTAAGCATTCCCTTTCATTGGTTCTCTCGACATTGTGATAGCGGTCGCTATGGGAACACCTTCGGTGTGACGAGTGTCTAAAGCCTTTATACCAACGCGACAATTTGATTGGCCAATAGCGCTTAGCATCGCCCAAAGAATACTAAGAGTACAAGTAGCTTCATATCAGTGTGCTGCACACTATTTGATCAGATTTTTTTCCTTCAGGAAGCGGATTTTCTGTTGCCCGTAAGAAAGGGTATTTCTTATGTTCATTGCCATACTTCAGAGCAGTTTCACTCTCAAGCAGACAAGATGAGCTACAGGAAATGCATCAACCCGTGCGACAGGTTCATCGCAGGTGGAGACACTCACAACAGGTGCATGCTATGTTTGGGCCTTAATCACGCTCAGACGGCGCTTAGCGGCCTATCTTACTGTCGACACTGCGATAGCCTGCGTTTAAAAGTTTTGCGCTCCAGGCTCACCTGCTTTCTGATAAAAGAAGACCTCGCTTATATTTATTTTGGTTGTGGCCCGTTTGACGATGATGTACTGTCTACAGTGGCCTCTGAGGACTCTGAGGAGGTCATAGGCGATGTGTTTAGTTCTCTCCCTGCCTCAGCGGACAGGAGAAATGCACTTCTCTGTCGTACAATGAGGTGTAGACAAGCTGGGACTAGAATGGGAGTGCGAGCCCTCGCAAACTCTGGCCCAGTCGAAACTAGCAGATCGATATTTGGCCGGCCCAGCTTAGTCCCTTAAGCCTCTCCCCTTCTTCCAAGACCTCCACCACGAGGTTTCGAAGTCTTGGCAGCAGCCATTTTCAGCACGCATTACTAACCCCGCTGCCACTGATTTCGCCATGGTTTCTAAAATGGCTATGCGGCAATGCCGGCCATTGAAGAAACACTTGCGGCCCATCTCGCCCAGACTTCAGCTCCAGCTTGGAAATCACGGCCCTTGCTGCCATCCAAACCGTGCAGGATTACTTCCGCTTTGGTTGGAAAATCATACATGGCCGCTGGACAGGCAGCAGCTTCTCTTTACTCTATGGGTGTACTTCAGGCTTATCAAGCAGAGCTACTTAAAGAGCTAGACGAAGGGGAAGGTATGACACCACAGGCTAATGAGGAGCTCAGACGGGCTACTGCCTTGGTGCTTAGAGCTACCAAGCACACTGTCCTTGGCTCACCTTTGGCTCACTTTTACTGACATCAAAGAAAAGGACAAAACCTTCATGCTGGATGCCCCCATGTCTAAAGACGGCCTATTTGGCGAGTCCGTGACCGCTGTGGTGGAAAATTTTCAGGCAGCGAAACAGCAGTCTGCTGTTTTTCGCCAGCTCATCCCACGCAGATCTAGGGAGAATGAGACCGACCCAGGAGTGGCCCAGAGCCAGACTTTATGCCTTCCCACCGATTCGGTCACTCTCGGCAGTTTTTCTCAGAGTGAGAACAGCCAAGGTGAGACATCTTTTGCTTGTGGTCCCGTTTTAGCCCCACTCAGATATGGTTCTCAGACCTGGTCAGTCTGTTAGTCGGCCCTCTTTGGGAGGTTCCCCTCAGACCGGACCTGCTGACTCAGGCCCAGGGTACGGTTTGGCATCCCCGTCCGGACTTATGGAAGTTGTGGGTGTGACCCCTGTGTGGGGCACGGTAATGTATTCCAGTCTCTCAGCTGAGATTACAGACACTATTCTTAATTCTAGGGCCCCTTCTACGAGGCACCTGTAGGCTTTTAAATGGAGGCTGTTCGTCTCTTGGTACGGCCAACACAACCTGGACCCAGTTCCTTGCCCTGTGAGTTCAATACTGGAGTTCCTACAGAGTCGTTTTTCAGCAGGAGCAGCCCCTGGCACACTTAAGGTTTATGTGGCGGCTATATCAGCTGAGCATGTGCCCTTGGGAGGCGTTTCTGTAGGACGTCACCCCCTATTTTCTCTTTTTCTACAAGGGACTAGACAGCTTAGGCCTTTCCGTCCTGTATGAATTCCCTTTTGGGGATTTAGCTTTCATTCTGGAAGGGCTGGTGAATCAGCCGGTCGAGCCATTCGAGCCATTTAGTGGCTCTATACTCTCTCAAGAGAAGAGGCACAGGGTAATGACAATGAGAGAAGCGTCACTTACCCTGGATGTGGTTGGGAGGCTGTCTCCGCTGATTCTCTGTCCCAGTCCGGCTTTTCCACGAACTTCCGTGAGCGAGAGGGAATGACGTCATCAGCTGGTACTCACTGTGCTGTCTAAGCTCCGCCTTGCCCGCATTCTCTATGAAGTGAAGGAAGGGTAGTGAAGAGATGGGATGGGTCCAGGTAAGGGGGCGGTGTCTGGCGGTCGCACGCGCTTCTCTCTCTCCTTGGGTTGAGGCGCGAGGGGGCGGCGGCTTCGGCATCGCGACTTGTTCTCTCTAGGCCCCGACAACGGAGGGAAATAGCGGCCCGGCATCCTAGCCCGTCAACGGCGTTACGCATGTTCTCCGTTCAGACCATGGGTCCAGCGACTCGCAGCTCCAGCGTTGCGGGAATCCCTCCGCGCACCCTTCCTGGACCCACGAAGACACCAGTGTGCATGCACAGGGAAGAGACCGGTCTCTCGAGGAGAGGCGCGCTCAGCATTTAACAGCGGCGGTGATGAGGCTTCATTCTCGTCAGTTGTATAATACTTTGTATAATTTGTATAATACATTATACAAATTATTATGAACATTAATAAAGGAAAATAATACTGAAAATAACATTAAACAGTGAAATTTTAGTCTTCAGTAAGAATGATATTAAGACTCTTCTGTATGCCCTATGGGGCATGTTGTCACATTTCACTTTCATTCTTTCGGGGTTAATAAAGAAAAAACTATGCACTGTAAAAAATGAAACAAAATCACATAATTGTACTAGACGTGGGAAATTATTGTGGGAACAATAAATTCCCTGAATCCTAAGTGGATTTACACAAACTGAGAAAGTCAGAAAGTGTTAGGTTGTTTCCTGCTCTACTATTCCCGGCTTTTTAACAAGTTTATTTAAAACTTCAGATCTCAGTTTTAATTTATATTTGTTATTATTTTTAAATGCTCTATTTAATCCTAAAACTTATAATCTGATTCACAGGATCAGCTTCATCTGAACTCAGGATTGTTCTTCTGGGTAAAACTGGTTCAGGAAAGAGTGCGACAGGAAACACCATCTTAGGTCGAGAGTGTTTTAAGGGGGATGCTTCACCACGGTCAGTTACTAACACCTGTGAGAGAGGAGAAGAACAGATTGATGAGAAGAGCATCTCAGTCATCGACACTCCAGGACTGTATGATACGATAGTGGCAGTGGAGAAACTGAAGGAGGAAATAGAGAAGTGTGTCTACATGTCTGCTCCTGGTCCTCATGTGTTTCTGCTGGTCATCAGACTGGGTGTGAAATTTACAGAAGAGGAGAAAAACACTGTGAAATGGATTCAGAAGAACTTTGGAGAAGCAGCTGCACGCTACACCATCATTCTGTTCTCTCACGCTGATGCACTATACGGGAAACCATTAGATGAGTATATCAGAGAAAGTTATGATCTCTGGGCTTTTGTTGGTAAGTGTGGAAGCAGATTTCACTCATTCAACAATAAGAACATGGAGAACCGCTCTCAGGTCACTGAACTGCTGGAGAAGATTGAGACGATGGTGGAAGCGAACGGAGGACTGCATTATACTAACGAGATGTACCAGGAAGCTCAGAGCAAGATATTAGACAGAGCACAGTTCTGTAAGTGTCTTTGACTTTCTGTGTTTTTGAGACATAACCCTTACGAAAATATTTTCCCATCCCTTACGAAAAAGAGGTATACTTCAAGTTTATTTTATGAAGTATACTTAAGTACTGTTCAAGTATATTTTTAAGTATACTTTATATATAAGTATACTAATATCAATGTGTACTTGTAGTAAACTTGTAAGTGTACTATTTCAATACTGCTTGGGACTAAATTGGCCCACTTTAGTATATAAAAGTATACGTTTAAGTGTTCTATAAATGCAGCAGTAGTAAACTTTAAGTACACAACTAGGTTTCTCATTTGTAATGCATCTGTACTACAAGTGAACTTATAAGTATACTAGTAGTTTTATAAGTATAAGTAGTTTTATATATTAAGTGGTTCTATTCTTTTTTAACAGATAGAACCCAAAATGTTAGGATTAACGACTCACTTTCGGAATCCAAATGCATCAGTACAGGTGCACCTCAGGGCTGTGTAAGCTCACCGGTCCTGTTCACCCTTTACACAAGCGACTGCACCAATAGTCTCCCGGGCAACCTGTTTTTTGTTTTTTTTTAATTTTCTGATGACACTGCCATTCTCAGCCTGCTTCACCAGAACTCGGACCCGTCATTGTATTTCACGGAGGTTAAAGAATTTGTTCAGTGGTGTGACAAGAACTATCTCATCATTAACACTAAAAAAAACTGAGGAGATGGTGTTTGACCCTCGGTCGGTGGGGGATCATACCCCACTGTCCATTCACAGGGAGGAGATCAAACAGGTCACTTCTTATAGGTATCTGGGTATCCACCTGGATAACCTCTTAAAGGGGTCATATAATGCCATTTTCATACAAGTTAATTTGATTCTTTAGGGTCTAAATGAAAAGTTTGTAATATACTTTAATTAAAAATTTTCGTTAGTATTGTAAGAAAACACTCATTTTACCTGGTCAAAAACAGCTCTGTTTTCAGCACGCCATTTCAGTGCATATGCCTTTAAATGATAATGAGCTTTGCTCACTCCGCCCCTCTGTTCTGCGGGCGTTCATAACAGCGTTATGACCACACCGCACGTGGAGTGTTTCCTTGACAACAGTTGAGGGTATAGGAAAAAAATGGCAGCGGGAGTCTCTGAGGAGGACACATCTGTGCAACCGTATCAGTTTGAACCGGAGTCGGAACAAGATGACGGCCCGAAGAAGTTCGACAATTAAGGCTCGAACATGACGTTTCTGAATGGTTGGTTATTATATTGTCACTTTGATCTATCTTTGTGTACTGGCAGGGTAGAGTAACTTAGTGAGATGTACGAACGCTATGTGTTTACTGATGTAAGTTATACGTACTCAGTTTGTAATAACACAATAACCATAACGCGTTGTTCATTATAGAGGGGTTTCACTGACGTCACATTCTGGGCGGTAACCCGGATGCGCGGCCATTATGGAGGGACTCGGATATAAACAACAGCATGGATTGCACTGTGTATGTACTACTGAACACATTGTTACATTAATAAACCATGGAAAAACACGTGGAAGCTGTGAAATCATATAGAGAATGACTTAGTAAGCAGGAAAGAGCGCGAAATTGACAAACTAAAGTTAAAATGTGGTATCCGAACGAGCTAGCTTCTCTAGCTCTTACTGAAATTCTTCCTTCTATTTCTCAGGATACGTTCAGATTGTCAGTCCAAAAAAGCACATGAAATCCGTTTCAAGCTACATCCATATGTGGTTTGAAATCCTATTCAAATCACATATCAGGACATCAGCTTAAGTCTGAACGCTCTGATCGGATTTCGCGTGGTAGCCTATGTGACTTTCTCACGCTACGTAAAATGTAAACGTCAGACGTTGTTATAGGGAACATGCTGAAAGTCACTGCCGAAACAAGGCTGTGTTGTTGCAAAGTGCCGGACGAGCAGAAAATTATTATTTTTGTAACCGGCGCAGACAAGAGCGCAGAAAAAAAGCGGTACATACAGTAACAGCCTCCTAACGTTACAGTTCTGCATCAGCTCGAGACGCAGGAGTCCAGCGCGGAGGCTACACATTTCAATGTTGTAAAATTTAAATAAGACAACATCTTTATTGCAAATGCAAACCTCTCCATCAGCGCAACGTCATTGCCATATTGCCAAAGAGCTGCATGATCACACACATCAGATCTGAACAGTTGCGATAGACAGTGTGGACATCATTTTAGATCAGATTCAAATCGGATACAAAGATAATCAGATTTGGACTGACAGTGTGAATGTAGCCATAGTTAACTACGTCAACATTTTAGCCATAGTCAACGCTTCATTAAGTTACACATGGCTGATGCTGTAGCTACCTCTCTCAACCACAAATGCCTTCTTTCATCAGTTTTTTGCACTCTTTTCTTTAACTTTTGGCAGTCTATAGAACTCAAAATGTTTTTCCCCGGTGCGACCGATTAGTACAGACCAAAACTCGACCATTTTTCAGTAGCAATAATCAGCCAAATTTGCGAGTCCGTTCAGTTCAGTGGCATTGTTTACGTTCAGTACCTCCAAAATGGCCGACTTCCGGATTGATGACGCGTCGTGAAACCCCTCTATAAACGTGGGATTATCAATTATATTGAGAACGTCGTACATAGAAAACATGCCGTATGTACCCTGAGTGTAAACCTTAGCCGCATTCATCGTGAAGCGATTTGCAAAGATTAATATAAAGGTTAATAAAATTTTACACTTACTTTTTCTGGAGGTTCAGCAGGGAGACATGAATAGTTGGTAACGATTCTTTTTTTTTTTTGTGACGTCACAAAATCGAACGGCTCAATTTGAGGCAGGGGAAAACATATAAGGAGATTAAAACAAAAACACTGGATGGATTTTTATCATTATATGATGGTTGTGTACAGGCACTGCCAACACACATTTCAGTACAATCAACTTGAAAAAGTGCATGTACCATTATATGACCCCTTTAAGCGGGAGTGATCATGTAGACTATGTTTGTTCCCGTTTATAGCAGAGGCTGTATTTTTTACGCAGACTGAGGGTGTTTAGTGTCAGCCAGAACATCATGTTTTTATTTTATCAGGCAGTGATGGAGAGTGTCATCAGGTATGGGATGACGGCGTGGTTCGTCCAAATCAAAGTTTTGCAGCACCTGGTACAGACTGCTATGAAGGTGATGGAGGACTGAAAAGCTCTCCATCTATGAGCAGTCTGTACTCAGGCCGGCGCGGAGAGTACTGTTAGACCCGTCCCACATCCTTCAAACGCAATACGAGCTCTTGCCTTCTGGCAGAAGGTACAGAATCCCAAAAACCAAATTGATCCGTTTTAAATACTCTTTCGTACCCACCTCCATCAAAATTTTAAATCAAAATTTTACATAGATCTGTACGTTGAGGCCTGGGAAGTGTGCAATAACTTGATGTTCTGCTTGTGGTTTTTGTATTTTATTTTATTTATTTATTGTTCTAATCTTTTATTGAATGTGTCATGAGTGTGTATGTAGCCAAGTGTATGTCTTTAGCTGTTATGTGTATTTTAAGTGTATTTATTGTCTGTAAGGGCAGCTATTACTATGCACTACGCACTTTTGAGTCCATGACAAATTTCCCCTAGGGGACAATAAAGTATACTCTATTCTATTACTATTTTAATACAAGTAGTACATTTTTTAGTTTATGAAAGTACACACTGAAGTGTAGGCTACTCTCAGTAAATTACTAGTTTAGTAGTTTATACTGCAAGTATACTTGTAAGTTTTCATAAGTATACTTGTAAGTGAACATAACATTATACTTATAGTTTAATTATTTATGCACTTGCAGTATACTACTCTGTTCAAATGTAGATAATATTTTTTATACTTGAAAAATACATTTAACTGTACTCTAATTTTAAAAACATTTTATTAGCTTCATGCATCTTTTTTTTAATCAACACTTGAATGTCGGTAAGTTTCATAAAGAAAAGTAACATTTGAAACAAAACATTTTAGAAAATCACATTTTTGTCAAAGACTACGCCGTGATCAGATTCAGGACGATGATCAAAGCACAGATGGAGTAGATCGAGTCCAACACCCCCAAAGCTTCACAGGCGTTTTCTCTTCATGGGTTACGCTTCATTTCATTTGGTAATAAGCAGTTTTGATTTACATGCTGTTTATGTTTGATGATCACGTTATTTTACATTTGCGTTAGCAATCTTCTATCACTTGTTTCAGCTTCTTCTTCTCCTGTGTTTTGATCCGGAGATTCTGTACTAGAAGGTGTGTCATAGCGCCCCCTACTATGGCAAGCCGTTTTAGCTTAAATTGTTCCCAGCGTTACTCATCGTAATTGCATTTCTACTAGTAAGAATTCAATTAGAGAGCTATCTAATTAAATTATTGCTAGTAAGAATTACAATTAGAGAGCTCTACAAATGAATCTTCACTACTGTAGTCATATGTCTCCATTGACTTCCATTCATTTTTAATTACGGAGCTCTACAATTGAATTATTACTAGTAACAATTACAATTGCAGAGCTCTTTAATTCAATAACAGAGCTCTGCAATTATGCATATCTTTAATTCATTTTTTTTTTACTAGTAATAAATTCAATTAGAGAGTTATTTTATTGTAATTGTTACTAGTAATAATTCAATTGTAGAGCTCCGTAATTAAAAATGAATGGAAGTCAATGGAGACATATGACTAGTAAAAATTCATAGAGCTCTGTAATTGTAATTCTTACTAGTAAAAATACAATTACGACGAGTATCGCTGGGTACAATTTAAGCTCAAACGGCTTGCCATACCCTACCGCAGGGGTACCCAATCCTGCTCCTGCCGATCGACTGTCCTGCACAGTTCATCTCCAACCCTAATCAAACACACCTGAAGCAACCAATTAAGGTCTTCAGGATCATTTGAAATTAAAGGCAGGTGTGTTTGATTAGGGTTGGAGATGAACTGTGCAGGACAGTCGATCGGCAGGAGCAGGATTGGGCACCCCTGCCCTACCGTATAACAGTGAAAACATGGATAGCTGGAAAATTCAGTCAATGGTGGGGAAAGAGTAAAGTAGAATTAAAGTAAATTCCTATGAACACTACCAGTGGACTAGCCTACACAAAAATTCAGATACGCATAATTAGAAACATATCTGTTTTATATCAATATTCCAATCAATATTTTCAAACAATGTACGTTTCATAAGACTGTATATGAAAAAATATGTTTAAAAAGTATATTTAATAGGCTACTCGATCAAAAGAGTTAACACAACTACAAGCCAAGTATACTTTGAATACTTAATTATACTTTTAAGTATATCTCAACCAAAATATTGAGTACAAGTACAGGCCAAATATACTTTTCTCTCAGTATAAGTCAAGTACACTTAAGTGTAATTTTAAGTATTTCTGAGAAGTACATAAAGTATATTTCTGAGAAGTATATAAAATGTAGACTGAAAGTATACTTTCTTATTTTTAGTTTAAAAGAAGTATACTAATAGAACACTTGAATAAACTTATTTTTCGTAAGGGATATATTTGATCTGTATATTAAATGGTTTGAATATAGTCCTATCTGTTTCATTTCATACTCTATTGATTCCATTAAATTTACTCTACGTGGGAATTAAAGTCCATATTTTTTGTTTTTGTGATTGTTATGTAGCCAGCCCACAAGATTTGACGCATATATTCTGAACTTGTATTCAAGACTAGCAGTTCATAGTTTCCTTTGTCATTATTTATTTTCCAAGTCAACAAATAATCCCATTTCGTTATATCATAATCCTATTGTGCAACAAAATATTATCTTAAAGTTTTTTGTTGAGTACTTAATTATTACCACTTCTGCGGTCTTACAAAACTATACATGGTCAGAACAAGCTTTGTGTTCTCCTGTGCATCTAAACTTTTATGTGTCTATATATAAATGCCACAGAAGGAACACACAAGGTTAACCGAGGGAACTAACAAGACACACCTGGGGAGACTAATCAACAAGAAAAACTACAAATCGTGGCACCAGACAGGAAATAACAAAAGTTCTCAGAAAAGACAGGGCAACACAGGCTGGGATCATGACAACATCATGCCTGCTTACAATGTTAAAAGCTCTAATTGCCTTACACAAAACTTTACTTGTGCAATTACACAAAACAGAACATTAAAGCTTAAAATCATTTTTAAAGTAAGAAAAATGTTGTTTGGAAACAGACCATTTCATTTTATGAATGTGAAACTTTCCTATTAAAGGGTTAGCGCACCTAAAAATGAAATTAGCCCATGATTTACTCACCCTGAAGCCATAGGTGTATATGACATTCTTCTTTAAGATGAACACAATCTGTTATATTAAAAAATATACTGGGTCTTCAAAGCTTTATAATGAGACTGAATGGGTGTTTCTGTTTTGAAGTCCTTCAAAGTGCATCTATCCATGATAAAAGTGCATCTATCCATCATTAAAGTGCATCTATCCATCAAAAAAGTTCATCTATCCATCATAAAAGTGCATCTATCCATCATAAAAGTGAATCTATCCATCATTAAAGTGCATCTATCCATCAAAAAAGTTCATCTATCCATCATAAAAGTGCATCTATCCATCATAAAAGTGCATCTATCCATCATAAAAGTGCATCTGTCTAGAGCCCGAAGCCATTTGTTTTGAGAATAATGGCTGGCTGATGAAGTTATTGGCTGGCTAGCCGGCTCAGCCAAAACCTAAATGGCTGCTGCAGCCGCCAAACTTTTCTTAGCTGCAAATGGCTGAAGCTGCCACTTCATGTCTTAGATGCCACTTCATGTGATAGATGCAGTGGTTAAAGTGGGATTTGGCAGGTGGGGGAACCCTCAAACTTTGTGTAGGTGCAACAGGGAAAAATGACTCATCGTGGGACAACATATTGAGTATCATGGTATAGCAATACTTTTTGGGACAAGAGTGTCACTGTGGCACCAAGAATCACAATACTTATTTACTTGATATTTTAATGGTTTTATTTTGGTCCATCTACACTGATATGGTGACAATACTATGTTAAAATTGCTGAACACTGGGACAAAAATTGAGCCTTGGCATTGTAGCCACGCCGGCTCAACTGATATTTATAAGTTTTATGAATCATTTTCTTAGAGAAGTTAATTTACTCAAGGCTACCAGGTCAGTATTGCCAATAGGAACCTTCTACAAGCTTTGGAATTTTAAAAGTAATTTTAATTAATACAAATTATAGGCTACGTTTAACACAGTTGGTGGAATTGGCAGACGTTCCCTTAGGCATCATGCGCTGTGGAAACGCATCAAAGCATTCTCTGATATAAATATGCAGAATTAATGCAAGTAGGTGATTTTGAACAAATATTTAATGTCGGTATACAATGGTTACATAATGTTAAAACTAATCCTGCTATTGATATCTTTGTAAGACTGCTAACCCTATAGAACAGTTGCAAGGGAAAACAAATGTCCAGCGAATATCGAACCTAAAACTAACTTTACCATGCTCAACCACCGTGAGTCTATTTCACGCATTTGTAATCGTTCGGCCCATCTCGAGACCAGCAAGATTCATTGAGATTAATTAATCTATTTATTTATTTATCTATCCACTTTAACCCCTGGATAGATGCACTTTTATCATGGATAGTGTCAGAACCAGGACTTGAACTCAGGTCTCCGGTGTGAGAATCAGACTCTCAATCTTTGAGCCACAGGAGGATGATGAACCCAACAGTAAGATGAACTTGAGATGCAGAAAGTGATTTAATAAAATTCAAGCAATAGTCCACAGCTGGAGCAAAAAGTAGGGAATTCCCAAAAAATATTCCAAAGATACAAAAAATCTTAAAGCAAAAAACTCCAGAGGAGAAAGACCACAAAAATTAAACTGAGAAGGGAATAATCCACAGGCAAAAGAAAATACAATGTCTCAGAGTTAGAGAGCACTTGCAACTGGCTTCAGAACAACTAAACACCACGCAAAGAAGCTATGAGACAGAGTCACTTAAATACACACGGCAGAACGAGACACGTGAACCTAATAACATTAATTACAAGCTGAGTAAGCTGGGCTTGAGGGCACCATGAGGACCTCTAGAGGCCAAAACACAACAAGACAAGCACAATACTGCCAGGACCTGTCAACAATGACCATAATGGTGGTGTTACCTTGGGATGGCTGGAGTCCAGTAATGAAATCCATGGAGAGGTGAGACCATGGTCTTCGAGGTATGGAGAGAGGATGGAGCAAACCCTGAGGTGAGTGGTGAGACACCTTCCCCTGATTGCAAGTTGGACAGGCGTTTACAAAGGCTTTTGTATCCTCTTTGATATTTGGCCAAAAATAAAACATCTCTGGAGGAATTCAAGGGTACGAGCGGTACCTGGCTGGCCCCCATCCTGGGTCTGGCTCCCGGATCTGGGCTTGTCTCACTGTATTTTCAAGTTCCCATCTTATGGGAGCCACGATCTTGGAGCTTGGGATTATGGGTGTGATGGGATCTTCTTGGTTACTGCTTGCATATACTCGAGACTGGACATCAGGTTTAAGATTTTTGGAGCCAGGGCGGTAGGACAAGATAAACTGAAACCGGTTGAAGAATAGAGACCAGCGAGCCTGACGAGGGTTGAGTCACTTGGTCTGCTGAATGTACTCTAGATTTTTGTGGTCAGTGAGCACTTGAAATGGGTGTTTGGCCCCCTCAAGCCAATGTCTCCATTCTTCAAGCGCCAGTTTAACAGCCAATAACTCACGATATAACCAATAACTTAAAGGCTGACTCTGCTTATTCTTATTCTGCTTATTATATCCTTATTCCCTTTAGTGAGAGCTGATAGGGGAGCCACCACAGAGCTGAAGTTCAAAATGAACTTGCGGTAAAAGTTGGCGAAGCCAAGAAATCACTGCACCTCCTTCACAGACGTGGGAGTGGGCCAATCCGTGACTGCTCGAACCTTCTGGGGATCCATTTGAATATGACCAGGCTTAGTGAAGAATCCCAGGAACTGAACTTGGGTCACATGGAATTCACACTTCTCGGGTTTGACAAAAAGGTGATTATTGAGAAGACGTCTAAGAACCTTCCTCATATGCTCAATGTGTTCACTAAGGGATCTTGAAAAAATGAGAATATCATCCAGGTAGACAAATACAAACTGATTCAGCATGTCTCGAAGGACATCATTTATCAGAGCCTGGAAAACTGCAGGAGCATTGGTGAGACCGAAGGGCATAACTAGGTACTTATAGTGCCCACTGGGAGTGTTAAATGCGGTCTTCCACTCATCGCCTTGTCTAATGCGCACAAGATGTGTGAAGTTTGGTGAAGATGGAGGCTCCCTGCAGTATCTCAAAGGCTGTGGCTATAAGCGGCAATGGGTAACGGTTCCGGATAGTGATTTTGTTGAGGTCTCTGTAATCTATGCAGGGTCGAAGGCCCCCATCCTTTGTAACAATCCACTAATGTATTTATCTTTTTTAAACAGATATGTCACTATAAACCAGTGTTTCTCAACCTCTCCTGCAGGGACCCCCTGACAGGACATGTTTTTGTTTTAACCCTGAAATGGCACACCTGATTCAATTAGTCAGCTACACATTAAGCCTTTGAGCCTTTAATTAATTGAATCAGGTGTGTCTTTTCAGGGTTAAAACAAAAACATGTCCTGTCAGGGGGTCCCTGCAGGAGAGGTTGAGAACCACTGCTATAAACGCTCAAGGGTATCTTTTAGAATGAAAGCAACAATCACGAATATCACAACCAACAATAATAACTCATACTCAATGTTTTCTTAAATAGATAAACATGTTCAAGAACAGGTGCATGAGAGTTATTAAGTCATACAGTAACATACAAATATTCAGACAGCGCTGAACTTCATTCCACAAAACAAAAAAACAAAACAAAACAAAAACACATCAACAGTTCAATTGACCGACGCGCTTAGCGCGGATATTATAACTGAATCAATTGTTCCGTGCAACCTCACAATTTCACCTTTTTCTTTTGTTTTGTTCCAGTCCACAAAGTTAAAGTAAAAAAAAAAAACGTCCAAACTGGTTCATGAGTGCGCTACAGTCTTTCCAACCAAGAACCAGTTAGTCCATGTGAATAATCCTCTGTTTGGAACGTGACGAAAAAACGTAATCCACAACCACAAAAAAGGACAAAAAAGTAGAGCGTTGATCCAGTGGTATACCACTCCAAAAAAAAAATACAAAAATGAAGCTGTCTCACCAAAGCCGTAGATCGCCGGGCAATGTTAAACCACACAATTAGCAATCTTAGATCCGGGCACGTCCTTTTGCCGGTAACGCGCACACGAGTAAACAATCCAAGTGGTTCAATACTTTTCTGTCTTTCTCTGGTCCCCTTAAAGCCGTCTTTTAACGTATCATTTGAAAATATGGTCAAACTTTAAGGTACAAGCTTTAAATCTCTTTTACTGCAGCAAACAATACCGGCGCCATGTTCTCCAAACATATCTCTCTTTTTTCTTATTCTCACCACCCCCCTAAATAAACTAGGCGCGCCTTATCCGGAATTAAGGGCGGCCGAGGATTTAAAGAGATATCCCCCATTCTTACCAAAATACACAGTGGAAACGAAGTATATTGCACAGGAATACATACAAATATAATTCATAATACATGAACATTGTACATAACCAATGTAATACATTTTAAACCACCATAAGAGTTACTATTTCAAAGAAACCCTTAAATTAACTTGACGATGTCACAGATCCCAACTATATACTTTTCGTTTAGATGGCCACCAAGCTACTTCAAGGATCCTCAGCAGTGTTTTCAACCTGCCCAGATGCCCGCTCATAGGATGATCGTAAAAAAGGTAAAAAAAACAGGTACAAGAGACTTTGAAACGACCAGCTGATATTTGTCCCCACTTTCTTTCACAGGAGACCGTCGATACAGGAGACCTTGCAGCTTTGTAAAGCCTATCCGGTCACACATCCTGAGAGCATCCGCCCCTTTGGCCAAGTCAGTGACTTCTGAATCTTCTTCCTGTGCTTCCCTTATTTCAAACAGGGAGGAAGGTAGATCAGAAGAAGCATAGGTACCCGCTGCAGCATAGACGGCGGCTGAGAAAGGAGGTATAACTGCTCGGGACAGGGCATCCGGCACGATGTTATGGAGTCCTTTCCTGTATTGGACTCTAAACTGAAACTGTTGGAGCCGCAGGATCCAGCGGGTCAAGCGAGAGGAGGTTTTTGGACAATTGAAGGCCCAGGTCAAAGCAGCATGGTCAGTATATATGGTGAACTCAACCCCCTCAAGATAGTGCCTCCACTTTTCAACTGCCCAAACAACTGCAAGACACTCCTTTTCCGAGGTGGAGTAATTACACTCTGCCCCATGCAGCCCCTTGGATGCATAGGCGATCACCTTCTCCCCTTCAGCTGTTTTCTGCACCAGCACGGCCCCCAAACCCACATCACTGGCGTCTGTGTGGATTTCAAATGGCAAGGATGTGTCAGGCTGTATGAGGATAGGTGCGTCCACCAGCGCCCTCTTCAACTGATCAAAACTCTGCTGACATTCCTCTGACCAGACCCACTCCACGGTTTTCCTCTTCAGATGATTCAAGGGGGCAGCCAGGTCTGCAAAATGATCAATAAATTTGTGGTACCACCCGACAAAGCCTAAGAAACGTTGGAGGGTCTTGATGTTAGTGGGCTTGGGATATGTCATCACTGCCCGTGTCTTTTCTGGATCCACCTGCACGCCCTTGTCCGAGACTACGTGGCCCAAGAACCTCAGCTCCTGCCGAAACAAAGCACACTTCTTGAGATTAAGTGTCAGTCCAGCCTTATGCAGCTTCCCCAGGACAGCGTGCAGATCCTGAAGATGTTGTTCATGTGTGGGTGAAAAGACTATAACATCATCGATGTACACACAGCAGATTTTCCCTCTAAGCTCCCCCAAGACCTTCTCCATCAGCCGCTGAAAAGTGGCTCCAGCATTCCTGAGCCCAAAAGGCATACACCGGAACTGGTAAAGGCCCATGGGCGTTATCACGGCCTTTTTGGCCTTACTGTCTTCGGACATGGCGACCTGCCAATATCCAGACTTCATATAAAGAGTGCTGAAGAATACTGCACCATACATAGACTCCAGTAACTCATGGATAATAGTCATGGGGTAGGCATCTGGATGGGTCTTTGCATTCAGACGCCTAAAATCCACACAAAATCGAATGGACTCATCTGGCTTCTTAACTAAGACCACCGGAGCACCCCAGGCAGGTAGACAGCCAGCTATTCGAGGATTACAATTATTAAGGATCTTGCGCACCAACTCGGTCTCCGTTATATCCAGCTTCCACTGCAAACAAAGAGCACGGTAATCGTAAGCAAAATCCCTCAGACATTGATCTGGCAACTGTACCATGTCCCGTAGCTTTTCTTCTACCTCCGTGAGATAATCAGGAGGGAGGAAGGCATCATTAAAGGCATTCTTAAACTCAGACCAGTTGTGCACACTGTTTTTAGCCACCATCCACCAGCTATGTACTGGCCCTTTAAGAGTGTTAGACAAAGCGCCTATCAACTCTGCATCAGACAATGGCCGTACTGCAAAAAACTTTTCACAGCGATCAATAAAGTTACGAACATCAGCTACTTCCCTGGACCCACTGAATGAAGGAAACTCCATCTGAATAGCCGGCCTGGAATAACCACAGGAGGACTGATGGCTTGACTACCTGAAGCCCTCAAAGGAGATGAAAGGCTGGCGCTTGATATAAAAGGCTGTATAGGTGGCTGGGAAAACGCTCCAGTGAAAGTTGTCTGAAGCTGGTCACCTATCACACTATGAACTGGTTGGCATGGAATGCGCTCTTGAACATTAGGATTCGAGGACTGGAGAGTACTGACAGAACTAGCCGCCCGGTCAGGCATGGTCACGTTGTTGAGCACGGGAGGAGTAATACTACTGATAGATGGACTTATCCCCTGTACTCCCATTCTTAAGGGAACAGCTGTTTGGGGAAAAGCACTGGAAAAAGCTTGAGCAGGAGTAGAACGGTTATGAGGTGGATGAATAGTAGCACCTGTGCGTGGAAGAGGCCTAGGAAAAGCAACAAAACTGGCTCGCTTCAGCCGTTCATGTTCTGCTTTTCACATTTCATCCCGTCTCTTTAAGCACTCCACTAATTTTCCTTCAAACTGTTTCAGTGTCGATATCATGCATTGTTGAAGCGCCTCAACACTTTTGTCAACATAACTCAGTATGCCCACTTCCCTGTTCAATGCACTATCAATAGAATCCCTGAAATCAGTCTCAAGTATATTCAATCTATCCAGGACTGACCCTAAATCATTGGTAATGGTAGTGATAGTAGGAAAGGAGAGATAAGATGTGTCTCCCTTATCTCGAATGTTTGGCTCATTCTCTCCTTGGTCTGATATGTAAAGTGAACCAATCAACGATTTTATCTCCCCCACAGGATTTCTCCTAGTAACCCATGCATCTCTCCTTGATTCATGGTACTTTTCACTAGGACCATGCCCTGATGTCGGTGTAGAGGCCCTGGTGCCATGCTCAGATGTTTCCTCCGGGAATTCATCAAGGTCCACCAGGGTTGCGACATTTGTTTCTATCATGTTTGTCATTTTCCTTTCCCCCTTTTTTTTTGTAAACAGTGATTAACTGCAATCCCAAACAAAGCAGAGTATAGGTAATGATTGCTAGTGAAAGTATTCAGTAGGACCCAATATATAATCCCCCGGTAACCATAAAGCAAAGTCACCACAATTGCATTCTATTCCCCGTACGGGCCACCATCTGTAACAATCCGCTAATGTATTTATCTTTTTTAAACAGATATGTCACTATAAACGCTCAAGGGGATCTTTTAGAATGAAAGCAACAATCACGAAAATCACAACCAACAATAATAACACATACTCAATGTTTTCTTAAATGGATAATTTCTTTAATGGACATGTTCAAGAACAGGTGCATGGGAGTTATTAAGTCATACAGTAACATACAAATATTCAGACAGCGCTGAACTTCATTCCACAAAACAAAAAAACAAAACAAAACAAAAAAGAGTTACTATTTCAAAGGAACCCTTAAATTAACGTGACGATGTCACACCTTTTTGCCCACAAAGAAAAAGCTAGCACCAGTAGGTGAAGTGGACTAATGGATGATCCCTGCTGCAAGGCCCTCCTCAATGTAATTGTCCATAGCAGCACACTCAGGAGAAGACAAGGAGAATATGTGGCCTCTGGGGGGACAGGTACCTGGATGCAGGTCAATGGCGCAGTCATAAGGACGATGTGGTGGTAAAGAGGTGGCTCTCTTTTTACTGAAGACTGCCTTGAGTTGTTGGTACTGAATGGGGACTTGAGATAGGTCTACGGGATCTTGAGACTTGAGAATAGGGTCAGGGGTACTCTGGACCAAACAGGTAACATGACGAGTGGGATCCCAACTGAGGATAGCGCCAGTGGACCAGTCAAAGTGAGGGTTATGGTGAAGAAGCCAGGGGTGGCTGAGGATCACAGGGAACTCTGGAGATTGTATCAGGTGGAAACACAACTCCTCCTGGTGTTGGTGAATAGAGAGGCGAAGGAGGGAGGTAAGAAGGGTTACCTTCCCGGGGCCTAGAGGTCTTCCATCCAGTGCAGTAACTGTCAGAGGGGTAGCGAGTGAGTCAGAGGGGATCTGGAGACTCCTAGTAAGAGATAAGTCCATAAAGTTCCTTGCTGCACCTGAATCCACCAATGCCTTGAGTTGATGCTTATGATTTCCCCAAGCGAGTGTGATGGGGAGAAACAAACCTGAATTGGAAAGTGGGACAATGCAAGTATTTTCCGTTACAGTGCTTCCTTGCCTGTACGGGACCGAGCGTTTCCCGAGAACTCTGGGCAGGCAGAACGGAAATGTCCAGGCAATCCACAGTATAGGCAACAATGCTCCCTTATGCGGCGGTCACGTTCTGACAGGGAGATCCAGGTACCACCCAACTGCATGGGTTCTGAAAATCCTTGGGATGGAGGTAACTCCTCTGTGGGAACTGATCTGGGCTGGGTTTCCCAAAAGCATCGTAAGCTTAAGTTGATCGTAAAACAATTGCCACCAATGGTCTCTACGATCAACTTAAGCTTACGATGCTTTTGGGAAACGCAGCCCTGATAGGTTTGAAAACAAACTGGCGACTCAAATTCCTCTCCCTCAGATGATTATCCAGCCGGACCGTCAGGTCAAAAAGGGACTCTAGATCACTGGTTGGCTCTCGTGTTGAAAGTTCGTCTTTGAGTGCCTCAGAGAGACCATTCAGGAAGCACACCATGAGAGACTCGTCGTTCCAGCCACTCCCTGCTGCTGCGATAATAGATGGCATATTCTGCAGCACTGCGACTACCCTGCTGGAGGGACAGCAGTCGTTTAGAAGCCTCTCGGCCACTGATGAGGTGATCAAAGGCCCGTTTGAATTCCTCTTCGAATGCAGAATAACTTGAGCAGAAAGGGCTCTGGGCCCTCCAAACTGCTGTTGCCCAGGAGAGGGCTTTACCAGAAAGGAGAGTGATGACATGAGCCATCTTGGCCCTGTCTGAAGGGAAGGACAATGGTTATAGCTCAAATGTGAGGGAGCACTGAATGAGGAATCCAGAACAAGCACTGGGGTGGAGGTAGGCGAGGTTCTACAAGGGGAGCTGACACTTGAGGGTCCGGAAGTGGTACAGAGGCTGCAGTTGAGGCAGTAGCTTGGGTAGAAGACAGTCGATCGAAGATCTGATGGACAGAGGACATGACATCAGACAGTAATTGTGAATGTTTAGCCATCAAGGCCTCCTGGTGGACTAGCACTGCTTCATGACGTTGGACTGAGGACTCATGCTTAGCCACAGTAGTGAAGAGCTCTTGCGTTCTGGGCTTAGAGTTAGAGAGCACTTACTCAGGCAACTGGCTTCAGGACAACTAAACACCAAGCAAGAGAGTCTGAGTCAGAGACTCTTAATGAGACAGAGTCACTTAAATACACACGGCAGAACGAGACACATGTGAACCTAATAACATTAATTACTGAGTAATAACAATTAGTAGCTGAGTAAGCTAGGCATGAGGGCACCATGAGGACCTCTGGAGGCCAAAATACAACATGACAAGCAAAATACTGACAGATAGATACACTTTTATGATGGATAGATGCACTTTTATCATGGATAGATTCACTTTTATGATGGATAGATGCATTTTTATCATGGATAGATGCACTTTGATGGACTTCCAAAAACAAAATCCCATTGACTCCCATTATAAAGCTTGGAAGAGCCAGGAGATTTTTTAATGTAACTCGGATTGTATTCGTCTGAAAGAAGAATGTCATATACACCTAGGATGACTTCAGGGTGAATTAATCATGTGCTAATTTTCATTTTTGGGTGAACTAACCCCTCCACATCAATATAAAATATTTGTGTATATATGCAATGGAAAAATTATTCCAACACGTTTTACTGTATCCACTGTTCGACAAATTCACATCTCCAAACACAGAAGACGTGGGGGGAAAAACAAGCTGGAATATAAACAATGTTATTAAGTATATTTCTAATGTAGTGATTTGAGACTCTTATTTTGTAAAATTGTTGTATTACCAATAAATATTTTACCCTTGATATCTGTAAAATGTAGATCTTCCTCCTGTGATGTATTTCTCTGAAGGATCAATATTTTTGGGGGATTGCATCCATTACAACAGCAAATTATTTAGGTCTAACTCTTAAATTTATTCAAAAATTCTCTTTTAATATATTTCCATTGTTGTTTAAAAGCTGACTAACTAATATAATATAGTTTTCAAACCACTATGAGAGATTTATTTATGTATAGGATGCAGACCCGGCGCCAGACACAAATTCACGGACGGGCATTCATTTTTTTTCAGGGGGGCACAAATGAAAACAACCTCATTGCATCATAACAGAATCGATTATGATACTATGCAATGATCGATAGAGCATAATAATTATATAATAGGCTACTGACGCTAAAGGTTCGATCTTGCAGTCCAAAATTCTCACATATAAAATAGGCTACGACCTCAAGTTGTGTCAATCACGTTTACACACTGCCTCCGCAAACTTCGTCCGTCATAAACAATTTTTTTAAGTAGGTTTGAGAGGTGTTTTCAGGGCCGCTGGAAGTAATTGTGATCAGTGGGTGCTGTGAATTATTATTTAAAAAAAAAATTGGGCATGTTGTGTGGACCTCTGTCCCGAGGGGGGTTCGGGGGCATTCTCCCCCGCAAGAAAATTTTGTACATTTTAAGTTTAAATGCATCAATCTGGTGCACATTGAGAGCTCAAAATTAAGAGCTTCAACCGGCTTCGACCCATGAACTGTGCACATTGAACAAAGAAAAAAGCATTGACTTGTACCTAAAGAGGGCTCAAACATCTTGTTAATTATAGTCTCAGTCTACATTACATTGTATTTTATATTAAGCTATAGAATAGGAAAATTACACTACTTTTGTCCTAATTTCTTCACTTGTAAGAAATAAACCCTTGAGCTTTTATTTAGGAGAAAACACAAGACCACCATGCTGATCGTGTGAGCAAGAGCGCACTTTTCTTTAAATCACGCAGCACAAACAGAATGGCTAACGTTACTTAATTAAAGTCTTGTGCTGTTTAGCCAAAAAAACGAAATATAATACCGAAAACACTCGACATGTCAACAAAACATAAACATAACATCTTCCCAAACACATATCAAGCTTATTTAAAAACCTCGAAAGCATAAACACTCATTCAAAGTAATACAACGTATTACGTATTCAGAATACAAATTATGAGTAGGCTAACAGTAGTCTCCACAGAGCATAAAATATTCATTTCATTTTATTTTTCGTGTTCGCATTTATGAGGAAAAAACAATGTTACGGACGTGAGCGCTCTGAAAGCGGCACTAAAAGATGCTTTAAAACTTTCACGGAGACATCAAACAGAAAGCAAAACCTTTCTTTAAAGTGAATTTCGTTTTGTATTAATTGTATCTTAATTTTAATCAATGTTTCATCAACCAATTGCCTGGATTTAATAAATAAGAAGTAAATATAGCAGACGATAATGACGAACCGGAGGCGCCTGCGCGTGAACTGGAGCTCGTCGCAATTGAACCGAAACTCAGTGTAGACCAGGGGTAGGCAAGTTCGGTCCTAGAGAGCCGCTGTCCTGCAGAGTTTGGCTCCAACACTGAAAAAAACCTCACCTGCCTATAGCCTTAGTAATCCTGAAGACACTGATTAGCTTGTTCAGGTGTGTTTGATTAGGGTTGGAACTAAATTCTGCAGGACAGCGGCTCTCTAGGACCGAACTTGCCTACCCCTGGTGTAGGCCTATAAGGTAGCCTACTCGCCTCACAGACATGTCTACTTTTAAACAGAACAATTCAAAACGAAAGAAAACAGACTATAGACTGCTCCCTGCTCATGTAATCTGTATGAAATGTGCATTTCTCTATGGCGTTTGAACGAAACGTTTGAATGAATGACTCAAAGACTCGCTTAATAAGACCGCTATCACATGCGTTTCCGCGCTCACTATGGACAAACCAATCAATCCGTTTACAATTTAAAAAAATCAGACCAAACACATTTTTATTTTTATTCAGGAGTTATGTATATTCAAAAGGATAACTTTTGATAACAGTAGCCTATTGATAAAAAAAGATATTGTGCAAACAAGCAAGGACTGGTGGGACTTTAAGTGGAGTTGGTGAAGGGAGAGACTCGCTCAGGGCGGGCACTAGTGACTCACAGGGCGGGCCAGGCCCCCCAATGCCCGCCCATGGCGCCGGGACTGATAGGATGTCTTTGTTGTTCCAAATATAATATCTCCTTGGTGAAAAGTTATGCTTGCAGGCCAGTGTTCACAAGAGCTTGTTTATTAAGCTTAGGTGGTATTTTTTCATGTGAATAATTACACTTAATAATAAAAATGAGAGGTCACCCAATTTCTTGAATAGGAAAGGAGTTCCTAATTGAAATGCATCAATAACTTTTTAAATGCACTATAAAAATGACGTCACTGAACATGTGCAGTAAGAACAAATATAAAAACTGAGAAATATAGAATATTCAACAATAAATTACTAATAATGATTATACCAAATTTACATAATAAAAACATGAAAATATAAATTCTGAAATATGAAATTGGCTTCCAATCAATATCTGGATTGTAATTTTTTTATTTGGAATTTTGATTGACAGGGTCTGGGAATCCTCGGATTGTGCTGCTGGGTAAAACTGCATCAGGAAAGAGCAGTGCAAGAAAAATCATTGAGGGTCGAGCGAGTTTAGAGAGGAGAAGTTCACCATATTCAGCTACTGAAACCTGTGAGCTACACGAAGCACATGTGGGCGGAAAGAGCATGAAAATAATCGACACCCCAGGACTGATTGATGCATTTGAAGAGAAGAAGAAGAAGGATGAAAGAAAGAAGTTTGTCATCATGTCTGCTCCTGGTGCTCATGTGTTTCTGCTGGTGATCAAACTGGATACGAGATTCACTGATGATGAGAAAAACACAAAGGAATGGATTCAGAAAAACATTGGAAAAGATGCTTTAAGTCACACCATCATTCTGTTCACTCACACTGATCATCTGAAGGGTAAATCGATAGATCAGTATATCAGTGAGAGAGGGATCCTA
>JAVALU010001543.1:0-52500 GCA_030770095.1 Gila robusta | reverse complement strand
CTCTTCTTCCTCTTCATCATCTTCTTCTTCCTCTTCATCATCTCTTTTCCTCTTCATCATCTTCTTTTCCTCTTCTTCTTCCTCTTCTCATCTCTCTTCCTCTTCATCATCTCTTTTCCTCTTCATCATCTTCTTCTTCCTCTTCATCATCTCTTCTTCCTCTTCATCATCTTCTTCTTCCTCTTCATCATCTCTTCTTCCTCTTCATCATCTTCTTCTTCCTCTTCATCATCTTCTTTCCTCTTCATCATCTTCTTCTTCCTCTTCTCTCCTCTTCTTCTTCCTCTTCATCATCATCTTTTTCCTCTTCATCATCTCTTCTTCCTCTTCATCATCTTCTTCTTCCTCTTCATCATCTCTTCTTCCTCTTCATCATCTCTTCTTCCTCTTCATCATCTTCTTTTCCTCTTCATCTCTTCTTCTTCCTCTTCATCATCTCTTTTCCTCTTCATCATCTTCTTCTTCCTCTTCATCATCTTCTTCCTCTTCATCATCATCTTTTCCTCTTCATCATCTTCTTTTTCCTCTTCTTCTTCCTCTTCTTCTTCTTCCTCTTCATCATCATCTTTTTCCTCTTCATCATCTTCTTCTTCCTCTTCATCTCTTCTTTCCTCTTCATCATCATCTTTTCCTCTTCATCATCTCTTCTTCCTCTTCTCTCTTCTTCTTCCTCTTCATCATCTCTTTTTCCTCTTCATCATCTTCTTTTTCCTCTTCTTCTTCCTCTTCTTCTTCTTCCTCTTCATCATCATCTTTTTCCTCTTCATCATCTTCTTTTTCCTCTTCTCTCTTCTTCTTCCTCTTCATCATCTCTTTTCCTCTTCATCATCATCTTTTTCCTCTTCATCATCTTCTTTTCCTCTTCATCTTCTTCTTCCTCTTCATCATCATCTTTTTCCTCTTCATCATCTTCTTTTCCTCTTCTTCTTCCTCTTCTTCTTCTTCCTCTTCATCATCATCTTTTTCCTCTTCATCATCTTCTTCTTCCTCTTCTTCTTCCTCTTCATCTTCTTCCTCTTCATCATCTTCTCTTCTTCCTCTTCATCATCTTCTTTTTCCTCTTCATCATCTTCTTTTCCTCTTCTCTCTCTCTTCTTCCTCTTCATCATCATCTTTTTCCTCTTCATCATCTTCTTTTTCCTCTTCTTCTTCCTCTTCTTCTTCTTCCTCTTCATCATCATCTTTTTCCTCTTCATCATCATCTTTTTCCTCTTCATCATCTTCTTTTTCCTCTTCATCATCATCTTTTTCCTCTTCATCATCATCTTTTCCTCTTCATCATCTTCTTTCCTCTTCTTCTTCCTCTTCTTCTTCTCTTCCTCTTCATCATCATCTTTTTCCTCTTCATCATCTTCTTTTTCCTCTTCATCATCTTCTTTTTCCTCTTCTTCTTCCTCTTCTTCTTCTTCTTCTTCCTCTTCATCATCTTCTTCTTCCTCTTCTTCTTCTTCCTCTTCATCATCTTCTTCTTCCTCTTCATCATCTTCTTTTTCCTCTTCATCATCTTCTTTTTCCTCTTCTTCTTCCTCTTCTTCTTCTTCTTCTTCCTCTTCATCATCTTCTTCTTCCTCTTCTTCTTCTTCCTCTTCTTCTTCTTCTTCCTCTTGCACACACATGCACACTCTTCAAAAACGGTGCTTTAAATCTCTTGACAAACTCAAAGATGTAAATGACATTTGTATTCTAAATAAAAGATATAGATTGTACTGAATGTCAGCTAGCTTATTTTGCTCAAGATAATGATTTATTGAGTCCACATGTCATGCAAACTAGAAACTGCTTCTAACCGCAGGTCGAGATCTGTTGCTCAAACACACAACTCTGAGATGATGTTTGTGAATGTTCGTTGGAACGATGGTTTCGGGAAACACGGCTCGTTCAATGACGGAACTTGTGATCATAGTTGGCTAACGCTGCTTTCGGGAAACACTCTCCTGATTGGTTACAAGGTAGTTTGTGATGTCAGAAACACCAGCGATTTCAAACCGTGTTTTTGACACTGTCTTTGGTTCACTGCAGTTTTAAGGAGAAAATACTCAGCAATGCTGTCGACTTATGAATTTACACATGGTTTGTCTTAAAGCATATTAAAAACACCACATAGACATATAAACAACATTAAAAACTGGATTTTCACCACAGGGGGACTTTAAAAACGTTTTGATGCCAAGCTGATTCTGAGACTGTAACCCTGAAACACACATCCACACCAAACTTTATGTGTGTCAATGTCTCCTCACACTGACCATACACATCAGTTTGGTATAGTGCCATCTATTGGCCAAAAGGTGTTTAGCAATTAAATGATGTTGGTATTTGAGATTTTTCCGCCAATGTGACAAATTTTTTTTTAGATATGTCTTTAATTACTTACTGTTGCAGTTGCTCTGCAGCTCCCAGCCATGACATTTGCAGTTTTTGCCCCTTCATTGATATATTTTCTCGTTACTATCTCTCATCTTTCTCAGTCTCCTTTGCTTTGCTTCTGTAACTTCTGTCTACGTGTTTTATTTGTTCTGTATAGCCTACTGTAGAGAATTTATTTAAATTTCCAGCTTTAACATCGTAACTCAAAAGGATGTTTGGCTGCAGTTTTGAAAAAGCTGATCTCTACTACTCGCTTCAGTGCTATTAAAATGAGTTTTGACTCTTGGTTATGTTTCCCTGTATATTTCCACAGCTGCTGCATAGTGCGCCACAATTTAACTTTATCTGGACAATAACTTTATTCTACAGCTGCTGTAAAGCCAAAACAATCTGTTATTTTAATCTCTTATTATCACTGTGAAGCTGCTTTGAAACAATCTATATGGTTAAAAGCGCTGTATAAATGAAGGTGACTGGACTTAACACTGTAATTGGTGCTCTTGCACACCTCTCTCACCTGATCCCCCTCTCGTTTGATTTCTCACAGTATTCAGATTCCCTCTCGATCTGCCTTCTCTGCCAGTGTTTTGACTGATTTTGTCACTCTCCAGCCTCTCAAGTATTGTTATATTTTTGCCTTGTCAAGCTTTTGATCCTGTTTTATTTCTGCTGTCCAGCCAGCTCAGGTTTCCCCATCCACTTTTTAGATTTGCCTCTGTTATCGGACCGGTTCAGTTAGCTAAAGTTCTGAGAATGCTTTTTTTTTTTAATTATCCACAAACTTTATACAATAGAGTAGGCTATACAGAATTCACATATTAATAGCCTACATCCAAAAACTAAACAAAATAAACAAAATAAATAAAACTAGAGTGTACGAATTGATTAATTAATCAAAATAATTATATTCATTAAAGATATGACAAGTCATTCTTGCCTTCTTATTGACAATGTTCTCCAGACTGGTGCAATAATCCTTGGTCTCCTGAAGAAAATTAATACATTTTGGCTTGGATCCTGGCCATTTCTTCTTGTGTATGTGAAATTTTCCCATCGTTGGGAAACGATGCTTTCGTTGGAATAATACATCACAATTATTTAATTTAATGATCACATTTGTTTTCCTTCTAATGAAATTGTCCACATCCACCCAAAAAAAACTATACAATTACAAAACAGACGGATAATAGATTATTTTTTTACTGAACAAAAATTACATGAATAAGGCCTATCTAAATTAAACCTCTCTAACACACTTTTAGCTGGATATATACCATGTAAAAATTTTAATTTAACATCTAATACTTTATTATTTAAACAGTAGCGCTTCACAAATACAAGCTTTATTCCAGTTTTCGACGTGAACGCGCCACTGGTAACGCCCCAGAATGACGTTGTCACGTGGCCTCTGTTACTTTTCTCAGCGTTGGCGGGAGAAACTAGTGACACTCATATGCGATTACAGTGTAGGGGATTTCATTAAAAATAATTGCAGTTATCGCTGGGCGGATTTTAATGTTCGAAATAACCTGTGGAAAGGATTAAGTTTCAATTATTAAACATAAAAATACATTTGAATGTACATCCTATGATGTCCGCGCGCCCCCTTGAGGAAGTTAACGTTCCCTTCCACGCACATGACAGCATTCTCATCATTCATTGGCTGTGAAGGCGGAAGTGAGTCGCATTAACCCTTCCGCCAACATCAATACAAACACTCAACATCACCGCAAGAAAACAGGTAAGATTAACGCTTACTTCATAAATTAAATCTAGTTTATTATATCAGCCCGCAGTGAGTCATAATTCACAATCTGCTCTCGATAAATGTATGCCTCATTTCCCGGTGTTTAGTTGTGAATGTATGTCATATTAGCTGCCCAGTTTAGCATGTCATTCATATGAGACTGAAGGATTGTGATGATGATGATTGTTGTTCATTTTCACGCAATATCTGACATATTTTTATTTTGTAAAGTTATAGTAGGGTGTTCAATCATTTAAATGCCACATATGATTATTCTCGTGCGAGGGACCCCATCCTTACATTTAAAGGGCATTTAGCCTGTACATTTATTTATATGTGTAAAGACCCACTTTATACGGTGAAAATGAGTTTTAAATGTCACAATTATAAATGTGCAAAATATTATTTGGAAAATATTTATTTTATTATAATTATTTTTTACTCGTTATAGCACTGCGCTGTGTATTGTTTATTTATTAATGTGAGAATCTTTTCATATTTTTTTTAAATGTTTGTGTGTGTGTGTGTCAGTATTATTTATTTGTATTTTAAATCTATGTTTTATTATTTATATGAATGTATTATATGTTATTTATTTTATTCATTTATGAATATCATTTTTTCCTCTTCTGTTTGTTGTGTATGTGACTGCTGTTGTAAGTATGGAGCTGGCCCACAGTCTGCTGCTGAATGAAGAAGCTCTGGCTCACGTCACCGAGGCCAAGAGAGCCGTCTTCATCTTCGAGTGGCTCCGCTTCCTGGATAAAGTTCTGATCGCGGCTAACAAGGTGAACGATCATGGAGAAACACGTGCGTTTGGCACTAAATAATGAGTAATATTTAGCCATTGAATTGATTTTCAGGGCCATTTTTACGCATATGAGAGCAATGTATTTTTTAACCATAAAAACGCACATCATTTAAATAAAATATCTCAGTAATTTATTTAGATTAAATTCTCATCTGAACAACTATGGCTGAAATTAGAAAATCTAATCAACATACATGCAAAAAGGTTTGGTAAAAGCACAAATTTTATATACAGTTTAAATAACTGTACTGCTATGTTAAATCAGACACTGCAGATTTGATAATTGCTGTTTCACACGTTGAGTTCTTCAGATCTGAGGCCGGTGTGAAAGAGTCGTTGATCATGTTTATTCCCTGTAGACTCGTTCAGGATGTGTGTTTCTGTAATGTGTTCTAGGGTGTTGTTGCAGTTTCTGCTGATCGGATTTGAGCTCATTCTGTGTAACTCAAGCAGTCTAAACATCTTCATTTTCATCTAGTGAGAGAAATACATAAATGAAGATGAAAGCCAACATATTAAACATAACGGATGTATATTTATTGATTAATTCACTATTTTTAGAGGGGGTCAGAATGACAGTTTTCACCTGAGATTTTGGAGTGAGTGTTTGAATGTGTGTGTGTGTGTGTGTGAGAAACTGTGAAAATGCAGGTGGATGTGAAGGAGAAGCAGAAGCAGCTGGTGGAGCAGCTGATGGGGTTGATCAGCAGTGTGTGTGTGTGTGTGTGTGTAGGTGGATGTGAAGGAGAAGCAGAAGCAGCTGGTGGAGCAGCTGACGGGGTTGATCAGCAGTGTGTGTGTGTGTGTGTGTAGGTGGATGTGAAGGAGAAGCAGAAGCAGCTGGTGGAGCAGCTGACGGGGTTGATCAGCAGTGTGTGTGTGTGTGTGTGTGTGTGTAGGTGGATGTGAAGGAGAAGCAGAAGCAGCTGGTGGAGCAGCTGACGGGGTTGATCAGCAGTGTGTGTGTGTGTGTGTGTGTGTAGGTGGATGTGAAGGAGAAGCAGAAGCAGCTGGTGGAGCAGCTGACGGGGTTGATCAGCAGTGTGTGTGTGTGTGTGTGTGTGTAGGTTGATGTGAAGGAGAAGCAGAAGCAGCTGGTGGAGCAGCTGACGGGGTTGATCAGTAGTGTGTGTGAGTGTGTGTGTGTGTGTGTGTGTGTGTGTGTGTAGGTGGATGTGAAGGAGAAGTAGAAGCAGCTGGTGGAGCAGCTGACGGGGTTGATCAGTAGTGTGTGTGTGTGTGTGTGTGTAGGTGGATGTGAAGGAGAAGCAGAAGCAGCTGGTGGAGCAGCTGACGGGGTTGATCAGCAGTGTGTGTGTGTGTGTAGGTGGATGTGAAGGAGAAGCAGAAGCAGCTGGTGGAGCAGCTGACGGGGTTGATCAGCAGTGTGTGTGTATGTGTGTAGGTGGATGTGAAGGAGAAGCAGAAGCAGCTGGTGGAGCTGCTGACGGGGTTGATAAGTAGTGTGTATGTGTGTAGGTGGATGTGAAGGAGAAGCAGAAGCAGCTGGTGGAGCTGCTGACGGGGTTGATAAGTAGTGTGTGTGTGTGTAGGTGGATGTGAAGGAGAAGCAGAAGCAGCTGGTGGAGCAGCTGACGGGGTTGATCAGTAGTGTGTGTGTGTGTGTGTGTGTGTGTAGGTGGATGTGAAGGAGAAGCAGAAGCAGCTGGTGGAGCAGCTGACGGAGTTGATCAGCAGTGTGTGTGTGTGTAGGTGGATGTGAAGGAGAAGCAGAAGCAGCTGGTGGAGCAGCTGACGGGGTTGATCAGCAGTGTGTGTGTGTGTGTGTAGGTGGATGTGAAGGAGAAGCAGAAGCAGCTGGTGGAGCAGCTGACGGGGTTGGTCAGTAGTGTGTGTGTGTGTGTAGGTGGATGTGAAGGAGAAGCAGAAGCAGCTGGTGGAGCAGCTGACGGGGTTGATCAGCAGTGTGTGTGTGTAGATGGATGTGAAGGAGAAGCAGAAGCAGCTGGTGGAGCAGCTGACGGGGTTGATCAGCAGTGTGTGTGTGTGTGTGTGTAGGTGGATGTGAAGGAGAAGCAGAAGCAGCTGGTGGAGCAGCTGACGGGGTTGATCAGCAGTGTGTGTGTATGTGTGTAGGTGGATGTGAAGGAGAAGCAGAAGCAGCTGGTGGAGCTGCTGACGGGGTTGATAAGTAGTGTGTATGTGTGTAGGTGGATGTGAAGGAGAAGCAGAAGCAGCTGGTGGAGCTGCTGACGGGGTTGATAAGTAGTGTGTGTGTGTGTAGGTGGATGTGAAGGAGAAGCAGAAGCAGCTGGTGGAGCAGCTGACGGGGTTGATCAGTAGTGTGTGTGTGTGTGTGTGTGTGTAGGTGGATGTGAAGGAGAAGCAGAAGCAGCTGGTGGAGCAGCTGACGGAGTTGATCAGCAGTGTGTGTGTGTGTAGGTGGATGTGAAGGAGAAGCAGAAGCAGCTGGTGGAGCAGCTGACGGGGTTGATCAGCAGTGTGTGTGTGTGTGTGTAGGTGGATGTGAAGGAGAAGCAGAAGCAGCTGGTGGAGCAGCTGACGGGGTTGGTCAGTAGTGTGTGTGTGTGTGTGTGTGTAGGTGGATGTGAAGGAGAAGCAGAAGCAGCTGGTGGAGCAGCTGACGGGGTTGATCAGTAGTGTGTGTGTGTAGGTGGATGTGAAGGAGAAGCAGAAGCAGCTGGTGGAGCAGCTGACGGGGTTGATCAGTAGTGTGTGTGTGTGTGTGTGTGTAGGTGGATGAGAAGCAGAAGCAGCTGGTGGAGCAGCTGACGGGGTTGATCAGCAGTGTGTGTGTGTGTGTGTAGGTGGATGTGAAGGAGAAGCAGAAGCAGCTGGTGGAGCAGCTGACGGGGTTGATCAGCAGTGTGTGTGTGTAGGTGGATGTGAAGGAGAAGCAGAAGCAGCTGGTGGAGCAGCTGACGGGGTTGATCAGTAGTGTGTGTGTGTGTGTAGGTGGATGTGAAGGAGAAGCAGAAGCAGCTGGTGGAGCAGCTGACGGGGTTGATAAGTAGTGTGTGTGTGGATGTGAAGGAGAAGCAGAAGCAGCTGGTGGAGCAGCTGACGGGGTTGATCAGCAGTGTGTGTGTGTGTGTAGGTGGATGTGAAGGAGAAGCAGAAGCAGCTGATGGAGCAGCTGACGGGGTTGATCAGTAGTGTGTGTGTGTGTGTAGGTGGATGTGAAGGAGAAGCAGCTGGTGGAGCAGCTGATGGGGTTGATCAGTAGTGTGTGTGTGTGTAGGTTGATGTGAAGGAGAAGCAGAAGCAGCTGGTGGAGCAGCTGACGGGGTTGATCAGCAGTGTGTGTGTGTGTAGGTGGATGTGAAGGAGAAGCAGCTGGTGGAGCAGCTGATGGGGTTGATCAGTAGTGTGTGTGTGTGTGTGTAGGTTGATGTGAAGGAGAAGCAGAAGCAGCTGGTGGAGCAGCTGACGGGGTTGATCAGCTGTGTGTGTGTGTGTAGGTGGATGTGAAGGAGAAGCAGAAGCAGCTGATGGAGCAGCTGACGGGGTTGATCAGTAGTGTGTGTGTGTGTGTGTGTGTGTGTGTAGGTGGATGTGAAGGAGAAGCAGAAGCAGCTGGTGGAGCAGCTGACGGGGTTGATCAGTAGTTCCCCCGGGCCGCCCACTCGTAAGCTGCTCTCCAAGAACCTGGCGGTGCTTTACTCCATCGGCGACACCTTCACCGTCTTCCAGACACTCGACCGGTGCAACGACATCATCAGGAGCAAAGATGACACCGCTGCTTACTTACCCACCAAACTGTGAGTGTGCTCAATTAAACACTCACTCACTCACTCACTCTCTCTCTCACACACACACTCACTCACTCTCTCTCTCACACACACTCATACTCACTCACACTCACTCTCTCTCTCTCACACACACACACACACACACACACACTCATACTCACTGACACACTCATACTCACTCACACTCTCACTCATTCTCACTCACTCACTCACTCATACTCACTCATACTCACTCATACTCACTCACTCTCACTCACTCTCACTCACACACTCACTTACTCATTCATACTCACTCACTCACACTCACTGACTCACTCACACTCACTCACTCACTCATACTCACTCACTCACTTATACTCTCTCACTCACTTATACTCACTCACTCATACTCACTCATACTCACACTCACTCACTCACACTCACTCACTCACTCACTTATACTCACTCACACTCACTCTCACTCACTTATACTCACTTATACTCAATTTTCAATTTCAATTTCAAATTAGCTTTATTAGCATGACTGTGTAACACAATGTTGCCAAAGCATCAACATATTATATATAAATAATAAAACAAACAGTAAACATATATGTATAAATCATGTCATATGTAGCATTGCAAATAGATAGATAAATAAACATAATCTATCTTAATAAATAGATAAATAAATACATTTGATCACTCTAGAGAATTAGCTGTCTCTGTCTCTGTACTCACTCACTCACTTATACTCACACTCACTCACACTCTCTCATACTCACTCGCTCATACTCACTCACACTCACTCATACTCACTCATACTCACTCACTCACTCATACTCACTCACTCATACTCACTCTCACTCACTCACTCACACTCACTCACTCACTTATACACACTCACTCTCACTCACTTATACTCACTCACTCACTCACTTATACTCACACTCTCTCACTCACACTCTCTCATACTCACTCGCTCATACTCACTCATACTCACTCATACTCACTCATACTCACTCACTCACTCATACTCACTCACTCACACATACATACTCATACTCACTCACTCACTCTCACTCACTTATACTCAGTCATACTCATACTCACTCACTCACTCTCACTCACTTATACTCACTCATACTCACACAAACTCACTCACACACTCACTCACACTCACTCTCACTCACTCATACTCACTCACTCATACTCACTCACTCATACTCACTCACTCTCTCTCTCACACACACTCATACTCACTCACTCACTCATACTCACTCACACTCACTCTCTCTCTCACACACACACACACACACACACACTCATACTCACTGACACACTCATACTCACTCACTCACTCACACTCACACTCTAACTCATTCTCACTCACTCACTCATACTCACTCACACTCACTCACACTCACTCACTTATACTCACACTCACTCACTCATACTCACTCACGCACTCTCACTCACTCATACTCACTCACTCACACTCACTCACTCTCACTCACTCATACTCGCTCACTCTCACTTACTCACTCATACTCACTCACTCACTCACACTCACTCACTCACTCACTCACTCACTCACTCACTCACACTCACTCACTCACTTATACTCACTCACACTCACTCACTCACTTATACTCACTCACTCACTCTCACTCACTTATACTCACTCACTCTCACTCACTTATACTCACTCACACACACTCATACTCACTCATACTCACTGACTCACTCATACTCAAATTCAAATTAGCTTTATTAGCATGACTGTGAACACAATGTTGCCAAAGCATCAACATTTTATATATAAATAATAAAACAAACAAATAAAATATGTAACATTGTAAATAGATAAATAAATAAAAATAATCTTAATAAATGAATACAGTGGGTCACTTAGTTGTTTCTGGCGTTGTGAATAGCTAGCACATATTTAGCTGCTAGTGCAGCTGTGCTATCATCTTCTCCTAGTAAGTACTCACTCACTCATACTCACTCACTCATACTCTCACTCATACTCACTGACTCACTCACTCATACTCACTGACTCACTCACTCATACTCACTCACACTCACTCACTCATACTCACTCACTCATTCTCACTCATTCTCACTCATACTCACTCATACTCACTCATACTCACTTATACTCACTCATACTCACTCACTCATACTCACTCACTCATACTCACTCATACTCACTCACTCATACTCACTCATACTCACTCACTCATACTCACTCATACTCACTCATACTCACTCATACTCATTCATACTCACTCATACTCACTCATACTCACTCATACTCTCACACTCACTCATACTCACTCACTCATACTCACTCACTCACTCATACTCACTCACTCATACACACTCACTCACTCACTCACTCACTCACTCACTCACTCACTCATACATACTCACACTCACACACTCATACTCACTCACTCCTACTCACTCACTCACTTATACTCACTCACTCATACTCACATACTCACTCACTCACTCATACTCACTCATACTCACTCACTCATCATACTCACTCACTCACTCATAGTCACTCACTCATAGTCACTCACTCATAGTCACTCACTCATACACACACACACACAAACACACACACACACACACATATACACTCACACACATACTCTCACACTCACTCATACATACACACACACACACACACACACAAACACACACACACACACACATATACACTCACACACATACTCTCACACTCACTCACTCACATATACTCACACTGACGTGTGTGTGCAGTGCTGCGGTGGCGTGTGTCGGGGCGTTCTATGAGCGGATGGGCCGAATGCTGGGCAGCTCTTTCCCTGAAACCATCAACAACCTCCTGAAAGCCTTGAAGAGTGCAGAGGTACAGCAGCTCTGTGTGTGTGTGTGTGTGTGTGAGAGATGTGAGTGTGAAGAGTGCAGAGGTACAGCAGCTCTGAGTGAGTGAGGAGGTACAGCAGGTCTGTGTGTGTGAGAGAGGTGAGTTTGTGTGTGTGAGTGAGTGTGAAGAGTGCAGAGGTACAGCAGGTCTGTGTATGAGTGTGTGTGAGTGCAGCTCTGACCTGTTACTCCTCTCCTTCGGCATTGTTTCTTAAGCTGCGGTGTGTGTGTGTTTCAGGCTCAGGGTCGAGGCGAGATCCTGCTGAGTCTGCAGAAAGTTCTCAGTGGTCTCGGTGGAGCGGCGGCCTCGTGTCACAGAGACATCTATAAGAACACACGCTCGATGCTCACCGACAGATCCATGGCCGTCCGCTGCGCCGTCGCCAAGGTGAGAAGGTTCACACACACTCGCTCACACACACACGCGCTTACACACACGCTCATACACGCTCACAGTTCCCACAGAAACATGAAGCAGCACGACTGTTTTCAACACTGATAATAATCATAAATGTTTCTTGAGCATCAAATCATCATATTATACTGATTTCTGAAGGATCATGTGACACTGAAGACTGGAGTAATGATGCTGAAAATTCAGCTTTGATCACAGGAATAAATTACACTTTACTATATATTCACATATTCACAAAATAGCTGACTTACATTGGAATGATATTTCACTGTTTTTAAAGTGTTTTTAGTATTTTAGATCAAATAAATGCAGCTTTGGTGAGCAGAAGAGTCTCTTTATCGAGTCGAATATCCCCAGATCTTGTGAAGTGATGTTTGTTAGAGCTGACTGTGATTGGGCCAGATGATGATGTGGATGTGATTGGTCAGTGTCTGCTAGAGCTGCAGAACGAGGCCGTGTTCATCTGGACCACTGAGCTGGAGAACGTGGCAACTCTGTGTTTCAAGGCTCTGGAGGGCTCGACGTACGGTGTGCGTGTCGCTGTGTCCTCACTGCTGGGAACCGCCATGGCCACCGCGCTCATGCCCAAACAGGCCACCGGTGAGACACACACACACACACACCTGCCCGGATACACACACACACCTGCCCGGATACACACACACACACACACCTGCCTGCATACTCACACCATCCTTCTGTTAGACTCTCACACATGAATGATGTTGAATATCTGTCAGCTGTTAAATTTAACTACACAATTAGATAATACCAGTTTAGCTCAACCAGTTACCAAGCAATGCTTCATGTTGTTCAGTCTGTGGTGTAAAAAGGTGCATTAGCAATTAAAGAAAAAACACTTCAGCAAAACATGATCAGCTCAAAGTGTCCGAATCATTTTTGGTCCCAAATTTTTATACATTTTACTGGTAGTCACTGTATGAAGAGTTTTTGGGGTATAATATGTCACAGTTTACTTTATTCTGCTCTCCTCACTTACATAAATGATCTATAGTGTCCTGCACACACTAGTAGAAAAATATCAATCAAAATGGTGTCTGAATAACTTTTGGTTTGACTGTATGCCACGTGTGTGTGTGTGTGTGTGTGTGTGTGTGTGTGTCAGTGATGCGGCAGAACGTGAAGCGAGCGACTCTCGAGGAGGTTCTGGAGCTGATGTCCACAGGGTTCCTGCGTGGAGGATCAGGGTTCCTGAAGAGTGGAGGAGAGATGCTGAAAGGAGCCTCGGTCAGTCGAGAGGTGCGCGTCGGAGTCACTCAGGTGAGACTGAAGTCACCACACACACACTCAAACTCTCTCTCTCTCTCTCACACACACACACACACACACACACACACACACACACACACACTTACACTCACACTCACTCTCACACTCACTCTCTCTCACACACACACACTGGCAATTCGTTTGGTCTGTCCCTATCATTTTGATTCTTAGTAAAACAGTTAAACACAAATTCGTATTTAGATTTTATACAGGGGTGGAGTGGCAATCGGGAGAGTCAGGACTTTTCCTGGTGGGCCGGTAGTGTTTCGAGGCCGCGAGGGCCAGGTCTGATAATAGTTATACATTGCAAGTTCTTAGCAACACCATCCGCTGCCCACTTGTCAAACTGTACAGCCTCTCTGCTCAACCCATAAATAAATGCATCGATCCGCAGATCTAGTGGTAGATCTTTTGCAAAGCGTGTCAGAGGTTACGGGTTCTAATCCGCACTCGTATAGTTTTTTTTCTCTCTCATCAAAACTGAATCAGTGGTTACAGTCTATATCAAGCAGGGACACGTTTGTGAGCATTTTATTTTGTGATTTCACCGGAATGAATAGAGAGTCTCCACAACGGCGATAGATTGAAGACTGCGTGTGCCATAAGAGAACACTGTATCCATGACACTGATCGCCACGGCAACGAGCGCTCAGCTTGATTTCAAAAACAACACATTTTAGCGCTAGTTTTCTTATTTAATATCAAACTAAATGAATGCTCTGCTAGTTAACTGGAGATGTTTTATTTATTTGTATTAGGTACATCCGTGCTAGGGATGGCGAAAACTAAAAATTTTCTTGACCGACCACCGAGCCTCATTAGCCGGTTGAAACCGGTTAACCGATTAGTTTAAAATATGCTACGCTATTTGAAATAACAGCCATTTCGAGCCGCGCCTGCAATTTCGCAACTCTGCCACATCTCTCTGCCGCTCTGCCTCCCGCTCACACACACACTGCCCCCTGCTCACACACACACTGCCCTGGCGCCTACCTTCCACTCACGTCGCTTTTTTAAAATCCCCTACAGCGCGAAACATGAGTCCCGCAAACGCGGCGCTGAGGAGCTTGTATGTAATCGGAGGACAAATGGCTCCTTAGTTTCGAAATGGTTTGGGTACAAGGTGATCGCGTTGAAAATAAAGGCGTTAGTCTAGCGTTAGAAGCTCATTTGAAACATTGCCGCGGCTCATTTAAGAAAATGACAGCTCCGAAGAGACGCCGCTTTAGTTTGAGGTAGTGCTAACAATAATAAATAAAGATGATGATCATCATCACCTTATCTGTTACCACTGAAATGTAGCAAGCCTTGTGAGCGCGCGAACCCAAATGCTGTGACCTGACCTCGCGCCAAATGTTTTTATTGGTTTATTAAGTACAAACAGGCGACTTATGAAAAATTGAGTGTGAGGAATTTGTTCACTTCACACAAAAATATCTTGGAATGAGATGGCTAACTGTAGTAGCGTTTAGTCCACTGTCTATAATAGCCTAATTTAGAGATCACTTTTTTTTTTTTAACCGACTACCGACAACTTTGATCGGTTAACGTTGATGCGGTCAACCATCGGTCAAACGGTCATCGGTTAACATCCCTAATCCGTGCCTAAATGTTTCAAAAAGTGATGGGGGACAATATCGATCCTGAGAAAAAGTGGTGTGACATGACTTCACTGGATCGAAACAAATCAATCTAACCATAGATGTGAGCAGTAGTGGTGGCTTTCTTAATCTATTAATGGTGCATTTTTTAACCAAAAAATACCACCGACCCCGATCCTGATCCTGATCCGGCCGGTGGTCTACGAAATTTCCCGGTAGATTTTTTGGTCCCACTCTGCCCCTGATTTTATATAATTATGTATGTATGTATAATACAGATAAATGCAGATGCCATGCAGGGAACCATATCTGCCACTGAAATACTTCAAGAACATAACCAATGTTTGAAACCATTAACATTTGTGCATACAGACATGTAAGCGGAGTAAAAATATTCAAACGCAGTCTTTTCTTCCTCTATTGTGCCGTAAATGCGAGTGCAACGCTTCTGTAAACAAATGTGGGCGGGGCTTGATTGTGTCTATGGGGAATTGTTTGGATGGTTGTGGTTTGCTATTGGCTGATCTCATGTGGGTGACAGGTTGCCCCGCCCACATCATCAGAGAAGAGAAGAGATGCTGCAAGAGGAAGTTATTCTGATTCAAGATTACAGGAACATGAGATTTAAAGTCCCCCTGTGGGGAAAATCCAGTTTTAAATGTTGTTTATGTGTCTATGTGGTGTTTTTAATATGCTTTAAGACAAACCATGTGTAAATTCATAAGTCGACAGCATTGCTGAGTATTTTCCCCTAAAAACTGCAGTGAACCAAAGACAGTCTCAAAAACACGGTTTGAAATCGCTGGTGTTTCTGACGTCACAAACTACTCATTTGCATATTCATAGAACTGCGTATGCTAAATGAGCCAAGGGTGTCGAGTTACATTCAAGCTATTTTAAGGCATGAAGACATTATTTTCAAGGAAAAAAACATTTAAATATGTCATTTTGATGATCAAAGATGAGTTTTAAGGGATAAAGTTATTTACTACAGGGGGACTTTAAACAAAAATGATGATCTGCTCTGCGTGATGATTTGATCATAACTCCTACAATGCTGTGGGTTTATCTCAGCTATGACCAAACTCTGTTTTATTTTAAACTATAAAGCAACAGAAGGTTTTATTCACTGCATTACATGTGTAATCATCTGCTCACCGGTGTCTCTCTGCATGCAGGCGTATGTTGTGTTCGTCACGACTCTGGGCGGCCAGTGGCTGGAGCGTAACTTTGCAGTGTTTCTGTCTCATCTGCTGGAGCTGGTGGCTCACCCGCGCGCCACACAGACTCACGTGGAGGCCGTGTATTCCCGCCGCTGCGTGTCCTTCGCCTTGCGGGCGACGCTGGGAGGTCTGCTGGGAGAGAAAGCTCAAATCGCTGCTGCCAAGGAAATCTGCCTGGCCATCAGCAAACAGATGAGAGCTGTGGGTAAGATGGAGATCACACTGTGACAGATTATAAGAGTAATTCGCAATCAGTGATACTCATCCATGTGTCTGAAATCACATTAGTCTTCGGTTATTGGGATTTTTTTTATAGGGCTGTGCAACGCTTAATCGCGATTTGGATCCATTATTTTTAAGACATTTTTAAACATTTTAATATTTTAAAGAACCTTTTATTTACCTTTTAAGTAGATGGCAGCAAGTCACTGTCTTAATATGAGTCAATCATTTATACAACTGATTTGTTCAAAAGCCTGATTTGTTCAATATTTTAAAGAACCTTTTTCCACTCTAAAAAAAACTTTTATGCAATGGAAAGATTCCATGGATGTTAAAGGTTGTTCATGGAACTATCGATGCTAATAAAGAACTTTTATTTTCTTAGTCTTAGTCTTAATAAGTGAGTCATTGAATCATTCATACAACTGTTTTATTCATAAGCCTGATTCGTTCAAGAACGTAGCAAGCGAGTGGCTGGAATTAACGCAATTAGTTACTTTTTTAGGGAGTAACGCAATCTTTTAAAAGTAACCGTCCCCTACACTGGTCCTGACAGCGATGAGTGGTCGATCGCTCCGTGTGAATGTAGACGCTCATGACTGTGCTCTCTCCCACACAGAGGCGGTGGTGAACGACCCGAGCAGCGAGAGCCGCGCTGGAGCCGCTGACGTGTCGGCTAGTCAGCATGTGATGGTGTGCGCGCTGAAAGAGCTGGGCAGTTTGGTCCAGAGTCTGAGCGCCACGGCCTCCCCGCTAATCCTGGAGCCGTCCGTCGGTAGGAGAAATGCACATAACCACTGCATGTAGCAGTCGGGTACAAAACCAGACAAACATCCCAGGTGGCATGTTTATCAAAAGTCTTTGTTTATTTATATTTCATTACTATGGATGTTCAAGCTAAATTTCACCCTGACACTTAATTTTAATAGCACTTTTCTAGTGCCATTTTTGGCAGATATACTGTATTTTAGGCATGTGTAATTATCATTGTCTGAGAATCCATGCGTCCCAACATGCTCAATTTCTTTCTTCTGAGCCGTTCCTTTTCCTGTTTTCCTTGTTGCTAGCATACTTTGGGTCATTAGCATTTTGAAAGGTCCACTTATGATTCAGCTTTAAAAAAAAAAATATATATAAATAGAGATGGCTACACTATTTGATATAAATATGGAATTTGTAGTTGATGTTATGATGACAAGTTTGTCACTGAGGGTTGAATGAGACATGGACATTTGCCAAAACAAACAAAGTCTTTCCTCCTATATGTATACAATACATTACATATATTTAAAATGTAAAATTTTGTTCCAAATCCTTAAGACTTTTGTTCATCTTCTAAACTCATGAAACTCATCTTCAATATTTTTAATGAAATCTAAAAGATTTCTGTCCCTCCACTGACAGTCTCTTCATCCAAAACCCTGATGCTTCAAAAATACATCCATATGAATGGAACGTTTTAATCCAAGTCTTCTGAAGAGACAAGATCACTTTATATGATTAACCGATTTAATTAAGGCTTTTATTCACATATAAACATAATGCACATAGAGCTCATCAAATATGGTAAACAAAAGCTCGAGAACTAATGAGAATTGTTCAAGCCAAAAACGGTTGAGCTTCCTTTTTCCATATTTGATGTGGAGTTCTTTTATAATCTCTTTGGACAAAGGCGTCTGCTTAATGACTAAATGTAAATGTCTTTATGAACTTTTGTAGCTTGAAAGTTTCGATTACATGGACTTTCAATGGAGGGAAAGAAGTGTTTTGGATTTCATCAATGTCCCCCTGTAGTCAATAATTCTATTCTTTAAAACTCATCTTTGATCACCAAAATGACATATTTAAACATTCATTTCCTGTTAATTTTTTTTTTCATGCCTTAAAATAGCTTGAATGTAACTCGACACCCATGTCTCATTTAGTACATGCGGTTCTATGAATATGCAAATTAGTCCCGCCTCCACTTACTCACACCAGCTCAGAGATCCACTTGGCCAACTTACTGAGGTAAACGCTGCACAAAACGTTTTTCTATTTACAACGTCAGACACATAATGGTAATTAAAATGATTAGCCTTTTGCTTGACTATATTATCACAGCTAATAATGTGTTAGTGTTACACAAACTATGTTCCCGTTCGCCATCTCAGTCGATACACCCGCTATATTGCTAAATCTACCTGATTTTTTTTTTTATATTAACAGAAATATATACTGGAATAACCTGGCATTTCTCGAGACTCCCCGGCTAGTTCGCTGTTAATGATATGCGAAAGCCCGCCCCTCTCATGATGTGATTGGCTACAGGATAGTCTGTGACGTCAGAAACACCAGCGATTTCAAACCGTGTTTTTGACAGTCTTTGGTTCACTGCCTTTTAAGGAGAAAATACTTAGCAAATGTTGTTGACTTATGAATTTACACATGGTTTGTCTGAAAGCATATATTAAAAACACCACATAGACATATAAACAACATTTAAAATCTAAATTTTCACCACAGGAGGTGGTGAAAAAGATGAATGAAAGTCTTATAGGTTTATAATGATATGCAGGAGAGTAAATGAAGATTCTTGTGAAGACTCTATCCCTTTAATTCATTCATGTCGACACCGTTAGCAGCATAATCCGCTCACTATCTGGCCGTCCTGTGGTGATGTGTGCAGGTTTTCTGGAGACGGTGACGTCTGTGCTGCTCCACCCGAGTATGGCGGCTCGTCTGTCGGCTGCCTGGTGTCTGCGTTGCGTTTCTGTCGCTCTTCCACACCAGCTCACGCCTCTGCTGGACCGCTGCGCGGAGTGCATCAACAACCTGAAGAACTCGCCCGAGGCCGTGAGCGGGTACAGCTTCGCCATGGCGGCTCTGCTGGGAGGAGTCCATCAGTGTCCTCTAGGCATCCCACACTCCAAGGGCAAGGTCTGAGTCTCCACTGCCTCCCATCCCGATCCCAGTCTGAGTCTCCACTCCCCCCCCATCCCAGTCTGAGTCTCCACTGCCTCCCCTCCCGATCCCAGTCTGAGTCTCCACTGCCTCCCCTCCCGATCCCAGTCTGAGTCTCCACTCCCCCCCCATCCCAGTCTGAGTCTCCACTGCCTCCCTCCCGATCCCAGTCTGAGTCTCCACTGCCTCCCCTCCCGATCCCTGTCTGAGTCTCCACTGCCTTCCTCCCGATCCCAGTCTGAGTCTCCACTGCCTCCCCTCCCGATCCCAGTCTGAGTCTCCACTCCCCCCCCCATCCCAGTCTGAGTCTCCACTGCCTCCCTCCCGATCCCAGTCTGAGTCTCCACTGCCTCCCTCCCGATCCCAGTCTGAGTCTCCACTGCCTCCCCTCCCGATCCCAGTCTGAGTCTCCACTGCCTCCCCTCCCGATCCCAGTCTGAGTCTCCACTGCCTCCGTCTCCACTGCCTCCCCTCCCGATCCCAGTCTGAGTCTCCACTGCCTCCCCTCCCGATCCCAGTCTGAGTCTCCACTGCCTCCCTCCCGATCCCAGTCTGAGTCTCCACTGCCTCCCTCCCGATCCCAGTCTGAGTCTCCACTCCCCCCATCCCAGTCTGAGTCTCCACTGCCTCCCTCCCGATCCCAGTCTGAGTCTCCACTGCCTCCCCTCCCGATCCCAGTCTGAGTCTCCACTGCCTCCCCTCCCGATCCCTGTCTGAGTCTCCACTGCCTCCCCTCCCCATCCCAGTCTGAGTCTCCACTCCCCCCATCCCAGTCTGAGTCTCCACTGCCTCCCTCCCGATCCCAGTCTGAGTCTCCACTGCCTCCCCTCCCGATCCCTGTCTGAGTCTCCACTGGTTCCCCTCCCGATACCAGTCTGAGTCTCCACTCCCCCCCCATCCCAGTCTGAGTCTCCGCTGCCTCCCCTCCCGATCCCAGTCTGAGTCTCCACTGCCTCCCCTCCCGATCCCAGTCTGAGTCTCCACTGCCTCCCCTCTCCACTGCCTCCCCTCCCGATCCCAGTCTGAGTCTCCACTGCCTCCCCTCCCGATCCCAGTCTGAGTCTCCACTGCCTCCCCTCCCGATCCCAGTCTGAGTCTCCACTGCCTCCCCTCCCGATCCCAGTCTGAGTCTCCACTGCCTCCCCTCCCGATCCCAGTCTGAGTCTCCACTGCCTCCCCTCCCGATCCCAGTCTGAGTCTCCACTGCCTCCCCTCCCGATCCCAGTCTGAGTCTCCACTGCCTCCCCTCCCGATCCCAGTCTGAGTCTCCACTGCCTCCCCTCCCGATCCCAGTCTGAGTGTCCACTCCCCCCCCCATCCCAGTCTGAGTCTCCACTGCCTCCCTCCCTGAATGCTGTAACAGAGCCTGACTGTGAGTGGTGTGTTTCAGATGGTGGTGAGTATAGCTGAGGATCTGCTGCGATCGGCAGCGCAGAACAGCCGTCTGTCTCTCCAGCGGACTCAAGCCGGCTGGCTGCTGTTAGGAGCGCTCATGACCTTAGGTGAGTCCATCCACATGGGTTCTGGTGTTAAGGCAAGTCACCTTTATTTATAGCTCTGTATAACAATACAGATTGTTTCAAAGCAGCTTAACAGAGACAACGGGAAAATAATGCAACAAAGTTTGTTTCCAGAAGAAACTAGTCCAGCTTAAGTAAGAAAACCGTGATGTCATCGTTCAGCTCAGTTCAGTTCTCATATAATGGTGTCAATGCAGGCAGATCAATAATATTGTTAATTGAGCTAACAATATAATTAGTTGAGCTAAATTATTAGAAAAGGCAAACGACAGCTACAGTTTTTATTTTATTAGCTTTCTAAACGCGAAGTTTTCTGTGAAGAAAAAGTGAGCCTTAAGCCTAGAGAACGAACAACTTCAAACAAGAGAGACATTTAAAGATAATTTACGGTCTTGACGCTTATTACACACCACGTAAATAATGATGGGGACATGAAATATTGATTTGAGAAGAAACGGTTTTCAAATCTTTCCTGTTAATTATCTTATAATCCATTATAGTGTACATAACAATCATTATAGTAACAAGACAAACATATGATTATATATTTGATTATATTAAGGATTATATATTTTGATCATTAAAATGGTGTAATATTTATGAATTTAATTGTGCTAATCCATTTGGTTGTGAGTGCAGTGCACTTGCAGAGATAGTCCGCCCACATGCTCTTCTGATTGGCTGATATTTTTGATTGATTTGGTTGCGAGTGCAGTGCGCCTGCAGAGTGACTCCGCCCACAACGCTTTTCTGATTGGCTTTGATTTATTTTGTCCCATCTTGAAGTTGTGTTGGATCTGGTGTGGACAAATGGATGTCACTGGAATCTTGGAGTCTGATTAGAATACGGTGTGAAGCATCTCTCCTGAAAAAAGAAGAGGCTCAGAAGCACAGTGTGTTTCTGGCCTAAAAGCATTTTCACGATGGCAGTAATATTAGCAGTCGTGTTGTTTCATCTCCTCAGGACCGTCTTTAGTGCGTTACCACCTGCCCAAGATGCTGCTGCTGTGGCGTAACGTATTCCCTCGCTCCCAGAAGGAGCTGGAGGCGGAGAAGGCCAGAGGAGACTCCTTCAGCTGGCAGGTGATGCTGGAGGGCCGCGCCGGAGCCCTGTGCGGTAAAACGCCTCGCATCATCCCTGCATGGCTTTCTCTGCTCTGTTTATCACACGCATCATGAAGATATCATGTTTCTGCTTCCTCACAGCCATGCGCAGTTTTGTGGCCCATTGTCCAGAGCTGCTGACCGAGGACGTGATCCGCAGACTGATGACGCCCATCGAGTGTGCCATGACCATGATGTCCCAGTGAGTGTGACGCAGTGCAGGATTTACAGTAAAGACATGCCGGTGTCTGTGCTCAGTTAGTTTGAAGGAAAATCAGCAAGGCTGTGTATTAAATTGATTAAAAGTGACTGTTTATAATGTCACAAAAGATTCTATTTCAAATAAATGCTGTTCTCTTGAATATTCTATTTATCAAAGAATCCTGAAAAATAAAAATGTATGACAGTTTCCACACAAATCTGTAGCAGCACAGCTGTTTTCAACATTGAACATTGCAGAGAGACTCCGCCCACACGCTCTTCTGGTTGGCTGTGATTTTCAATTAATTTGGTTGTGAGTGCAGTGCGCTTGCAGAGAGACTCCGCCCACACACTCTTCTGATTGGCTGTGATTTATGATTGATTTGGTTGTGAGTGCAGTGCGCCTGCAGAGAGACTCCGCCTACATGTAATCATAAATGTTTCTTGAGAAGCAAATCATTATATTAGAATGATTTCTGAAGGATCATGTGACACTGAAGACTGGAGTAATGATGCTGAAAATTTTTAAATTGTAATCATATTTCACAGTTTTTACTGTATTTTTGATCAAATAAATGCAGCCTTGGTGAGCAGAAGAGCCTCTTTAAAAGCATTAACAAATCTCACTGACCCACTGTACCTTAAACATAATATTTGTTCTGACTGGCTGTGATTTTGTATCTTCAGGCTGTATTTTTGCTATTTCTGAGTGAGGACTGATAAATGACCTGATTATATTTTCCACAGTACTGTGTTTGAGTGTAGTTTTGTGTCGCAGTGTTCCTGCAGTGATCAAGGTTCACGGAGCTCATCTGAAGGCCAGCGCTGCCATGGTTCGCCTGCGACTCTACGATATCCTGGCTCTGCTGCCGCCCAAGACTTACGAAGGCAGCTTTAACGCTCTCCTGCGCGAGCTGGTGGCCGAGTTCACGCTCACGGATAACTCCGCCAACACCACCACGTCTCTGCTGCGCTCGCTGTGCCATTACGACGACAGTGTGCTGATGGGCTCCTGGCTTCAGGAAACCGATCACAAGTCCATCGAGGATCAGGTGAGATGTGCAGAAACCAGTGTCTTTCACCGCAAAAAAAGCTTCTCTTACTTAGTATTTTTGTCTTGTTTCCAGTCCAAATATCTAACAATTCTTAAATCAAAATGCATTTATTAGATGAGTAAAATGATATAAGTCTTGTTTTCTGGCGAAATAAATAAAAATTAAGTGAGTTTTTGCTTAAAACAAGCTAAATTATCTGCTAATGGGGTAAGAAAAATAATCTTGTTTCTGTTTTAATTAAGATTATTTTTCTTACCCCATTTGGCAGATTATTTAGCTTTTTTTAAGCATCAACTCACTTTACTCAAAACCGGCCCTGAAAGAGCCGCACGCCACTTCCCACGCACGAGATGCGATTTACGAAAACACACTTGACGGAAGAAGTAGCTGTAAGTAACTCTGATCCTGCGTACGAACATTAGAAACGGATCAGTTTAACGACACGATGGGGATCTGAGGGACTGATGAAGGAAATGAGTCCTAATCATAAATACAGTGCATGTTCACTATAACAGTTTAAATACAGAAAATAATTTAAACTCTGTTTTACATCTGATATACACATTTAGATTAAATATGCCGTTGTCATTAATGGAGTTAAGCACTTAAATTACATGAAATCATTACAGAGAAGTTACAACTTTTTTTATATTAAATTTTTATAAATATTCTAATAAATAATATTTGTAGTGGATGCAATGCTTTTGAACACTTTTTCTGTGGCATGCTGTGTTTTAATGTTTGTTTAGTGCATGATAATAGCAGAACTCGTGGTTTACACAAATAATGATCAATAATGTACAATAAGGCCTATATTTTTCCATTAAAAAATATAAAGCAATTAAAAATACTATTTGGCCAGTGGAAAAGATTGAGAAAAACTTTCTCTGAAATGTTATACTATTTGATTTATTTATTCAAAAACAAGGCAAAGATCGGCTACTAAATGATTTTTATCAATGTAATGTGACACACATCCATATCTCATATTTTCCTAATGTCTTGTACCGTTAAACATGGTATCACGTGGATGAATATGCATATGCAAATGATATGCAGATGAGGATATGCATAGTAAAACTTGCCGTTGTAAGCTCATATATGGTTATTTCGGGAAGATGACGCATGTGAACAATCTTCCACTGACTGGGGATTATAAAGAAAGAAATAATTATAAATAATCAGTCTCTGTCGATCCAGTGGATCTCTGCGCTCAAATGATCAGTTTAAAATGTAAAGGTGATCGGGCATTTTCTGTTACCTTCCTCTGTTAAATCTTCTCCTACATTGGGTGTATTTCATTTGAAAATGTTTTGTACTATGTCATATATTTACATTTGTTTTTATGTGTTGGTTTTTATTTTATCTTTTTCTGTACAGCACTTTGGTTCCACTTGTGTTGAAAGTGCTCGATAAATAAAGTGTAAAGGGAATTTTGCGCAGGTTCTGGCGTAGGCACCGGCTTTATAAGTGAATATTTTTGGCGTATGGCGTTTTTGGCTTTCGGGCGCACGTCCACTTTAAGCGGATCCTCCACAGTTTTCTAAATGCCTGGTGTGTGTGTGTGTGTGTCCCTCAGCTTCAGCCGAACAGTGCGTCGGGCAGCGGCGCGCTGGAACACGACCCGTCCTCCATATACCTGCGTGTTCCTGTGGGCGAGGCCGTGCCCGGGCCGCTGCCGCTCGGCGTGTCCGTGATCGACGCCTCCGTCGCCCTGTTCGGGGTCGTGTTTCCTCACGTCTCCTTCAAACACAGGTGCGTTCATTCACTGTGCTCATACCGTACCCGGGGGGGGGGGGGGTTGGGGGGGGGACAAGTTCATTCAGTATACTTCAAGTTTGTTAATGATTAGTTAACTTGAAGTGTGCGGTTACTAGAGATGCGCGGTTGGCGGTTTATAGCCGCGGACTCCGCGGATAAAACGCGGATCGGGCGGATGACGTGACGCAAAAAAATATTTGAATTAAATTCGGGCGGGCGGTTTCTAGTCTCGCGGCTGTCATCAGCAGCGCCTTGTATCAGCGGATGGCGGGCGGGTGCGGTTTTGAAAATTGGTCAAAAACGTTGGTGCGGATGGATGGCGGACGGATGATGAGTTTTGTGATGCGGTTGCGGATGAAATAATAGCCCATCCGCGCATCTCTAGCGGTTACACTTTTATTTTAAGGTGTCACTGTTACAGTGTAATTCTATATTTAAGTACTGAGTAATATTAAGCAACTATACGTGTACTTACTATAGGGTTTGGGCAGGGGCGTTGCTAGACCCCTTTTACTGGGGCACGTGCCCCAGTATAAATCTGCTGTGCCCCAGTAAATCTGAAGTTTGAGTTTAACAATTTATTTTATTTGTCAGAGTATTTCATAGAAATTATATTATAGGGTAATAGAAATGATCTATTTGCAACGCAGTAATAAACCAATGTTAGGTTTACCAAACGCAGTTTAACCGAAACAGAAGCTGACCCGCGCGCGCGTCTGTGTTTCCTAGCAACTGCAGCGCGCACACATCTGAGCACACCGAAGTCCGGTGTTGGCACACAACGTTAGGCTATAATACAAATAATCTTATTTAAGTAAAATGGAGTCAGAGTCAAGTGATTGACCGTTTTGCCAAAATGAAGCATAGGCGGTAGGCCCTACAGTTTAATGCGCAAAAAATTAATTAACTTAGTTTGGACTTGGCTGGGGAACTTTGTTTTCTTTTAGAATATAGGTAGGCTACATGCTCTTTATTTTTTCACTATATATTAACTCTTTATTGATTTATTGAAATGTTGTAATTGTAAATTCTTTAAAAATATATACGCTAATTATTCATTTTTAACTTTGTGTAATATAGAATGCAAATGTGCAAGAAAGTTTTCTCTCCGTTTTCTATTTTAATACAGTGTGTATGCCTTTTATGCCACAAAAAAATTTCATGTAACATGCTTTAAAGCTATTGTTATCCATTTTTTTGGCCTTCAAACACCTTAAAATACAGGTCCGAGAAATCCAAATTTTCTCGGGGGAGCATGCCCCCAAACCCCCCTAAGTTACCTAACTACCCAGCCCGGTGTTTTCGAAACAAACGCCCCTGCCTGCAGCACTGTATAGCTCAGAAAATAAACACATTGTTGTGTTCTGTACTACTGTCTTTGATTTTGTGTGATAACAATGAATCATTCTTTTAGGTATGAGTTTTATATTTAATTGACCTATCGATAAGTCCCGCCCTCCTTAGTTACTGTTGCTATCTCAGACAAATGGGGGACCTGTGCCCCAGTAGAGCTTAATGTCTAGCAACGCCCCTGGGTTTGGGTAGGATTAGGGTTTGGTTGAGGGTTAGTTGCATGTAATTATGCGTAATTTACTGTTATTACTATGGTAAGTACATGTAACATATGTAACAAGGACACTGTAAAATAAAGTTGTAATAAAGCATAACTTTAAGTATTTAGTGTACTTTTGTGTGCTAAATTGGAACAACTTGTATATAACTATACTTTAAGTATATGCCTGTGTCGGGACTAATTGCATGCTTGATTAGTGATATTAAAGTGTACTTTATTTGTGTTACAAGTACATTAAAAATTCATTACGAGTGTCTTCGAAACATACAAGCATATGTATTATATTTGAGTAAAAAGTATATGCTCAGTAATACCTTTGGCTTATTCCAAATACTACAAATTGCACTTTGTCTTCAATAACAAATGCACATTAATAAACAAATACTTAGATTATACAATTACTTAGCTATACTTGTACAATATATTATTGTATACTATAATGTATTTTGAAAGTATACTTTCAATGCATTGTTACAAGGATCATTTTCAGCACACAGTTAAAAAATACCTAAAACATATTTAATGGGTTTCAATGGGACATTTTTTGTCCTTAAGGTTCTGAGAGGAACTATTTTGTGTTACGATTGTACATTTTTAAAAGGAAATGGGGGTGAAATAGTAAAATTTCAATAAAAATACACACCTGTGCCAAAATGTATGCAGTTAGCAATTTGATAAATATTTTTAAAAAACACTGAAAAACACAAAAATGTCCATAAGGTCGCACAAGGGTTAAAATCTAATAAAAGTAATAGCGCCAAATTTCTTTGTTTTTGTCATATGACATTGTGTTGTGCAACAACATTTTTATCTTCTCTTTATTTCTGTATTTCATGTGACATTTTGGGTAACGTGAATATTATATAAGTCTATATATACTGTAAGTCCAGCTGTATATTAAAGATCAGACACACTACCATTCAAAAGTTTGTGGTCAGTAAGATTATTTTTTTACATAAATTAATACTATTAATCAAGGACACATTAAATTGATCAAAAGTGACAGTAAAGACATTTATAATGTTACAAAAGATTAGATTTTAAAATAAATGCTGTTCTTTTGAACTTTTATATTCATCAAAGAACCCTAAAAAGATCACAAAAATTTAGTTAATAATCATAAATGTTTCTCGAGCATCAAATCATCATATTATAGTGATTTCTGAAGGATCATGTGACACTGAAGACTGGAGTAATGATGCTGAAAATTCAGCTTTGATCACAGGAATAAATTACACTTTACTTTATATTCACATAGAAAACAGCTGATTTACATTATAATAATATTTCACTGATTTACTGTATTTTTGATCAAATAAATAAATAGCCTTGATGAGCAGAAGAGACTCTTTTAAAAACATTAAACCAATTTAAATTGTTCATACTTTTGAACAGTAGCGTCTGTTCTGCTAGGCTGTGATTTTGTTGCTACAATAAAGATACGATGTCTTGATTGGATGAGATTGTAGCATTACCGTTCCTCTCATTTCACAGCATTGCTTGGGATTTATTTCATGTCCTGTTGTTTATTCCAGGTTGCAAATGCTGGATCACTTGCCGAATGCATTAAACAAGCTAAAGGAGTCCGTCAACAGGCCGTCCAGTTAAACATATTCACTGCAGTGCTGAGCGCTCTCAAGGTTTCAGAAGTGTTGATGTTCATAAACCTACAGTAGAGTTGTTTAAGAGTAGTGATAATGATTGTTGTGTGTTTGTGCAGGGTCTGGCTGAGAACAAGAGCAGTCTGGGTCCAGAAGAGGTGCGTAAGTCGGCTCTGGCGCTGGTGATGGGTGCGCTGGACAACCCAAACCCAATCCTGCGCTGCGCCGCGGGCGAGGCTCTGGGACGCATGGCACAAGTCGTCGGAGAAGCGTCCTTCATCGCCCGGATGGCACAGCACAGCTTCGACAAGTATGCACACCAAATAAATATATATATTTTTGATCATTCTTCATTAAACAAAGTTACAGAATTTTACGTTTATTGATAAGTTCACTTTTTAAAACTTTTTTTCACTTCAGAAGTGTCATCTTTGAAAAGAGATCAAACTTAAGTCCGTGCTTTAGAATTACGACAGTTTAAGTTGGAAATAAAAAATGTTTAGGTCTATGCTCAAAAAGTGAATAAATGGATTATAAATACAGCGTAAATATAATTTAGTACCATAAAATCTGTGAGCTGTGCTGTGAGCTATTATTTTTCAAAATTATTGCCACAGCCCATAGGCCTATAGAACTACAGACAGCACTTATTTTATCGGCGGGCAAAGTTTGCACAGGAATGTAAGATTTTTCCATTTCTCACCGACTTTGTCATAAAACTGGTTTAAATGATCCTACGATCCTCCTTGCTGCTTCTTGTGTTGATGACACATGCGGCGGTGCGACACTGGTGCTGGTGTTGCCAGATTGGGTGTTTTTCCGCTACATATTAAGGCCTGTTTACGGTGTGTTTTATCCGGGTTTTCTCCTGAAGGCTCTATAGAAATCCGGCACTCTATTGAACGAAGTTAAACTGAGAGCTGCCGTTCACAGACACCAGAATGAACGAGTTCACAGTAACGTTCATCAGGCAGTAATACAGCACGTTCACCCAAAATATGAACGAGTTTATGAACTATCGTTCAATGAATGCATTCAGGCACAACACTGAACCGGGGTCACCGCTGTATTTCTGCTGTTCCATATGTTTGTTTGTTTGTTTGTTTGTTGCTGTTTCCTCATGTTTGTGTTGTTCTGTGTCTGCTCCCCTGCACAGGCTGAAGTCTGCGCGTGACGTGGTGTCCAGGACGGGTCACTCTCTGGCGTTAGGATGCTTGCACCGTTACGTGGGCGGCATCGGGTCGGGCCAGCACCTGAAGACTAGCGTTAGCATCCTGCTAGCCTTAGCTCAAGACGCCACGTGCCACGAGGTCCAGGTGAGCGTCGCGACAGCAGGAGTTTCTGCTGCTGGTTTAGTGCGGCTCTAATGAGCAGTGTTGGGAGTAACTCGTTACAAGCAACTTGAGTTATGGAATCAGATTACTTTTTCTAGTAATTAACATTACTTTTAAAATTTGCAACAAAATGTTACTTTCTGAAATAAGTAACGCAAGTTACTTTGTTTTCCCATTTATTGACTGACAGCTCTCCTGTCCTCATGACAAATCGAAGTGCAGAAGTGTGTGTGTGTGTATGCTGCGTGTAAACATGATATTGTAGTTCTAGACTAAATGTGAGCATTTACTCATCTCACTTGCACAAAAAAAGATTAAAATTCCTCAAATGAATAAAATTTTTTAAATACAGAATCAGAATACTATGCAAACCTCCACTAAGCAAAAAAGATTTTTTTGTTGTTTTTATTGGTGTAGTAAGTGTTAAACTTTGTTCTCCTGCATCTATTCTTCTGTTATCCAGAATAACTGAAGCTGAAGGTTTGTTTGAGCGGTAACACAATTAGTTACCTTTTAAGGGAGTAACGCAGTATTGTAATAGTCCAAGTCCCTCTGCTGATGACCCGAACCTGCTGATGAGTTGCTCTGGTGTTTCAGACGTGGGCGCTGCACTCTCTGGCTCTGATCGTGGACTCCAGCGGGCCGATGTACCGGGGCTATGTGGAGCCCACGCTGTCTCTGGTGCTGACGCTGCTGCTCACGGTCCCGCCCTCACACACAGAGGTGCATCAGTGTCTGGGCCGGTGTCTCGGGGCGCTCATCACCACCGTCGGCCCAGAACTACAGGGTATACACTGTTATAGCATTTGTGCTTGAAACATGTCAGAGTTTCCTCAATATACTCACGGCAAAGTCCTTTTTCGTTCTTTGTCTTAGAGGTAAAAAATACTTTTGAAATACATACAGCGATTTTGTGTTAGCGAACATCATGACTCCTCCCACAATTGTAGTGAACATCGTGACTCCACCCACAATTCTGTTTGCAAACATCGTGACTCCGCCCACAATTGTGTTAGTGAACATCATGACTCCGCCCACAATTCTGTTAGCAAGCATCATGACTCCTCCCACAATTCTGTAGTGAACATCGTGACTCCGCCCACAATTCTGTAGTGAACATCGTGACTCCACCCATAATTCTGTTTGCAAACATCATGACTCCACCCACAATTGTGTTAGTGAACATCCTGACTCCGCCCACAATTCTGTTAATGAACATCCTGACTCAGCCCACATTTAGATCAATATGTAAATATGAGCTGCTCTTTCCTCTCAATAACAGAATAAACACACAATAACAATAAGAAAACAGCAGTTCAGAAAGCATCTGATCATAGTGATGTGGAGATGTTTGCTCCAGCTCTGAGATTCAGATCTACAGTCACGTCACGTTTATTCATACAGCACTTTATACAATAGATAGATTTACAGCAGCAGCTTTACAGTATTAAACATGACAAACAGTGTCAGTGTCTCTTTCAGTTAGAATCACAGCTTCAGTTTCTACTATAAAGCGGCTCTCCAGTGTGTTCGTGTTTGTTACTCGCGTCTTTTTACTTTTTTGCTTGAATGATTAAAAATAGCTTGAATGTTTTAAAAAAAAAGGCTAAAAATGCATGCAAATGATAAACTTTCAGGTTAGTGGTAACCGTGACTTTTACAAATTATACAGGTTTATCTGTCTACCAGTTTATCGCTCATCACCTTCTGCTTAATATATTTAACAGAATGCTGATTTCCTTGCCCATTCATAACAGGAGATGTGCACATTGGATGTGTTGTTAAATCTGCTAAAAGATGATTCACAAATGATTGTCCCAGCGAGTGAATCGCATGTATGCACCTCTAAGCCCTGGCAGCGCTGAGAAGTAGTTTGCTTGTTCCTGACTCTGGTTATTCCCCAGGTAACGGCAGCAGCGTGTCGACGATCCGCGCGTCGTGTCTGGTGGGCTGTGCCATCATGCAGGATCACTCGGACTCTCTGGTGCAGGCGGCGGCCATCTCGTGTCTCCAGCAGCTTCATATGTTCGCGCCGCGACACGTCAACCTGTCCGGCCTCGTGCCCTGCCTCTGTGTAACACCGCTTATACCATACACCTCCACTTTTACACTCATCTACATCTAACATCATATTAAAGGAGGTAGTTCACTTCACAATTAAAACTTCCTGATAAGTTTACTCTCCTCCACGTCCTCCAAGATGTTCATGTCTTTCACTCTTCTGTCGAAGAATAAAGTTTTTGAGGAAAACACTTCAGGATTATCTCCATATAGTGACTTCAATGGAGTCCACGGTCGAAGGTCCAAATGTGAGTTTCAGTGCAGCTTCAAAGTCTCGACACGATCCAGCCGAGGAATAAGAGTCTGATCTAGACAAACCAGCGGACATTTATAACAAAAATAAACATATATTACACGTTTAAAACCACTAATGCTCGTCTTGCACTAGCGGTGATGCGCCACACATTACGTAATCAGGTTGAAAGGTCACGCTTGAGTTGCGAAGATCAGACCCTGTGGTTTAGAGCGAGTCAAACACCATTTACAACTAACACATTATATATCTTCCAAGGTCAAACAACGTGTCGACAACGTTGTTGAATTTGAAGGAGTATTAGTGTAGATGAAATGAGTGTTTGACTCGCTCGTAACACGTCAGTTTCTGATCCGCGAACAAGCTTGACCTTCCAAACCTGATTCACGTAAATGTGTGGCGCATCACAGCTAGAGCAAGACTGGCATTAGTGGTTTTAAAGGTATAATATGTTTATTTTTGTTATAAATGTCGCGGCTGGTTTTGTCTAGATCAGACTCTTAATACCTCGGCTGGGATCGTGTCGAGACTTTGAAGCTGCACTGAAACTCACATTTGGACCTTCGACCCGTTGGACTCCATTGAAGTCACTATATGGGAAAATCCTGAAGTGTTTTCACATCATAAATTTTATTTCGACAGAAGAGTGAAAGACTGGAACATCTGGAGACTGGAGGAGGGGAGTAATTATCAGGAAGTTTTAAGGTGAAGTGATACTCCCCTTAAATGATGATTAGTGTAGATGAGTGTAAAAGTGGAGGGTGTATGGGTATAAGCGGTGTTTCACCAGAGGCAGGGCACGAGGCTGGACAGGTTGGACGTGTCGCGGCGCGAACACATGAAGCTGCGGAGACACGAGATGGCCGCCGCCTGCACCAGAGAGTCCGAGTGATCCTGCATGATGGCACAGCCCACCAGACACGACGGGCGGATCGTCGACAGCTGCGCTGCTGCCGTTACCTGGGGAATAACCAGAGTCAGGAACAAGCAAACCCTTCTCAGCGCTGCCAGGGCTTAGAGGTGCATACATGCGATTCACATCGCTGGGGACAATCATTTGTGAATCATCTTTAGCAGATTTTAACAACACATCCATGTGCACATCTCCTTGTAGGAATGGGAAAGGAAATCACATTCTGTGAAATAATAAAGCAGGAATGTGATGAGCGATAGACTGGTAGACAAGATAAATCCGTATAATGTTGTAAAGGTCACGGTTAACACTAACCTGAAAGTTGCTATTTGCATGCATTTTTAACCTTTTTTTTTGAAAACATTCATAGGATTATTATCATTCAAGCAAAAAAGTAAAAAGACGCGAGATAAAACACGAACACACTGGAGAGAGCCGCTTTATAGTAGAAACTGAAGCTGTGATTCAACTGAAAGAGCACACTGACTACTGTTTGTCATGTTTAATACTGTACTAGCTGCGGCTGGAAATCTATCTAGGGTTTTTAAGTGCTGTATGAATAAACGGTGACGTGACTGTAGAGTCTGAACGCTCAGAGCTGGAGCTACATCTCCACACTTCACTAATGCTCAGATGCTTTCTGAACTGCTGTTTTCTTATTGTTATTGTGTGTTTATTCTGTTATTGAGAGGAAAGAGCAGCTCATATTTACATATTGATCTAAATGTGGGCTGAGTCAGGATGGTCTATTAACAGAATTGTGGGCGGGTCAGGATGTTCACTAACACAATTGTGGGTGGAGTCATGATGGTTTGCCAACAGAATAATGGGTGGAGTCACGATGTTCCTACAGAATTGTGGGCGGAGTCACGATGGTTCACACAGATGTGTGGGAGGAGTCATGATGCTTGCTAACTAGAATTGTGGGCGGAGTCATGATGTTCACTAACACATTGTGGGCGAGTCACGATGTGTTGCAAACAGAATTGTGGGTGGAGCTCACGATGTTCACTACATTGTGGGAGGAGTCATGATGTTCGCTAACACAAAAATCGCTGTATGTATTTAAAAGTATTTTTTACCTCTAAGACAAAGAACGAAAAGGACTTGTGCCGTGAGTATATTGGAGGAATACTCTGACATGTTTCAAGCACAAAGCTATAACAGTGTATACCCTGTAGTTCTGGGCCGACGGTGGTGATGAGCGCCCCGAGACACCGGCCCAGACACTGATGCCCCTCTGTGTGTGAGGGCGGGACCGGAGCGCAGCGTCAGCACCAGAGATCGAAGCGTGGGCTCCTCATTAGCCCCGGGTACAATCGGCCCCGCTGGAGTCCACGATCAGAGCCAGAGAGTGCAGCGCCCACGTCGGATAACACCAGAGCAACTCTATCAGCAGGTTCGGGTCATCAGTCTAGAGGGACTTGGGACTATGTATCAATACTCGGCGTTACTACCCCTTTAAAAGGGTAACAAAGTTGTGTTATCCGCGCTCAAACAAACCTGCTTCCAGCTTCAGTATATCTGGATAATCTGAAGAAAGAGATGCAGGAAACCTAAGGTGTGAACACGGTCTACTACACCGTAATAAAAACATACAAAATAAATCTTTAGCGGGGTTTGGCGTTAGTGGAGGTGGGCAGTGGTATGCGGAGTCTGTATGGTATTGTTTTAAATATTTGTGTGAGTCATGGTTGTAAGGAAGGTGGAATCTTGGGTGGGTGCTTGGGTGTAGGATTGATATATGCTCAGCTCATTAGGCGAGAACGACAATGAGCGAAGGTTTACTCCAGCATACACGCAGCTCTCATCGGACTTCGCACACTTCGGCACGTCGAGTTGTCATGAGGTACAGGAGAGGCGGTCAGTGCTATATAATGGGGGAAAACAAAGTAACGGTGTCGCGTTACTTTATCTGCAGATAGGTAACATGTTTGGTGGGCAAATTTTAAAGTAATGTTAATGTACTAGGTATAAGGTGATCGGAGTTCCAGTATCCGCAAGTTGCTGGGTAATACGAGTTACTCCCAACAACTGCCCTCATTAGAGCCGCATCGTCTATAACCAGCAGCCTAGAAATCGCCTGCTGTCCGCGAACGGCTCACCGCTGGTACCTCGGTGGCAACGGGGCGTCCTTGAGCTATAGGCTAGCAGGATGGCGGAAACAGCTAAGTCCTGTTCAGGTGCTGGCCCTGACCCGATGGCCGCCCACAGTAAACTACGGAGCAAGCAGCCTAAGCGGGCCAGAGAGGGACCCCGTCCAGGACACCACGTCCACGGCGCAGGATCGTGCAGCCTGGGCTAGGGATGCAGGACACAGAACAACACTAAACATGATGGAAACAGGCTAACGTAAACACACAATACACACATAACATATGGAACGAGCAGAAAGTACAGGCGGTGGACCCGCCCGGGTCCAGGGTTGTGCCTGAATGCTAGTCATGGAACGATAGTGCATATAGACTTCGTTCATATTTTTGGGTGATAAACGTGCTGAATTACTGCCTGCTGTAACGTTAGCTGTGAACTCCGTTCGAGTATCTGGTGTCTGGGAAGCGGCAGCTCTCAGTTGTAAACGTCGTTCAATAGAGGGGCCGGGATTTCTAGAGAGCCGGCAGGAGTTAAAACCCGGATAAAATCAACACACCGTAAGATCAGGCCGTAATAGGTAGCGGAAAAAACACCCAAATCCGGCAACACCAGCTCAGCACCAGTGGCTGTCGCAACACGCCGCAAGGGGTCCGCAACACAAGAAGCCCAGCAAGGAGGAGGTGCGGAGGGATCATATAAAACCTGTGTTATGAACAATGTCGGTGAGAAATGGAAAAATCTGTACATTTCCTGGGCAAACTTTGCCCGCCGCGAGTAAAAATAAGTGCTGGCTGGAGTTCTATAGGCCTATGGGGCGGTGGCAAGAATTTTTGAATACATTATTAGGCGTCACATGGCAACAGCTCACGAGAGATTTTATTGGTTACTAAATTAGATGTTACGCTGTGTATTATAATGCCAGTTAGTTCACTGTGTTGAGCATCAGACGCTTTAAACTTTTGTTAGGTTCGCAACGGTATACTGGTCGTAATTCTAAAGAGGGGGGGGCACGGACTTAGTGTTGATCTAGGTTGCAAAGATGACCACTTCAGACGTGAACAAAGAGTGTTAAATAAAATGTGATACGTAAATCAATAAACGTAAAAGTCTGGTAACTGTGGGTAAGGAAGAATGCTCATAAATAGATATATATTTATTGGAGTGGGGCATTTCTTGTCGAAGCAGTGCGGTGCCAGCGACGGCGATGAAGGGACGCTTCTGTGTCGATCGTCCACGACTTGTGGGCCAGGCGTCGCCAGAGCGCTCGCCCGCGGGCGCCAGCGCAGGAGTTGGGTTGGGGTTGTCCAGCGCACTCCATTCACCCAGCGCCAGAAGCCGGACTTAATCGCACTCTCGGTCGGGACCCAGACTGCTCTATGGGTCTCAGCTGCCGACCCTGGCACAAACTACACTACGAGAGCATTATCACTCTACTCGTAAACAACTCCTATCCTGTAGGTTTTTTGAACAGCATACACGGTCTGAAGCCCTGTGAGTAGCGCTCAGCACTGCAGTGAATATGTTGTAACTGGACGGGCCTGTTTGACCGGACTCCGGTCAGCTGTGTTTAATGCAGTCGGGCAATGGGATCCAGTTTTGCAACCTGGAATAAACAACTGACTTGATTTAAATCCCAAGCAAGGGCTGTGTTTTGAGAGGAACGGTTGGCTACTTGCGGCATCCATATCTGTCATCGTACTTGGTGTATGCACAAATATCACAGCCTTGCTGTACTGATTCGCTTCGGTGTCAAATGTATGATCAAGTTATATTGGGTTTAATTGTTTTTTATAATGTGGCTCTTCCGGCGCAGCTAGGCAAGGTATTTTTTTTGATTCATAAGTCAGTATATCTAGGGAAATTGTTAGTTTAATGTTTTGCTAGCTGTTGTCTATGTGTTTATTGATAGGTTAATGTATTTTATGCCTGCGTTTCATTGCGGATTTTTCAGCTTCATTACTCCTGGCTTCTGGGTCTCTTGTATCCTTCTGTTTGCACATTGTTTCTGTTGTGTTGGATGCTCGAGGATCTTGTTTAGTGTTTTGAAATATTTTTTTGTGATCGTGTTTTGGGTTCGGTGGTGGATGTTATTTGTCATATTGAATGCTTTTTTTGGTATATTCGATGCGTTTGGATTCTGGTGAAATGGGCTGGTACGGCTATTTTGGTATATGCTTGTGTATTGTGGGTCCCGTGTGGATTGTGTTGTGTTTGTATGGTAATTATTGATATCGGACGTCCATCTATCTTTGTATTGGTTAGGGGGGCGGTGCTTTTTTTTTCTGCGGGTCCTGTTCTGTAGAGTTTGACGTTAGTTTAGATTCATGTTTCCCTAATGGTCTCTGATATTTCTGATTTTTGTGTATTAATTATTAATGGGGTGTGGCTCAATCACATGTGGCTTAGGTCTATTTCTCAAGTTTTGGGGCGGCGTGTTCGTGTTTAGGTGTTGTGTTTTCCCGTGGGCGTCCGTTTTGGTCTTGGGTGGGGGGTTGTTGTGTCTGTGGGTGTTGTAATATATTGTGTTCTTTTGGGCTTACTGCGTTTCTTTGTTGGCACAGGGGTGTATTTGTTGTTGGATTGTTTCGATTTCTTCTCGCCCATTGTGCCTTTTTAAAATTGTACTTAGTATACTCTAATATTTGCCTCGCTATGTACCGGTTTAGGAATAATTTTGTCCCCTGTATTCCCTGTATAAATTGTTGTTGTGTTTTAATCGGGGGCGGATTAGGGTGCCTGGGTTCAAGCTTGAATAGTAGTCGTGTCAATATTACATGATGAGTTTTCTATTGTTTTTGTACAATAGTTTATGCGTGTAATGTGTTGAAATCTATGTAGTTGTTTGTATATTGTGCTTTTGTTATGAGATGACAGTAGTGCTATTTGGAGTTTTTGGGAAAAAGCAAAGGGTTTTACTGAGCATATTACTTGTTTTCTATGTATTATTACTATGCTGGTGAGTGTCGAAGTTCTCCGTAGTAAGGGTGTAATTTCTGGTATCACTATTAATGTACACTTTAAGTTCACTTAATCAAGCAGGCAATTAGGTCCCCGTCTACTAGGCATATGACGGGTAAGGTTGAGTAGATACTTGTTGTGCCAATTTAGCACACTAATGTTCACGAAATTCGTATAAGGGTTTGCGGTTAAAGTACATACTTTGAGGGTTCCAGTGTCCTGGTCATAGGTTTCATGTTCGTACCAGAGGTATGATATAGTATTTGTTTCGCTATTATTTCATGGCTTCGAACCCTCAACCATCCCTTATCCGTACCCAAATACCCAGGGCGGTGAGTGTCATTATAGCTCGTACTGGGGGCTCAGGTCCCCCCATTTGTCTGTGATAGCTACAGGAACTATGGAGGGCGGGGTCGTATTAATTCGATTGGTCTAATAAAATAAAATCTCTGATCCTACATTAAATATGAGGCTTGTGGTTATCACACTATAAGCAATGACAGAGTTACAGAACTCAATCTAGGTGTGTTATTATTCGGAGCTTTTACAGTGCTGCTGGCAGGGCGGTTGTGTCGTTAACACCGGGCTGGGTAGTTAGTTACTTGTTAGGGGGTTTGGGGGCAGGCCCTCCCGAAGTATAAGTGGGTATTGCTCGACCGGTAGTTGAAGGGTGTTTTGAAGGCCAATAAAATTGGATGTACAAGAGCGTTTTAAAGCATGGTACAGGATATGTGTGTTGTGGCAGAAATGGGCATGACACCACGGTCTTATAATAGATAACGGAGAGAATAACTTTCTTGCACTATGTGCATTCTATTTTACTCTAAGTGCAATTATGTTGTTATTTAGCGTTATTGATTGTTTATATGAAGTTGTCATACATCATTTCTAATATTCATTTATAGAGTTGAAGTATTGAGTGTTAAAAGAAGAGAGCAGGTGCCGTAACTGTTCTTATAGTAAAAACTATGTTCCCCACCTTTCCATCTAAGTTGTAGTTTTGTTTTTGCCGCGCTTTAAACTGGAGCCTTCCGCCTAGGCTGCATTGTGGCAAAACGGTCTAGCTCGAGACGCTGTCTCCGCTCCATTGATCGTTTATGTAGATGATTGGGTATGTTGCACTATCGTTTGTGCCTACACCGGACGGAGGCGTGGGCTCTGATGTTTGCGAGCTGGCAGGTGCGTGGTACACTGTCCGCGCGGGGTCTGAGCTTCTGGTTGCGGGTTTAACTGCGTTTGGGTATACCCTAACTTTGGTTTATTACGTGGCGGTGCATAAGAGATCAGGTCTGTCTATTTACCACGATAATTTTAATTTCTATGAAAGATACTCTGTCAAATATAATATTTTTTGTTTATCTCAAACTTCTGATTTACTGGGGCTCAGCATTTTATACTGGGGCTCGGGCCCCAGGAAAGGGGTCTAGCATCCGCCCCTGCCCATTATCACCTATTAGTAGTGGTCTCCGTTTTGGTGCCTTTTTGTTTCGCTGGAATTTGAGTGTTGTCTCGGGAACTGGGTCATCAACTTTATTTTTAATGGGGTTCACGACATGTGTAGGCGCACAGGATATGGGCGTGTTTGGCTATTCCGTTTTCCGCTGCTATCCTTTCGCTGCTTCCTCCGCCTTCCTGCCGCACCTTCGTTTGTGTCCCAAGTTTGCATTATACCGCACTGCGCAACCCCACCGCCTATCCGCTGATTCTGAGGGAGCGGCGGGTGGACAGCCGCGAGATTGTTACCGCCCATTCCCTGCGCCGCTTGTGCCGTTAGGGATTTCAAATATTTTTTTTGCGGGCTCTCTTCCGATCAGAGCCGCGTTTTATTCTAAATCCCGGTGTCCGCGCTGAACCGCCTACGACCTGCATCTCTTCGTTTCCCCGCTCACTTCATGTTAACTGTTCTTAACTATCGTGTATGTATACTGATTGAACGTGTTCCCCCCACCCTACCCCCCCCACCCCCCCCCCCGGGTTACGGTATGAGCTCTGGGAATGAACCCTACCGGTGGTTTGAAGGTACGTGTGGATACACTACCCCGAACGAGGGCACGGAGCGTCGTTCATAGGACTACGCCGACGGCACGCCCGGCTCGGGGCCCTCGACCACAGAACTACGCAGTAGTGGGTGGTACGGGTCGTGGTTCCAGCCGCCGCTGGGCGCCGACGCACTGTTTCGGTCTGTTGCTGAGGGGACTCACACTCACTACATCTCCTAGCATGTAGATAACTGTGGAGGTTCCGCGTAAATGGGACGTGCGCGCCGAATGGCCTATTTCGCCATACGCCAATAAATTTTCACTTATTTTGCCGTCCGACGCCTAGTATCCCGTCGCATAGTTTCCTTTACACTCGTTATAGTTATCGGAGGCACTTGCCTTCTCTATGGTGAGTGGAACCTAAGTGCTGTACTGGATAAAGATGAATATTTAACCAAAACACATATAAACAAATGTAATGTTGATGAATTAGTATCAAAACATTTTCACTTATGAAATATACACCCAATGTTGGTAGTAGTTTTTGAATTATCTGAGGTAGGTAGACTGAAATGCCTCGTTAATACCTGTACTTTTTTATTCTGAATCATTTGAGCGCAGAGATCCACTGGATCGGACAGATGACTGATTATTTATAATTATTTCTTTCTTTATAATCCACAGTAGGAAGATTGTTCACTTGCGGCTGCTTCCCCGTAATAACCAGTTTTTGAAGCTTAACATAACCATGTTTTTTACTTGCTTTGCCTCAATCTGCATTGCATTGGCATATGCATATTCATCTCGGTGATGACCATTGTTTTACGTTACAAGACTTTAGAAAAAAGGAATATGGATGTGTGGCATCATACTTTGAGAAAAAAGTCATGTAGTAGCCGATCTTTGCCTGGGTTTGATTAAATAATATCAAATAGTTGAACATTTCAGAGAAGTTTTGCTCAATCTTTTCCACTGGCCTAAGAGTATTTTTTATATGCTTTGATTAAGATGGTTTAATGGATAATTTTGGCCTTATTGTTCTTTTTTTGCTGTATGTTGGTAAACCTCGAGGTCGGCTATGTCATCTCGATTATCAATCATTATCACTGCTGCCTCAGTTATTGTGGTTCTATTTCTTTGGCATCCTTTCTAAGATTATTTTGTTGAATTTGTTTGTAAAATATTGAATTATAATATAAAGTGGTAACGTCTCTGGAATGATTTCATAGTAATTGTATGCGTTTCTCCAATTATTGTCAACGGCATATGTAATCTTAATGTGTTAGTGCAGATGGAAAAACTTGGTTTATATTATGTTCTGTATTTATTAACGGTTATAATTGAACTTGGGCACCTGTGTTTGGTTTATGTACTCTTTGCCTGCCTTCAGCCCCTCATATTCCCCCCAGCGTGTCGGTATTCGGTTCCGTTTCTTTGTTCGTGATACGCTGGATCTGTGTTTCTTACTAGCTACTTCTTTTTCCGTCTTGTGTGTTGGTCGTAAATCGCATCCGTGCGTGGTGATGGCTGCGGCTATGGTGCAGGGCCGGTGTGGTGTAAAGTGATGGATTGCTTAAAAATAGCTTTATATTCTGCCTTTTGGGATGAAAAATAATCTTATTTAATCTGAAACAAGATTATTTTTCTGTATCCCCTTTAGCAGATTAATTTTGCTTGTTTTAAAGCAAAAACGCACTTTATGTTTTAGTTATTTTCGCCTGTAGTACGCTTGATCTTATAATCAGTTTTACTCTGCTTATAAATTGCCTTTTGATTTAAGTATTGGTGTGGTAGGGGGCTGGTACAAGACATAAAAGACGGAATAAGAGAAGCTGTTTTGCGGTGTTTGTCACGGGTTTCTGCACATCTCACCTGTATCCGCGAGGGACTTGGATCGGTGGCCTGTTGCCAGGTTGCCCATCAGCTCACTGGCGTCGTTTGGGCACTACGCGAGCGGCAGCTGAGACTGGTGGTGTTGGCGGAGTTATCCGGTGAGCGGTGAACTCGGCCACCAGCTTCGCGCAGGAGAGCGTTATAGCTCTGCCTTCCGTAAGTCTTGGGCGCTGCAAGGCCGATATCGTAAGAGTCGAGGCGAAACAAGGCAGCGCTGGCCTGCAGATGAGCTCCGTGAACTTTGAATCACTGCAGATCACTGGCGACACTTAAACGGACACTCTCAAACTCAGTACTGTGGTAAATATAATCAGGGCATTTTTCAGTCCTCCACTCTGATAAATAGCAAAAAGTACAGCCTGAAGAATACAAAATCACAGCCAGTCAGATACAAATTATTATGTTAAAGTACTGTGGGTCAGTGAGGATTTGTTTATGCTTTTTAATGCTCTTCCGGCTCACTAGGCTGCAGTTTATTGGATCAAAAATACAGTAAAAACTGTGAAATATGGATGAACAAGTTTAAAATAAATTGTCGAGCATCATTACTCCAGTCCTCATGGTGTCCATGATCCTCTCAGATATCTGTTGCTAATATATTTGAGTGTGCTTCTCAAGAAAACATTTAGATTTCTTGGAGGCGTTGTCTTTCTGCTGGCGCACTGCACTCTCATAACCTATCTAATCATTATTCACTGCCTTCATTAAGAGTTGTGTGGGCGGTGTCTCTCGCAAGCGCTCTGCTCTCTCAACTACTCCAAAGTGATGTGTAATATCCACAAGCCAACCAGAAGTGCGTGTGGGCGGTAGTCTCGCGCAATGGTTCAATGTTGATATCAGCTGTGCGGCTACAGATTTTGTTGGTTACTGTCTTAACTTTTTTTTTTGTCAGTAGGCTTGTGGATTAGAGATTATTCAAGTGAACTGCAGGGATTTGATTATAGTTGCGTTGGGCATTTGGGGTTTTGTTTATCTGGCCACGTTTATCACTTTTAATACTCTGCCTTGCTGGAGGTTGTGTTGCCTCCTTATCTTTCTGACAACTGTCTCCGGCTGGTCTGTTCTGGGATATTCCTGCACGCCTCGCGGTCACACGCACTGGGACAATCTTGTCAGGGCTCACTCGTTGGCGGCATCAGTCTGGCGGATCACGGCCTCGGTCAGCGAGCTTCGGTCAATGCCAATAAATGCGCTTGGCTGTGATGAAGCTGAAATACAGGAATATCTTCTTGAGGCGTGGGTAGATTCAGAGCTTAGAATGCCAGGCTGGGTTATGATGCGAGGCGTGTTAACCGCACATGGCTCCGCCGGCGCGGCCCTCCAGCATCACTGCCCAGCTGTAGGAGCGCCTTCCTCTCCTTCTCCCGCCTCCAGCTCCTTCGGGGACGTGAATACGGTACGCGCCACTGCAGCAGCATCGTGGGCAGGTGGTAACCACTAAGAGACGGGCCTGTAGGAGTTGTATCTCCGACTGCGTTTTTACGTGCCATCGTGATTTTGCGTTTTGCCAGATCATCACTCGGTGCTTCTGTGCCTCGTCTGTTTGCAAGGAGAGTGGCTTCTTCTCCGTTTGCTTTAGCATGTCTCCTTGATTTCCATGACAGGTTCCATTTTGTCCACTCCAATGCCTACACAACTTTCAAGATGTGGGACAAAATAATAGCATAGCCATTCATATTAGCGTGGGGGCGGATCACGCTGCAGGCGCTCGGCTCTCGCTTCCAATTCAAGCAATAATAGCAGCCATCTGATGTGCATGTGGGCGGAGCCTTTCTCTGCTAGTGCACGGCATCTCACTTCCATAAGGGTTATGCACATTTATATTCCTTAAATATTTATTCTTACCTGTGTGGTATGAGCATTTATATATTTATCCTTATTATAAGCGTTATATAATCATTGGTTGGTCTGGTGTCGATATGGTTTGGTATGGTTCGACTAGTATGGAGTATATGTTTTGTTCTGGATTGTGGTGGATAATCCGTGTCGTGCCGCAAATTCAATATTTCAGTGCCCCTGCATTTTTGATCGTGGTGGTGTAATTTGCGTCAAGACCGTTATTTTGCTTTTAAATGGCTCTCTTGTTTTGAAGGGTTCGGCTCGCTAGGCTGTTGGGCGCACGGGTTGCTTCACAGATTATTCTGTCTTCGCGTTTGTAAGGCGATTAAAAATATAAACTGTGAAGCTGGCGTTGGCCTTTTCCGAATAATTGTAGCTCTACTAAGTAGATTGTTAGCTCAATTATCATTTGTGTGTGCGGCCGTGCTTTGTACTCCATTATTTGTGTAACTATCGGGAGCTGATCGATGTATCAGCTCGGTTGTCGTATTTTTCGGGACGTGGGTGCTTCTGGTATCAAACTTTGGTTTGCATTAGTTTCCCCGGTGGGCTCAGGTTTTTAGCTGCGTTGATATCTATCTGTTGGGTGTGATACTAGCATATAGAAAGGTGACTTTGCCGTAACAGACCTAGAACCCAGGGGGTTGGACTCACCTATGGTCTTGGAGCGCTCCTAACAGCTGCAGCCCTTGAGTCCGCTGGTAGTGTCTGTCGGCTGTTCTGCGCTGACCGAGCGCAGCAGATCCTCAGCTATACTCACCACCGACTGTTACACACCACTCACATGTCTGGCTCTGGTTCAGCATTGCAGGGAGGGAGGCAGTGGTGACTCAAGACGGGATGGGGGGGGAGGTGGACTAACTCACTCTGGGATAATCGGGGTGGGAGGCAGTGGAGACTCGTGACTGGATCGGGTGGGGAGCAGTGGAGACTCTACTGGGATCGGGAGGGGAGGCTGGTGGTGGACTCAGACGGGGATGCGGGGAGGGGGAGGCTGTGGAGACTCAGACTGGGATCGGGGATCGGGGAGGGCTGTGGAGACCATGACTGGATCTCGGGAGGGTGGCAGTGGAGACTCTGACTGGGTTCGGGGTGGGTGGCTGTGGATTCTCTACTGATGGATGCCGGGTGGGGTGGCTGGGGGAGTCGTCTGTCGGGGTAGCGGGTGGGTGGCAATGAGGTGGGGTGGCTGGGTGTATCAGTCTGGTGCGGAGGGGTGGCTGGGTGAACTCTAGTCTGGATCGGCCCGGGGTAGGGGTGGCTGCGGAGTCTCAAACTGGGAGGGGGGGTGGGGGGTGAATCTTCAGGACGGGTTTCGGGTGGGAACCATGTGTCGTCAGGTCGAGGTTCGGGAGGGGATGCAGGGGAACTCAGATGGATCGGAGGTGCTTGGTGTACTCTGATCTGGGATGGGGGGGGTGTGGTGTCTCTCTGATCTGGTATGGGGAGGGGGGCCAGGGAGTCTCAGAAAGGGAGCGGGATAGGGGTGGGCTGTGGGAGGTACTCAGAACTGGGATCGGAGGGTGGCAGTGGAGATAACATGACTGGTTCGGGTGGGAGGCTGTGGAGACGTCTGACGGGTTGGGGTGTGGATTAGACTCTACTGTTCGGGGAGGGGAGGCAGTGGTGTACTTTCTGGTCTGGGAGCGGGATGTGGCTGGGGTGTCTCTGTATGGGTTCGGTGAGGGGTGGCTGTGGGAGACTCAGTCGGGATCGGAGGGAGGTCTGTGGAGTCGAGGCTGTGGAGACTCATATCTGGGATCGGGGAGGGGGTGGCAGTGGGAGTCTCAGTACTGGATCGTGAGGGGAAGGCAGTGAGACTCAGTCTGGGTCAGGGAGGAGGTCTTGGTGAAGCATACTGACGGGTGGAGGCTGTGGGAGTCTTCAGATCTGGGTGGGGGGGGGGAGGTGGGTGTCTCGTGAATGGATCGGGAGGGGAGGGCATTGGATGGACTCCAGACGTGGATCGGGAGGAAGGCTGTGGAGACTTGTCTAGGGTTCGTGGATGGGGAGGCATGGAGATCTCCTACTGGGTTCGGGAGGGAGGCTGTGGTGACTATTCAGATCGGGTGGGGGGGAGTGGAGTCTCTAGACTGGGAGCGGAGTGGGCAGGGGTAGTCTCCTGTCGGGTAGCGGAGGGGAGGGCATGGTAGACTCTGGACTGGGATGGGGGGGGGGAGTGGGAGACTCAGACTGGGATCGTGTTGGAGGCTGTGGAGACTCTGACCTTGCCCGGGTGTGTGGAGCCTAGAGGTCTCGGTGGGCTCCTCCCACTGTGCCCCCGCCAGGGCGGAAGCTGTGACCCGCTCACGAATCCTCGGGCGTGTTCTTCAGGGTGTTGTTGCTATCCCGCGATGCGGTACAGCTGATGCGTGTGCTGGTGTGATGAGCACTTATACGCTCGCAGACCTCAAGGCAGCCGACAGTTCGTGCACGCCTATATATCTCGGGTGGAGCTCCTTCAGACGTCACCCGTCTCTATTAATGCTGCACTCTTCACCATCAGGACGGCCTATTGTGAGCGGAGGTTCGCTGCTATCGGGTTCACTGAATGAGTTTTAAGGGTGAGAGTCTGCTCAATGAAGCTTCTAGTACGCGCCTCTTATGAATTATATTACCTATTAGACGTTCATTCATCGTGGTCATCACCACCTCCTGTGGTGAAAATTTTGATTTGTTAATATGTTTGTTTATAATTTTCTATATGGTGGGGGTGTTTTTTAGTATTTTGCTTTCCAGATCAAACCATGTGTAATTCTTTGTCATCATCATTGCTAAGTAGTTTCTCCGTAAAAGGCTGTTGGATACCATTGTCTGTCTCTATTCAATATCTCGGTTTGTATTCGCTGGGGGGGGCTGGACGGCTCATGACTTTCCTGTTCCATTTCTCTGCATTGGGGGGGCGCTTTTCGCTTTTCTTTAACAAGCGTACTTACCGGGGAGTCTTTCGAGTTATTGCAGGTTGGTCCAGTTTTTTTTTAGCTTTATTTTTAAAATAATTTAGCAGAGTTTTAGCATTTTTAATGCGGGTGGTATTCGAGCTGAGATGGCGTACGATCCTTTGTTTTGGGTATCTCTATATCACAGTTTTTAGCTGTGAGATGTTTGGCTAGACTTATGGATAATCATTTTATTGTACGATTTTGTGTCGGTCGGTTGTATTTGAATACGTTTTGTCTGCGGGTATCCTCAGTTTGTGGGGGCCTAGTGGTGCTCTGTGCTGGGGTGAGTATATTGGAGGCGGGTCTATATTGCATAAGTCTTTGGTAATTGTCCGCATGGGTTCTATTTTTAGTCATGGGGGGCGTGTGTTACTGTTCTTGCTTTGTGTATGGGCTATGATATTATAACAAGTATCAGGTTAGGTTTGTTTATTTGATGTCCATGTTTGGGTGTGCATAAATGGTGTTTATATGTAATTGGATGTTTTGTCTACAGGGGGTCTGTGTTAAATCCATAACTCTTTCTTCCCGCCTCCAGTGTATTATGTCCTTTTTGCGATACTGCTAGCGTCATATGTTCTCTAATGTACATGTTACTGTGAGCATTATGCAGTATCGCATTTGTTCCTTAGTAGTTGTAGTTTTTGATCTCCACAATCATAATGGTATAAAGGAAGCCAACGCGTGTTTGGCTTGGATATATTCTCTTTAGTTCTCGAGCTTTTTGGTTATCCATTTGTGATTGCTCTAGTGCATTTTGTTTAGATGTAATATAAGCCTTAATTAATTCCGGTTATATTCATTAATAAAGTGAATCTAAGTCTCTTTCAGAAGACTTGGATTAATACGTTCCATTCTTATGGGATGTATTTTTGAAGCTTCAGGGTTTTGGGATGAGAGACGTGTCTGTGGTGGGACAGATATCTTTGTTGTATTTCATTGAGAAAATATTGGATGGATATAGTTTCATGTTTGTAGAAATGGTTCATAAGTCGGAGGTTTTGGGTACATAATTTTACATGTTGTATTTTATAGTGGATGGTATTGTAGACTTTTAGGTGGATTTGACTGTGTTTGTTTTGCAAATGTCCTTTCGGCAGTCAACCCTCAGTTGTCTAACTTGTCATCTTACATCAACTACATAGGCCTTATTTTTTTCATATGTGTGTGCCATCCTTTGGTGTAGTTATTTGTTTGTGGTTGTAAAAGTCTGTAATCTTTTGGGGACCTTTCATATTGACTAATGGACCCAATATGTTGCTTCAACATGGATTACAGGTTATGGGAACGGCTCTGAAGAAGTGTAATTGAGCTTGGTGGACGCAGGGATTCCTCTGTAAATGAGAATTACACAGCCGTAAAAATAAATTCAGTATTTATCTGCCAAAATTGGCATCTAAAAAAGTGCTATTAAATTAAGGTGTCTGGTGTATTTTTACTTGAACTTCCTTAGTAAGGATATTTAATTGAACAAAGACTTTTGGATTAAACATGCAACCTGGGGATGTTTGTCTGGTTTGTACACGACTGCTACTTGCTGGTGGTTATCATTGTCTCCTACCGTCGGACGGCTCCTGATTAGCGGGGGGAGGCCTGTGGCGCTCAGTCAGGGACCTTTACCTCCCAGGGCTCTTGCAGGCGCGCATTACAACCATCACTAGCTGAGCTAGCAGCACGTCTGCGGGCTCCACGCGGCTCTCCTCGCGTGCGCGGGTCGTGCTACGTCTCCCCGCCTCTGTGTGGGAGAGAGCACAGTCATGAGCGCTTCATTCTCACGGAGCGAATCGACCACTTCTTCGGCTGCGGTCCTAGTGTAGGGGACGTTACTTTTGATATTGAGTAGCGGGTTCAGCCCGAATAAAGTTACGAATTGCGTTTAATTCCATGCCACTCGCGTGCTACGGCTTGGTATACTAGCCAGCTGAGGAATATACATTTGTATAGGATTGTTTCAATGTCGCACGTTATTACTATGTACTATGACGATGATAAATTAAAGTTCTTTATTTGCTATGATAGTTCCTTGTTCTACCTTTATCATCCTTGAATCTGTTCCATTGGCTTTATATTGGGGGGGGGTGGTGGGAAATAGGTTCTTTTATTTTTTAACTTAGAATGCTGTGTGTGGATCTTTAGCTGTCAGTTGTTGAAGGATGGTCTCTTATGTAGACAGGGTAATGCTGTGCTTGCCAGCTTCTGTTAATGGTAGAATAAAAGGTTCTTTTTATTTTTTTAATGTTTAATATCTGTCTTATTAATTTTGGTGTCCTAATTCGCGATTTAAAGCTTGCAAGAACAGCCCTTTAATATTAATCCCATGAACCGTAGACTAAGGTGGATTTAAGTCACGTGGTGAGTTTCACTGAGGCGTTTCTTCTCTAGATTCTGTGCTCAGTGGATCGCCTTCTTACCCTCTGAGCTCTCATCTGTGCTGATGGCCCAGGGCAGATTTCGCGTGGCAGCAGCGTTTTGGAGCTTGCTCTCACCAGCAGACCTCCCAGGCGTCGCCCCAAGGCGAAGGACATATCGCAGCGGCGGGAATTCTACGGCCCTCCATCGTGAGTCTGTGTGGCGCGCGGGTGTAGCCTTCCAGCTCCAGCGATGAGATCAGTAACACGGCAAAGTTTACGCCCTCCAGCTCTGGCCCGCGCCAGAGTCGTGTCGTTCACTTACTGAACGCCCTGCTTGCAAGAGATCACCGGGAGCTAAATAGGAGGACACAGGTAAGCAGTTATATTATACCTGCTGTTGCTTATAGTGTTAAGATAAAATCAGAGTTTGGTCATAGCTGGAGTTAAACCCACAGCAGTGTAGGGTGTTTTGTCTTATCATCACGCAAGCAGATCATCATTTTTGTTTAATGTCCCCCGGTATAAATTTCGTTTATTATCCCTTAAAACCATCTTGATTCATCAAAATGACTTTTTTAAATGGTTTTTTTGTTTCCGGGAAAATAATGTCTTCTTTGCCTTTAATTGCTTGATGGTTACTCACAACCCGTGCTCATTGAGCAGACGCTGTTCTGATGTAATTGGCATTGAGTTGTTGGGTGACGAGCAGTTACTCCTGGCGATGGTTCATATCCGGGTTTTGTGAGACTGTCGTTGGTTCACTGCTGTGTTGTTTGGGGATAATTCTCTGCTAGGCTGGCGAGCTGGGTATTTTTACTCTTGGTTTGGCGTAATTGCACTTATTTATCACCTCATAGACCTCTGTTATCTTCTTGTTTATACGGGATTGTCCCCACTGGGGGACTTTAAAAATGCTCAGGTGCCTGTTTCTTGGTAATCTGATATATATAGTAAGTCCTCCTGCTGCTTCCTTAGTCGTCTCTGTTGTGGTGGGCAGGGCTCTTCGGTCACCCACTTGAAGCTAGCCTATAGCTAACCACAACCATCCATACTATTCCCCATTGTCACTTATCAAGCCCGCCCACTTTTGTTTACAGAACGTTCACTCGCATTTACTCGGCTCAATAGAGGGTAGATGTAGACTGCGTTTGATGTTTTGTTACTCCGCTTACTGGCCGTATGGCACTTAGGTGATGGGTTTTCAGCTACTCTGGGGTTGTTGTTCTGGTTGTAATTTCAAGGCTGATAATTGTTCCCTGCTTGGCAGCTGCCATTTTTCTTGTTGGTGACTGTACAGTACATTAATTAGATTATATCTGGGCAGGTGTGGGGACCTTAATATCGTCCAGGGATGAGTTTCGTAGACCACCCAGGCCGGATCTGGATTTTCAGGATCGGGGTCGGTGGGGTTATTTTGTTGGTTTAATAAATTTCACCATGAGTAGATTTATAGCCTCGCTCTCGACTGCTCACTATCTTTGGTTTGATTTTTTGTTTCGTGTCCAGGTGTATATTCATGTCGTCACGCCAGCTTTTTTTGCCTGTGCTCTGTGCTGTTGGGGCCCCCATCCCGACGTTTTTGTTCATTTAGGCATCGGATTTAAGGGTTGTTATAACGCGTTGACCCGGGGTGGTTCCTGGGGTTACCGCATCAGATCGTTTCCGGGATCAATGGTGGCCGGGAGTCGGTTTTGAAAATAAAAAGGTAGCTCGTATATTAGGCTTTGATAGACTGTGGAATCGAAACCTTCTTCGATGAGGCCCATCTCTTCCTAAATAGTTTTGTGTGAAGTGTTCATATTCAGCACTCGTAGTCTCAATGTTTTCATTATAGGCGCCTGTTTGTTCTTTATTAACCATTATAAAACATTTGGCGCAGTCAGGTCACAGCAGTGGGGCGCGCGAGGCGGTCACATGGCGTGCTACATTTCAGTGGTATACAGAGTATGGTAGTGATGATCAGCTTCTTTATTTATTATTTTTGCTACTTCCTGTCAAACGAAAGCGTGCGGCGTCTCTTCGGTGCTGGCATTTTCCCTTTAAGGAGAGTCGCGTCTATGGTTCCAAATGAGGCTTCTTTCGATTAGACTATACGCCTTTATTTTCATCCGATCTCCTTGTTCCCAAACCATTTAGTATCTTAGTAGCCATGTTGTCCCACCGGTACTGACAAGCTCCTCAGCGCCGCGTTTGCGGGACTCTTGTTCGGCGGCGGGTAGGGGTGTTTAAATTAACGAGCGTGAGTGAAGGTTGGCTGCCAGGGCAGTGGGGGGGGGAGCTGGGGGCCATGTGTGGGATGTGCAGGAGGCTTGCGCAAGATTGGTGGCAGAGGTTGCGAATTTGCTGGCCGCGGCTCGGAATATGGGCTGTTATTTCAATATAGCGTAGCATATGTGTTATACGTTTGCGGGTTTCCGGGTTTTCATTCATCCGGCTAATGAGCTCGGGTGGTCGGTGTGCAAGAGGGATAAGGTCTCTAGTAGTTTTGTCCCCGCCTTCCCTTGCAATCGGATGTTCCTTGTTACAATTAAATATATCAACGCCTGTTAACGTAGCAGAGCTTGTATCCATTTTAGGTTGATATTATATAAGCAATTCTGTCGCTATATAAGGTGTTGATTTTGTGAATCAAAGCGGAGCGCGCGTTTTGCCGGGTGGCGATCATGTCATTGATTATTACAGTGTTCGCTCTTATGCACACGCTAGGGCTTCAATCTATCGCCGTTGTGGAGACTCTCGTTGCATCCGCCGGTGATTTTCACTATATTAAAATGCTCACTTAATATTCGTGTCCCTCTCTTGGATATAGACTGGTAACCTCTGATTCATAGTTGTTGATGTGGTGAGTAAAAATACTATACGTGGGGCGGGATGTTGAAACCGAACCTCTGATCTCCTTTGCTAAAGATCTTCCACTGTGATCTGCGGAGCGATCTTGGTTTGTATGGGTGGAGCAGAGAGGCCTGTTCAGTTTGACTAAGTGGCAGTGCGGATGGTGTTCGTATAGTATACTGCAATGTTTGTACAATTATCCAAGACCGGGGCCCTCGCGGCCTGTCGAAATCACTACCCGGCCCACCTGATTTGTCCTGTAGAACCCCCTCTTCTCCCAGTGCCTCTACCACCCCCTGTATTAAAATCTTAAAATCGTTTTTTGGGGTTTTAAATTCTGGGTACGAAGTTGGCATAATGTTGGGACAGACCAATCGTATTCCGAGTGTGGTGTTGTGAGAGTGAGTGAGTGTGGGATAGTGGAGTGTGATGTGTTTGTTGTGTGTGTGTGTGTGTGGTGTGTGTGTTGTGTGTGTGGTTGAGAAGAGAGAGTGAGTGGTTGGGGGAGGAGGGGTGGGGGGTGTCTGCAGTCTCTCCTGAGTGTCTCCGACTCGCTTCCTCCTCGCCTCTGTCCTCGACTGACCAGGCTCCCGTCTAGCATCTCCTCACCACTCTTCAGGTACCCGGATCCTCCCACGCAGGAACCCTGTGGACAATCGCTCCGGCTCCGATATACCTCCTCGAAGTCCGCGCGCTTCACTCGTTCTGTGGCGGGCCGCCATGCAACTGACACACTCTCTCACACCACTCTCACACACACACTACGTTGCATACTGTCATTCCTTATAGTTTTTCAGATCTGCCTTTGATGGATTTTTTTCTATACTTGTAGTGTGTGCTGGTACTCTTTTAGAATCATTTATGTAATTGGAGGAGTAGCAGTATAATGTAAACTGTTCTGAGTTTTACCCTTACTACTCTTCTTGATTCAGTGACCTACCGTTAATTGTATTTTAATTTGGGATCCATGATTGATTCGGGG